>LR746267.1:605000-1170000 GCA_902729315.2 Spirodela intermedia | reverse complement strand
GCCGCCGCTATGATCATCATAGCCATTTCGAGCCCTGAATCTCCGGGGACTGGGCGCGATTACCTCGTTGGTATCCAATTTTGGATGATCTACTGGAGTTATCAAATCTCACGCATGATGATGGAGTTGTACTGGTCATCAAATCTACTGGAGTTGATGATTGATTGAGATAGCTGCTATATTTAGACAGGAGGGTATGCAGGATTGGAAGCCCCAAAATGACGTAAGAAATAAGAGAAAAATATTATGTGAATAGAAATATGTGATGAATGCGTACTATTGAAATTGCTCGATGAGAATACCACAACAGATGAAAGAAGTGCTTCTCTTCTTCGTCAAATAGCCAATTCTTCTGTTCGATCTCTGAAGCACAGATGCAAGACGAGGAAAGGAGGGGATGGGTGGGGGTCTGAGAAGGGTCGCCCATGGAAGAAGAGGCGCCAAATGTAACGAAACGATCTCTAATCTTGAAATCTGGTCGAAATATACGCACACCGAAGAATAACCATGAGCTCGATGAATCAAAGACGCAATTCCCTACTCTCTCTCTCTCTCTCTCTCTCTCTCTCCCATCTCTCTCGCTCTTTCTCTCTCTCTATTATTTACTTCAATCGAGGAATCTTTCAAATAGCCATGTGGTAATTAGGTCGAATTCTTGACTTCAAACTCTACGAAAGTGAGCCATGTGGCCACCGACCAGCGGACGGTCCCCAGTGCCTGCTTTTGTCCGTGTCGTTTATCATCCACGTTAGAGAGAGAGAGGGAGAGAGAGGGGTGGTACAAGAAATGAAGGAATGATCAGACATGATGCTACTCGGCCAAAACGAGACAGCCGGGCGTTCAAAAGGAACGATCTTGCCGCTGACCTTGTCTCCATAAGAACGTAGACTTGAACGGGAATTACAACCACGTGAAGGAGAGAACGTAACGTGATGTCCTATGTGGACGAAGATACGACTTCTCACCTAGCAGGGACTTTCTTCGTCGTATTGAAGGCCTGAACTTTGGCAACTTCCTACTGAAGGACCCACCACACCTCTCCTATGTAGACATATGCCGGGGAGGATGAGACGGAAGAAGGGTGGCTTCCTCGGCAACTAAGTTTGCACTATTGGGGAAGACGATGAAGGAAGGCTGGAAGAGGAGGGGAATGAGGCAGTACAACCGATCGGAGAAGCCCCGCTTTCGGTGGACGGAGGAGCTCCACGACCGATTCCTTGAAGCTATTCGCTCTCTGGGAGGCCACGAAAGTAAGCTTCCGTGGGTGGGAGGAGAGTCTCTTCCCTCCCCTCCGCCCCCTTCCACCTCTCATCCTATCTATCCATCCATCTATCTGTCTATCTATCTCTTTATCTCTTTATTTATCTATTTAGCCGGGTTCGCAAAAGCTATGTAAAAGCCGTAGAAGATTGAAGGTGAAATTTATTACTCTATTTATCGACGTATTGATCTCAGTAATCCGTTCTCTCTCTCTCTCTCTCTCTCTCTCTCTCTCTCTCTCTCTCTCTCTCTCTCTCTCTCTCTCTCTCTCTCTCTCTCTCTCTCTCTCTCTCTCTTTGTGATAACACACAATCATGCCTCTCTCATGTATTTATTGTTATTCTTTTTAACTCAGTACAAGCCTAATCAATCGTGTAGGGGCCACACCAAAGCAGATTCTCCTGCTGATGAGAGAGAAGAGCATGAGCATATCTCATGTCAAAAGCCATCTTCAGGTACGTGTACGATCTATCTAACACTCAGACGAGGACATAAAAACTTTCTCATTAAAAAAAGAAAAACCCTCTGAAATGAAATCACTATTTACATTATTAGTCCAAATCAAAATAAATTAACAATGATCATGGTAAAGTCATATGATCGATCATATTTTCATTTCTTATAGTCTCTAAAACAAGACTACTCTTCATAGAAACTCCATTTCTTTCCTTTGATTGTATCTCAATGAAATATGGTGTTTTTTAGGGTTTCATCTTGATGGGCTTTTGATGTAGAAGCTCGCTTGAAGCCACCCATTATCAGAATCCTTCTCTGAGTTTCCCTTTCATCCCTAGTCCAAGAGATTATCAAGTACAGATGAATGGAAGTCGTTGACTTCTCTTCCCCAATTGAGGAAAAGACGATCATGAACGTTCGCAGAGATTTTTAGATAAGTCAACGGATTTTCTTAAGATGGTGTTGATTATTTTCCATAAGCCGTGATAAAAATGTTGATCGATATGACTAGAAAATCCCACAAAGTACCCTTTCTTTCTTGCCCAGAGGAGCCATTTCATACGTTATTAGTACTCCCCCCCTCCTCCTCGAGCTTCTTGCTCTTATTCTCGTGGTTCCATAGCTATTTAAGGAAGTTCACGATTAAAAGGTCTTCTGGATTTGAATTCAGATGAAACTTTGAAGGAACTCATGAGTCGTTAAAAGTCAACGGGTGGAGTTGGTTACAAGTTACTAGGAAGCCATATAAACGTATACTGAGATCAACATTTCTCATTTCTTTTTCAGACGTACAGAAACACGAAGAACCACGTCCAATTTCGCTGCCGTCCGTCTGATAGAAACATGGGTAGCGAGAGAAAGATCGAATCAGAAAGAAACTCAGGCCGCGGGGTAAAATCCCGAAGGTAAGTTGGTGTAGTCGTAAAGGGTAACCTAATACCATGAACAGTAGAAGGGGCTCGGCATGAGAATGGCTTGAACGTTTCTTCTCCAGGTTTCTTGTGGAGAAGTTTTCGAATGAATGGGTACCAAAGATGGCTGATTTTCCCATTCTGGGTTCTTGCGGGAAGAGCACAGGAATCAGCCAACATAAGGTAATCACGCTTCTCTCTCTCTCTCTCTCTCTCTCTCTCTCTCTCTCTCTCAATATACGTATCCATACGTGCAGGTCAGGGAAATGGACTCGCTACGTGGAAGGGCTCGTGACGACGAAGATAGTTGCCGGCTAACTTTATCTACTTTCCTCGATTGTCAATCTCACGACGGATTCGGAAGAAGAAGAGACGTAGAGAGGATTTCAGACGGCGACACAGCTGACGATAATAGCACCCACGCGGATAGAAGCGACCAAATTATCCTCCACGGACACCCCATTCAAGGATGTATAAATTTGGAGTTGACCATCGCTTAATCTCTCTCTCTCCCTCTCCCTCTCGCTCCTGTCCATCGGTCAGAGCATCCACCCAGGATATTACAAACCGGCTCGAGGCGGCGCCACCAGCCTCTGGGGGGAGGGAAGGGGAGGACCACCGCAGGTGGGTAGCCATTTCCGGGCTTTTCTTCGGGCCCGGGTGAGCTTCACAGGGGCCAGTCCGAAGATAACACTTCCCTCATAAACTGGCATCATTCTTCGCCGATAATCAATCGAGAGATAAAAGACCCAGAAAATATATTCTACACTGGGGAGATCTCGTTGACCTTGGGAGATCAGATTCAGAAGGTCTTCCAAGTCAAACAATCCATCTGCTTATTCCAAAAACTCCGGAGAGAATCGATCCATCAGCCAGGAGATTCCACCGTCAGATGTTCTTGGCCCGATCGTCTCCGGCGAATTTGGCCCTCTTCTCCACCGCACTCGCATAGATCTCGTAGCTGCAGGCTGAAGCGGGGGCAGAAGAACAGCTTCAGAAATCTTAACAACATTAATAGAAAAAACCTTAAGCAGATTATTTGAGACCATAATCTCCTCTTTGTTTTTTTACCATATTTTTCAGTAAGAAATAAATCTCCAAAAAGGGTTTTTTCTTTCATTCTTTTTCTTTTCTGGGGCACATCTGACGTGGGATATGGCAGAAGATCAGATTTGTCGGTAGGAGATGGCAATCTCTTGCACAGCGTTGACTCTCTCACTTGCCATTCCTGGAAGCAAATTTAACCCGTTGACACAATAAAAGCCAGTCAGAGGAGCCCAGCAGCTTCCCTTTCATCAGCCTTCTCCTCCCTGGAAACTATCATTTTTTCCAGGGAGGAGACGACAGTTTATCTCTGAACGCTCAGTCTACGGTGGTAGAGATATCAATTGACATCTTTCTAAAAAAGAGTACAAATTTATTTTTCTTATCCAGATATTTGACCATGAAGCTTTCAAGAGGGTTGACATTGCAAAAGTCTTCACCCCAATGATGAGCCCAAAGACTGTCATTTTTTCGTGGCAAAAAAAGGTTCTAGCCGGATCTTGAGAGCTATTACGCAGTGGTTTCCGGGAGCTTTTTGACTACTAGAGTGAGAAGAACTTGGTTCAGCATCTGTGAATTCAAAATATTGAAATGCTGTTAAAGATTCTGACCCATTCAACTGAAAAATAATGGGCAATTAGGGAGTAAACCCGTCATGATCATTAGAACACTTTATCTTTGTAATGATCCATATAATAGTACGCTTAAGCCGACTCTCAGAACTTCGTCATGTGAATGCTATCCATGAGGTTTGGCAGCCCAAGAACCCTAATTCATTCACCATGTAGGGTGTTTCAACTCTGTCACTTGCTTGGAATCTAGACAGGAACATAATTGCTTACCATGGTCCCTGGTGACTCTCATTTTTCCATAATGAATTGTGCGAAAAAAATTCCACTTGCAGTTTGATGCAATTTCTGCAAAGTATTTCTCATTTAATGTACCGCACCAAGATATGATTTCTAGATGTTAATGATGCTGATTGCTATATTTGCCCTCAGATTTCATGTATCACCTAAGCAAAGACCAGGGGACATGGAGAAAGAAATCAGATGAGTCGGACTTCTGTGCGTTTCTAATTCTGGGGAGCTTCATATTGGGGATACTACCAAAAAATGAGGGGAAATCAGATACTTATATAGTACCCACATTTAACAGTAACTGACTAAAAGGATAGAGATACCATAATGCCCAATATCAGGTCTGTTCTTGTTCGTAGTTAACCCGCCAAATCAGATGAGCCTAGTCAAATGTCTGACTAGGCTGCTGCAAGACTCTATAAAGATATAAGTCCAAAGCAGATACAGCATAGCAGGACTGAGAAGGATTCCCTAATCCGATATCCTCCACGTTGTCAGGTTTTCCCCAGGTTTTTGCCACAGTTATTCATTTAGATGTGGGATCTTTTCAGACTGTCCTTTTCTCCTGATCCAAACCAAAAAATTAAAGCCCACCTAAAACCCAAATAAAGATTTTTTCGTAATTAATGATGTCCGCAAGATTAACATTTAACACTGACTCACAAGATTCTGACTCACATATCTACCCTCTTCTATGGGCTGGTCAGCATTACTATCATGTGATTGGATTCCCTTCAACATATTTCACCATGATTGACGATGTGATTTTAAATGTGATCCAGAATGATGACCACATGTGAATTAAATAAATAACCTCAAGTAGAAACCTTATTGTGTAATGGATACATTGACTTACAAGACGCAGCAAAATGTAGTAAGGCAATCCGAGCACAAAGGATGGTAACAATATCCGCAAATCCTTCTGATCTTGAAAAGCAATTGCCCTCAAGAGAAATGCGGATGCTTGAAAGGTGTAAAATACGTGACCAGTGTAACCCCTTGGGATCAATAAAATCGACCGGTGCAATGCACTCATCACAACATAAATGAAACCATTCAATATATGGCATCTTCAGGGACCATATCTACAAGGAGCATTTTAAAAAAACAAAACTACAGAGAAAATAATGTTTAGTTTACCTGCAACGACAACAATGATGAGAGCATCTCCAAATTTTTTGACCCGCGCCAGAGATTTCTTATGTGATTTGAACTTCTTCAGTGCAGGATCTTCTTCCAACAGCTGAAATGCAATAAAAGCTTGACTCATTACGTTGCAATGGAAGACCCATGTTTGCATTACGGTATAACTTCCCCATGTAACAATGATATTTGGCATACTGTCGCACAAATTCAAGGTTCAAATATTCCCAAGGAAACATCAATTAAATGAATGCATTGGATTCTTACAACAAAAGTTAAAAACCGCAAACGAAGCCTCTTTCAACAAGGTATTCAAATCAGTCCCTCTGATCTAATGGATAAGAACAATACGGCAACCTGCAAATGGCCATGGCTGTGGAGAAATAAGGCGATGGCCGCCCATACTGAGAGCTCGAAAACTGTTACTTTTATACGATTAATCACACTACGCAATATGTTTTCAGGAAATTTTGAATAAACAACGCAGCACGTACTGGCCAAAGTCAAACTATTTCATAAATCTAAGGTTCTGAACTTGTTTGTACCCACTTCAATCAAAAGATCTGGAACACGGAGGAAGCAAAGTCAAAGGCTATGGTCAAATCGGAACGAGGGAAGAAGGAACTCACTGCTTTTTCTCGGGCACCAAGCTCAACGTGGAACCCACGACGTGATAGAGGAATCTGTTGTTCCTGGAGCACCTAAATCCGTACAAGAGAAACAGATGAGTGTAATGAGGATGGATTCAATCAAATATGCGGGACACCAACAAGAGTATTACCTGTGGATTTCCGCGCAAGCTAGAAAATAGATTGCTTTTGGAGAGTACAAAAGCCATATCTGCATTACAGGATCAGACAGCAATTAGATGAACAAGATTCATCACGCAACGTCACTTAGCGGTCCATGAGTAGTGTACACACACACGCGCATCTGTTTCATTACATTTTCTGTATGCAAAATGCCAACAGACGCAGAGAAGAAACCAGAAAAAAATAATCGGAATCCTTAACACGCCACATGATTTCCTTCTAAACAAACCCCGACCGCGATTAAGCTTTCCATTCGGAATTCGAACCAAAAGAACGCAAAAGAAGAGGATAGCCGAGAGGATTCCCACCAGTAAGTCTCCATCGATCGCAGTGACCGAGAGGAAAGAACCAAAAACCTCCAGCAAAGAGACACGACCAAACTTGTCGCAGAAATCCAAACCTCCTCGTATGAATCAAAGGACACGAAATCCATCTGGAGAACAGAGAAGAACGACGAACCTTGCCACTCAGTCGCTCCCTCCCTCTTCAGATCACCTTGAGGGCTCGCCGGCGAATGAAACTGCCAAAGTAGCCCTCTGAAATGGGGAACGGTAACAACTCTGGCCACCTGCAGTCCCAAATCAACGCCACCTCCTCCGCGGAAAAACCCCTTACTTTTATTTTCTTTCTAAACGTTCGTTATTTAAACAAAATTGTCAAGATACTTTTTAAGAGGTAATTTTGCTAATTGTGACGTCATTATTACGAATCATGACGTGTCTATACCTCGACCTCCTCCTCCCAGTACAACTGCCACATCATTCTAGTAGAGGGTGTCGGCGGCCTCTTATTTTAAATAAAAATATTATTCGTCATCCTCGTATTATTTAAAAGTTAAATATCACGTCGAAAATAGTAATACGAATAAATACTTTATAATTTTATATTTGTATTTGCGTCCTTCCTCTCCCTATTTTATCTATTTTTTTATTTTTGCCATTTTCAGTGTTTATACTTTAAAAGATATTATCGTATGTAAATAGAAATAAAGTCTATTTTTAATTTCCGACAGAATTATGGATTTTTTACATTTTTAAAAATATACGTTGAATTTTGTGTCAATGTTTGATATTAATTTTAGTAGCAACTATAAAAGATTGTTGCATATTCATGGGTCCACTGTATCGCTTTTCCTCTCCTTCCTCCTCTCTCTCTCTCTCTCTCTCTCCCCTCCCCCCCTCTCTCTCTCCCTCTCTTCTATATATATATAGGAGGCCCAATAGCCTCATCCGCTAAAAGCTCCTTCTTTGGGCCGGGTCTCATATTGGATAAATGGGCTTTTATTGGGCCTATTTGGTCCATAATTCGTTTTCCCTCGCTTTTCTTTGGGTTCGAGCCGGGCCCCATCATTAAAATAAAGTAATATTTTTTATTAATGGTAGCAGTAAATACGTGATTTAGTGGGAGAAATCACTTGATGATCCGTTGAGTAGTAGCCATATTCAACCGTCCGATCGTCCACGTAGGCTTTCGCCGCCCAGATCCATTTAAATTCAAAATATTTTATTATTTATTAGAAAAACCCAGTGCAACGGAAACGGGTTCACAGTTCCTTCCTGCCTTCTCTCCACCATCTTCCTCCTCCTTCCCCTCCCCGCCGCCCCCAGAAGATCTCGCTGGAGACCTAATTCTTGCCTCAATCGAGATCGGTGGGATCTGAGTCTGATCTCGTTCGCTTCTTTCCTTTCCTTTTGTGGCTCTCCAGAGCTCGTGATGTGAAGAAAGGTGCTGTCGTTGGTTTGATTGAGCAGGAGGTAAGGTTTTTCTGAGGCGGAAAAATGGGGTGCTGGTTGGCTTGCTTGCGTTTCAGAGCTAAAAAGAGGTCTTCGCCGGTCTCCTCGGCGGAGTCGACGCCTTCCAAGAACGGGGTGAGTGGATGGCGAGGCTTCATCGCTGGTCCTTGTCCCCCTCGTTTCTACGCATCCTGGCTTGTATTCTGCCTGAGTTCATTTTTAAGATTGGTGAATCGAGCGGGGAGTCACGGATTCTTTGGAGTTCTCATTCTTTGGTTCCTCTTCCTTCCTTATTCGGTTCAGTTGACACGTTTGGTTTTCTCAGGATCGTTTGGTCTCCAGAAGTCATATCGTCTCTTTGTTTGCTCCTGAAGGTCAGATGCAGATGAATTCTTTTTTAGTTTTCAGAAAAATCTCAATTTACTTTTACATTTTTCATTGGATTTCTCGATTTACTCATACGAGAAAAGCTATCTGTATGAAGGCATATCTTCTCCAGACGATGTCCGCAAGCAGCTGAGGCACGAGGTGCGTGACTTCGTCGCCTCTCCCAACCTTTGACGATGTTTTCTTTCAATTTCGTTCATTATTCCTAGTGATTATCGGGAAATTGATTGTCAACTTCAGTTCTGCAACAGTTAGCCTCAATTTAATTTTATAATATGCGTATTTTTATGCTTTATAATAACAAAATTTGTCACTTATGCTTTACAACTTTATTCTCTCTTGTCATCTGCTCTGTGGTACCATGGTGCCATCTCTTTGTTGAGTTCGAATTACAATGTTTCCTAGAGCTCAATTTCTTCTGTTTTCCCTCCTATCTTATTTTTCTATAGCTATATTCTATGAACTGTAGAGTTGATCCTTACACTCGGATTCTCTGACTACATGAACTCTCTTTTTTCTTCGCATGAGAAAACATATTTCATGTATTTATATGCAAATATTCATCCAGATCCCCGAATATTTCATTAAATACGGTTTTTTTATATGATTCCCATTTTCTCGTTCTTTGTAAACAAATAGCTAGAAGGAAACGAGTTTTATGTGATTTTTATTTCATTCTCTTTATTGTTCCCCTTGATTTCATTTCAAATCATCCAAGAATGTATTTTCCCCAATTTTTTCCCCTTTTCCGATGACCATAGATTTTTTACAAACAGCTGGTGAGAGTAGGGATTGATATAGCTTAAAGATAAGAGTTTATTAATTTACAGCAACCGAAATCTTTTTTATGGATGGGTTTGAGGTCCATGGCATATATTAAAGGGTAACTTTTTTTTTCAAAAAAATTGACAATGTTCGGAAAGGTGGTTGTTTCTATCACATTGTTTCACATCGATTCCAGTTCAATTTTGAAATTCTGGTTTGGACTGGGCGCTCTCCCTTCTCACTTGTGTCGTAATTTGAAGAATGTGACACCGTGTGCACCCCTGGCTGAAGAAGTTGGACAAGCTTCGATGAGCTTATCTATCCAGGAACTGCCCAGTTTTGACTAGTTTCATCTGGTTCCTTCATTTTATTTATTTTTTTATAAAGTAAACAGCTTAAAAACCCATGGAAGAACTCTTGAAAAATGAAGTACCATGGCCATCTCGCGCTGTATTTCAGGCCAAATTCCTCAAGGCGTGTGGAGCACTTCTGGGAACACCCGCGGAGTTTATTTGTGCATCTAAGAAGACAAACGTTCAACCTCATTCCCAGAATGGTACACTATCCAATTCTCGCTTCTCCCTTCCTGATTCATCTTGTAAGGAGCTTCAGTGGGACGAACAACCAGTTCAGATTCCTGCTCTTCCTGCATCAGACTCTCAAGGGCACGTGTCAGAGACTAAACATGACATGTAATCATCTCTCTTTTTCTTCTTTAATCGTTTTGATTTGAACCAAGGACGGTGCTAAGTCATACGCCCTTTATGCATCCATTATGCAGCGACCCGCCTCAGCTTCCACATGCTACTATGACATACAACAACAATCTACATTCAAGTGCACCTGTCTCTGTGAGCATTCCTGCACCAGCAATGACCAAGTCCGTACGCTTTGAACCTGGCCCAGATTCCGTCTCAGTGGATACTCCTCAGAATAGCAACCATATCCATCCCTTTGCATCTAAGTATTCGCCTGGCCCGACTCCTTTGAAACTGACGGACGAAATGGAAACCCCTGGCACTGTTTATCCAGCAAAATTAGAGAATCATAGATCACAGTATATCTACCCAGTTTCAAACTCTATGTTGATTCAGACAGAGTTGAGGAGAGTCAACGAGGCCCCTCATCTTCCTGGTCAGTACGGTGAACTTGCTGAGCATCCGGTTCAAAACCCAGAGTCAACTGATGGTGACCCAAAGCTGCGGAGCTCCCTTGGTTCGCCACTGCCTAACCCTGTTCCTTTGATGTACAGTCCAGAGAGCAGTGGGGCAGCTCCAGCTGGGGAAGAAACATTGACTATTGGCAGTAAGTCAACGTTGGATCATCTGGACTATAGGAGATCTGGTTACATAAAACATGCAGAAAAGAATTCAGGAAGCCCGGCACCCGCGTCTTCAAGTTTTTCTGACTGGTTGACTTCTGCGAAACACTCTGAAGCACAAGTAAATGGTGAGGAAACTACTGGAGTAGACAGGTCTATCGTTGGGATAGTTGCTGCGCACTGGAGCAGTGAGGAAACTACTCATACATCCCCAAAACTGTGGGATGGAAAGGGGATTCCAAATTCGACAAAAAAATACAACGAGGTACAAAAGCATGCCTAAATTAGTATAGTTGACTGGTTAATTTATTTATATCTATATAAATATATGATCTTCCACACCTCAACAGGATCAAAGGGTCAGGTGGCATGCCACCCCATTTGAGGAGAGGCTAGAGAAAGCTTTGTCGGAAGAGAAGCTTCATCCCCAGAGGTTGGTCTCTCATCCTACTTATGGCTTGCTGCCATACCGAAAGTCGATTCCATTTTGTTGCCATACAAAAGTCAACGATCATGATTCAACGATCCTGTCTTTCACAAGAAGTCAAACCCAATCGAGTCCTTGATGTTACATGGGGGCATCCTTGGATGAAGATACGGATTTTGATTATCTTACTATTAAAAAATGATAATTATTCATCTCACCTAGATTTTCATTAGATTAAATGATTATTTTACCTTCGGATACATAGAAAATCAGGCATAATCTTGGCATCTCGCCTTGTTTAGATAGAGTAAGATGGTAAAATATTTCCCTAAAAAGCTATAAGATATGAAAGATCATAGCATTATGAAGGCGTTGAAATCAACCTCATGCGAGATATGATACAAGGCTCGTAGTCGTGATCATCTCCTTTTACTCCCTAACCCTGCTCGGTTTCATTCACAGGAAGCTCATAGATGGAAGAGTCATCGAGTTAGGGGAAGCCAGCGAGGAAAGGGATACTGCCACGTCACCGACAGGCGACAAGACACGTGTCTTCTAGAACCACGAGTGAGTGCAAAGGGGATGGGGGCGGCTATTTTCTCAGTTTTCATGCATGATTTTTAGTGCTATTTTCCAAAGTCCTGTGAAGTTATTTGTGCATATTTTATGCACAAATCATGCTCTGAAATATTTTCCAAGGTTCTGGGAAAGATGCTGCGAAGCAAGTTGTGCTGAGATCTTTCCGTCCTTGGGTAAGAAGAGATGGTTGACCTTCTCCAAATCTGTCTAGATGACGTGGAAAACAAAAATAGCTATTTTCTCAGTTTTTTTTTATGGCTCAAAAGGATTCATTCCCTTTTTTAAGCTCTTTCCTTTCCAAATTTGCATTTTAATTATGAGCCTCTCTGATGCATAAAGAAAGGGGATATTTCCTAAAGAGGAGCGGAGGGGGCGTGGGACACGTGTAAGGCGCCCATTCAGCGGCATCCCGGTGGAAACCAAAAGGGAGCCATTTTCTCAGTTTTTATGGCTATAAGTTTCTATCCTTTTTTTATATGCTTTTTCCAAGATTTGTGGAAAATTCCGCAAAACTAGTCAACGTTCCTGTGTGATATATGAAAAATGGGATATTCCATCAAGGGGGAGACGGGGGGACACGTGTTAGGCACCCATTTGGCGGCATCCGGGTGGATCAAGAGAGTTATTTTCTCAGTTTTTATGGCTAAAAGTTTCTTTCCTTTTTTAGGTTTTTCCAAGTTTAATCAGGGCGGGTATCATAACCCAAAATTTTTGGAACCTAATCTCTCATACAGGGGAGAGAGAGAGAGAGAGAGAGAGAGAGAGAGGACACGTATAAGGCAGCCATTCGGCGGCTATCCAGTATTGTTGTTCTGGGCATGGGCCCAATGGGCCTTTCACTGGTAAAGAGTTTTGTCAGTATTCGAAGGTGGGGGACCCACGGGTTATCAAAATTTAGAAGACGGGTGGTGGGCTGCCGCGGGTCCGTCATCCTCCGATATGTGGGCCTCGTTGGCCACCCCGTTAAAGGCGAGGAAGAAGAAGGAAGGAAGAAGAACCAAGAAGAAGAGAGGAGAAGCAGAGGAGAGCCATGGGATACGCCACCGCCGCTTGCGCCGTATCCTCCACCTCCACCGCACTCATGGAGTGCCGCGGCGGCGGCAGCAGCAGCAGGCAGCAGGCGGCGACGCCGCACTGCGTCGGTCTGCCGCCGCTCTCCCCCCCGCCCCCAGCACAGAGCCGCGCGCAGAGGACCGGCGCCTACTGTGAGCCGCCGGATCTGCCTCTCTCTCTCTCTCTCTCTCTCGCCCTACTGTGAGCGCGCGCGGGCGCGTTTTCCTTTTTGAAAGATGGTGGATGGCGCTACTTTGCAGGCCGCAGGGTCGCTCGGAATGTGGTGTCGATGGCCACCGGAGAGTCCGTGGCCACCGCGGCGGCGACGACGGCCGTGGACGCGCCGGCGGAGGGCGGTGCCGCCCCCGCCCCCGTCGCTGAAGTACCTGAGATTGTGAAAACCTTACAAGAAGCTGTAAGTAAGATTCCATTCGCCGCTGGTTTCATGCGTTCGAATTCGGGATCGTCATCCCGGAACTTGTGGATGCTGACCTCAATTCTTATCTTCATGGCCAGTGGAACAAGGTTGAGGACAAGTATGCGGTGTCGTCACTGGCAGTTGCCGGAGTTGTTGCTCTGTGGGGTACCGGTGGGATGATCTCGGTAACCACCCCCCCTCCTCTCCTAATTAGGCCTATTTTGATCATATTACCTGTAAATCTGCGTTTGATATTTACAGCTCCTTCTCTAGAAAATCCTCTCTTCCCTGATAACTAACAGATCCCCTTCCACTTTTTGTCTTCCATTTGCAGGCAATTGATAGGCTTCCTCTGGTTCCTGGTGTCCTTGAAGTGGTCGGCATCGGCTACACTGGGGTAATACTTACTGATAAGGGCGCTACTCGAATGAGCTTCGACTGTTGCTTAAGAACTTGATTATCATGATTTTTATATTAGTTATAATGCTGGAAAAACCCTCACAAGGGCATGCCCTGAATTGAGCTTGAATGCTGATCAGGAACTTTATCCTCCTGATCCTTATATTACCTGGGGAATGCACCTGATTTATTTAATACGGATGCTAATGATTTTTCTGTGTTAGTTCTCGTGGCAGTGGGCTTGCCATGAACTGATTTTGAACTTTGCCGAGGAAGTTTATTCCCATGATTTTTATATTATTTGGTGTACGCATCTGGGCTAATTTAATATAAGATGCTAATAATTCATTTGATCTGTTGTCGTTGCAGTGGTTTGCATACAAGAACCTGCTTAAAAAGCCTGAGAGGTAACTCTTGGATTCCTCCTTCACGGTCTAGATTCCGACAGTTCAGCTGATAATTACCATAATTGGCATGAATCGTACATTTATTACATCACATGATGATGATGATGATGAAAATGAAAATGATTAATATTACTTTGCAATATTTCCTGGGAATGTGTAACTGATGATTAATAATGTTCGTAGAAGTTCCTGATCATAATGCCTGACATAGAAAAAAAAAAATCGAGAATTTCATATCTGAAAAGTGCTGTAAATTCGGGTAAGTTCTTGACAATTATGAGTTTACTCAAAAAACTTGTCAAGAATTTACACTTTCTTTGAAGTAGTCAGACGAGTGGACAACTCGACAAAGAACTGTGCATTCTAAAATATTTTTCAATATTTTCTAACACGATTTACCTTCCTAGCTCTCACCTTCTTGCTATAAATGCTCGTTTAGCTTGTTCGGATCATGATTTTTCTTATTTCCTTGGATTTTCTTTCTCTGCATTCATCGATAGCTTCCTAATCAGAACCACACTCATTGTCAATTCACCTGATTTCTCATCTTCTTCCTAATTTCCAATCCATCCGAGGTCTCCACGTTGACCAAATTACTTTAGACCCAGAATAATATGCTCCCGCTCTCATAAATTTTCTCTCTCTTCATCTCTCATGCCCGCAAATCATGCGACCAAGCCCACCCATCGATCTGGAGATTTCAGGATGAACAGAGTCAGGATCTTCTTCTTCTTCTAATTACTGGAAAATCATGCGGATTCTCAGGATTGATCTTCTGTCATCTTCTCCAGGGAAGCGCTCATAGCGAAGATCAAGAACACCTACAATGAGATCCTTGGGAGTAGTCAATGATCCTTGCGCATGGCATCCTGCGAGGTCAACGCCTATTGCTGTGGGAGCACCTTCTGCCAGGTGTAGAACGTCTTCTGATGCTATATTTTTCTTGAAAAAATTGCATATTTTGACCTTAACAAGCCCCACGAATGGTCAGGCTTCGGTGCAATATGAATAAAATCATCTTTTTTACCATAAGTTCAACTATGGTTTAATTTATTTCATATGCATTCTCATATGACACACACAGATATATAGATATATATATCATTCCACATTATTTAGGGGGCATGATGTCATTTCTTGATTCAGTGGTTGGCACTTCTCCGTTCGTCATGGTAGGAGGATGTTGGGGGCTACGGATTTTTTTTAATGGGCATTTGACTAATGTTTTAACGCATATAAAGGGGGAAAATGTTTGATAAATAAGGATATGTAGATTAATAATGCGTTATAATAGCAGATATTATTTAGACTAAAAAAAATAACGTAGAGAATTAGGCATTATTAAAATAGTAAGAACGAAATTAAGAAATTAATTAAATGGCACTATTAAAATAGAATAGTAAAAAAGTATGAAATAATAAATCCACTTATATATAAGAAAAAGATTAATTATAAAGGATTGTTAGTGTGCCAAGATTAACTTGTTTTCTCCTTGTAAAGGTTTTTCCATTGAGTGTACTGAGATCTTGACAAAGATTTATAAACAACTTTTAAGTCATTAAACCTAAACCCTAACTTTTTCTAGTTGAGTTTGACAAATCCTCACTTGTTTCTTATCAATCTCATGTAAATTTTTGTATGCTCATTACAAATTATGCTAAGACTTTGGATTCTTGTTTAAATTTCTTATCATATTATAAAATTTGAGGCTTGAATGCTTTTGAATCCACTTTCAATGTACGATTAACTTAGTATCATGCAACAATTTGAAAAATATTATAAACCTAGAAAACATCAGGTTTTCACTTAGACATGTTCAACATAGAGGCAATAAACCTTTCTTCTATTTTCCTTGATCCACCATTTTTTATCATTTAATCAATCAAAAAAATCCTCAAATTTTAAAAAAATGAAATGATGACTCAAAAATAGGATATTTCATAAATGAATATAATTAAAATAGTTTAAAATTTTAAGAATATTATAACCTAGAAAACATTAGATTTTCACTTAGCTATTCTTAACATAAAGGCAACAAACACCCTTCTTATATTTTGGTTGATCCATCTTTTTGTTATCATTTCAACAATCAAAAAAATCAGATTTAGAAAATGAGACAATGACTAAAAAACGAATATAACTAAAATAGTTTGCATCTTCAGAAATATTAAAAATATTTTGCAATCTTAAAAGTATTATAACCTATAGAACATTTGGTTTCCACTTGACATGTTCAATATAAAGGCAACAGACCCTTCTTCTAATTTCCTTGATCCACCATTTTTTATCATTTAAAAAAAAATCTCAGATTGAAAAAATGAGATAATGACTCACAAAATGAGATACATAAAAAATGAATATAATTATAATAGTTTGCCTTTTAAAAAAATATTAAATAACTTGCAATTTTAAGAATATCATAACCTAGAAAACATTACGCATGCACTTTGGCTATAACGTAGAAAACATTAGACTTGCATTTTTAGAAAAATTAAAAATAGTTTGCAATTTAAAGTATTATGACCTAGAAAAAATAGGCTTTCATCATATTTTTAGAAAAAAATAGGCTTTTGTAACATTAAAGACAACAAACCTTTCTCACATTTTCGTTGATTCACCATTTTTTATCATTTAATCAATCAAAAAAATTCATCATATTTTAAAAAATGAGACGATGACTCAAAAGATGGGATATTTCAAAAATTAATATAATTAAAATATTTTGCCTTTAAAAAAAAATATTAAAATACCTTGCAATTTTAATAATATTATAACCTAGAAAACATTATGCTTCCACTTGGACATTTGTAATATAAAGGTAGCACACCTTTCTTTTATTTTCGTTGATTCACCATTTTTTATCATTTACTCAATCATAAAATTTCATCAGATTTTAAAATATGAGATGCTGACTCATAAATGGGATATTTAAAAAATGAATATAATCAAAATAGTTGCCATTTTTAGAAAATGAGTTATCCTTGTCGCCTTAGTATGACAATGAAGCGGCTACCACATGCGAGGCTCTACGCTCTGGGGCATGAAAAGGGGGGTCAACTGGACCCATTTATATCAGATTCCCCACCCCATGACGTGGATTAAGCATTCCCACCCAAAATCACCCACTGAAGTACGACGAGAGAGGAAATGGGTCATTGAGGCCCATTATGATAGTGGGCTAGAGGTTGATCCACGTCCTGTGAGGCCCAGAGTTTGACAATGACACCGGTACCCCGTAAGTGACCATATAGGGGCAGTAATTGGGATGGGCTGAGAGATTTTTCATTACGTTGATTGCGTTGACTAATCGAAGATTGTCAACTCCACCTCTCATGGTACCAGCTTCATGACATTTGTCATCTATGAAGCTAATGATACCCCCAAGCAACATAATAATCTTTTTGCGCAGTTTAGGTTCCATGCAGGATTTATTTGCTAAGAAATCGAAGGTTTTCTCACGAAATGTTCTTCGCATTGAGTGGTAAGTTTCAAGTATGCGTTCGGGGGTCTATCAAATCTCAGGAACATATAAAAAATATATATATTTTGGGAAACAATTAGCGAGAGAGAGAGAGAGAGAGAGTCAAAGATCTTGCTTTAGTAAAAGCTCATGATTGAAGAAGCAACCAGAACAGTGGGCAGAAGCTTGTTGAATCTCTCTCTAGGCTGCTTTTGATGGTATCCCAGAGAGAGAGAGAGAGAGAGAGACTCAAAGATCCTGCTTGAGTAAAAGATCATGATTGAAGAAGCAACCAGAACAGTGGGCAGAAGCTTGCTGAATCTCTCTCTGGGCTGCTTTTGATGGCACCCCAGAGAGAGAGAGAGAGAGAGAGAGAGCTTATGGATGATGAAGCAACAAGAACAGTGGGCAGAAGCTTGTTGAATCTCTCTCTAGGCTGCTTTTGATGGCATCCCCAGCTACTTACGATGGCAGGAGCAGGAGCTTAAAGCCCCACCCAATTTCTCCTCACTCCTCCCCATCCACAGAATCCCACAACGGCTCTGGTTTCAAGCCACAGTTCAGAAGCCAGAGCCATCAGAGAGAGGGAGGAGAGAGAAACCCATGCTCAAAGAAGATCAATTCAATAAATAGAAAAAAAAAACAAAAATTGGGCTGCCCATCCGCCGCAACAGGAAAAAAGGGAATATATTTCTCTGCCGTGTGAGCCGTTCATTCAAGGAGATGATCTGCACGAGGAAAAAATAATTCCCCTTCTCTTTTGAGGGATTCTGGTTGGTAGCTTCAGCTGGAACTGGTCAGGGTTCAACCGATAGCTCTTGGACCTCGCCATCTGGGTTCATAAACCAGGGCCCCAAAATTGTCATCTTGATCTTGATGTAAGTAATTGAGAGAGAGAGAGAGAGAGAGAGAGAGAGAGAGAGAGAGAGAGAGAAGAGAGGGAGGGAGAAGCATTTATTCGATGCAACTTACTGGGGAGATCGACGGCGCTGTTAGCTTCCGCATCAGCATCAGAATTAAATTCCTATGAGAATCGAAAGAAGAGTTGCATGAGCGCAAGTTCATGGGAGAAAAATGGCAGCAAAAGGCCACAGCAACGCTCTGGAAGCAAGTTAGGGTTCTTCGCGGGATTTCTGATGCTGCTATTGATGAATCTAAAGATATTGCAATCATGTAGGAGGAAGAGAGAGAGAGAGAGAGAGAGAGAGGACGCCCTACCCTTTTCACATGGCGCACATCGAAGGAAAGAAATTTTTCTTTGAGCTCCATAGCCTCCTTGTTCAAGTTGATGAGGTTCTTGTGCCGTGTTCGCCACACGCCACTCAACTACGACATGAAAGACAACCAATAAGCCGAGTTTTAACAAGATAAACATGATTCCACCCGGTACAGCTCCAATGATAACATAGAATCACAGAGAAATCCTAAAAGCAGCACCAATGTTCATAATCTCCATAATTGGCAAAGTTTTCCATGATAATACTTTGATCCTAGACATGAACTATAGTTGGCACGACACATGAGCTTGATGGCACAGCAGATGCACACGGTGCCACGGCGCGCGTGCACGGCGGCACGGTCGGAGCACACAACGAACAGTGCAGCACGTGCACGCGGCAGCAAGATGCGAGCACAGGAGTGAGACATGTTATGGAGGCCAAAGGCAAGGGAGACAGATGACGCCACGCTATGTCAGTGAGATCGTAACCCATATGATCTAAAGCCTCTAATTTCCAGAAAGCTAAGTAGATGTTCCTTCTAAGGCAGTAATACATCTGCCCCAGCCAGACTGCATCTAGGTCTAAGAGGAGCTGATGTCTGTGCAAACCTGTGGCTTTTCCAGAACTGGAAAACTATGAGATGCTGCATTGCACAGGAGGAATGATTAGCCACCTGATGAAGAAGAAACTCCATAGATAAAAGTTCTCAACACCGCCACAAAGATCCCTGGATCTGGGATTTCACAGGGTTTATGTTCAGAGCAATCATTATCTGGACCGCAGGGTGGCTCTTTACTAGTTCTACAATGGAAATAATAATAAAAAATAAAAATAAAACCCATAGAAGTTGGATGCACAAACTCAATCACCATATCTGCGCTGATATTATTAACATTTTCATGATGAGGACTGATACGCAAAATGTGAAGTCTTTGCTACTAATAGTACGACATAAAAACACTACATAAGAATCATTTACAGCCAACGCACCTGATTGCAGACTAGCTTGGAGTCACCCTGGATGCGTATTTGCTTGAAGCCTTTCTTAAGGGCGCATCTCATTCCTAAGATCATAGCTCGATATTCAGCAACATTATTTGTCGCAACACCTAAGCCTTCACGCAGCCTATAAATCTTTGCTCATATTTCTTGAAACATTAGCTGGTGATCCTTTGCATGGTACAGGGGAAAATCATGGGCGAAAACAGGCGAGTATGAACTATGGCAGGAGGTAACGTACCATGGTCCCATCTTCGCTACGGATAACTGCACCAGCACCAGCTCTACCAGGGTTTCCTTTCGAGGCGCCATCAAATTCAATAATGCAGGATATCTATATGGAGCAAAGATGATCAATAATGTATTACTCGAAACGATGAGGACGCGACCATAAGAGAAAACAACAGGAACGCCAGAAAAAATAGTAATCTCCAGTAAGAATGGAACTCAAATGTAGTAGAACTCAAATGTATCAGAAGAAGAAGAAGAAATCCAGTGAACCCCAATGACCAAAGAAAAAGATGTTCATCTTTAAAATGGTAAGGAATGAAATGACAATTCAAGATTTTTACAATGGCAAAACATTCGACAGCCTACCTGTGTTTCATTAGATTGTGAAGTCCTCTCACAATAAGTGCAGGAAAAAAAATCAAATTCTAGGAAATGTGTATGATAAGTATAATAATTTGGAGAAAAAACCGAATAATTCTCATAATCATTAATTAAAATAAGGAAATTCAATAGTTAACAGAGAACTGGTAGCCACTTAAGAGAATTCAGCAAATAATGTCAAAAGATTAAAGGAAGGAGGGCAACCAAGTTGCGATAGATCCACTGATAGTTGCATCAGAAAATGTGTCTACTATTTCAGCAAATAAATTTCATTCAAATGTTGTCAAATACTGGTACGGATATCAAAATGACGGCATACTGAATGGAAAGTCAGCAATTTTCGAGATAAGCAGAACTGAAAAAAACGTAAGGATAGAGAGGATAATGTGTAGAATAATAAAAAAATAGCTTAGTAGGTTTCCCTGCAGGCCAAATATGGTCAAGTATGTGCATACAACTCAGGATGTTTTCTAGAAATAGCATGATATAAAATCATCTAAATTAGATTTTAAGAAAGTTAATTAAAAAGATAGCGGTTTTAGACGAAAAAATTATTAGTGAATGATGAAAGAAGAGGTTGACCAAGTAAAGCTTGCTGGTTGCACTTTTATTAATAAATACTGCGTCAAGCACCCTTCTGTACACAGGAGGTAGTGACAGCGCCAGGTATCCACGAGCACAAGTGAACAGAGGGCGAAATCGGACTAACACAGTTAACACAGTTATACTAAAAAAGGCTTTGGGACGAAATCGGACTAACAACAGCTTACATCTTTAGAATGTAGTGAATGCTTCTCAACTAGCTCAGTATGTTTTACAGCAAGATCTGCAGGGGTAGGCTCAGGTCCAGTTGCATCCTGAGAATCATAAAATATAATAAAAAATCATCCAAAATCTAAATAATTTTCTTTCTAATCATTAACATGCAACATCTAGAATCAAAATTTAAGCAACTAAACTTTTCAAATCTATGACACAGAACATGTAGCAAAATAGATTTCTGAGAGGAAAGATGACACGGGCACAAGTACCATTGTACATAAATAAAAGGGTTTAAAGATCACTTAATCCAAATCATGATCCAAATAGTTCAGCTGACTAGCCATGCTAATCAGATTCACTTTAGTCCGCCAAATTGCTGGCTGCCTTGTCCGATGCTTAGATGTCTTTATCAACGTTGGGCAAACAGTGTCAATGAGCTTGGATACCACAGAAGTTCGGGTCATCTTTTCAGGGCATAAACGCTAAGTGAGGCCCAGAGTTAAATGCTGGCTGAATGACCTGCTGTCCTCGGGTTGTCTGGGGTCTGTCCTTCAACTCCAAGAAGTCTGAGAGGATGACAAATCTTCTTGACGTGACAGCTCACCCAACTCCACTCTAATTCATCACCATCTTCACACTTCCCTTCCTACTTCACTGACGTGACCCTAAAGTCTAAGAGGATGACAAACCTTCTTGACGTGGCAGCTCACCAAACTCCATTCCAGGCCTAACTCGTCTTTTCCATGAATAAAACCCAAAGTTAAAAATTTATTCAGCCCAATCCAATGATTACATTGGTCAAACATGGGTTTTCTGGAGTCGGACATGCATTCCTGGAAGCCTGTAAAAACAACCAGCTCACGCCACCCTCACCAAATTAGTCTCTACAAGGAAAGGTAGGGAGAAGTCATTCAATTCACCTGGGCAATCACATTTTTCTCATCGTTATATCAAATATAAACCTAAGACAGCAATCACATAGTTGAACTAACCGCATTGGATAGACGTGAAAATATAAAAGGTATGGAGCTTGAGTATCTACCTGAATAGAACAAGGTACTAGAGCACCAAACACGTCTTCTCTGACATCTGCCGAATGAATGGTATACATCGCATTTTTTAGCCCACGAGAAGCAAGATACTTTTCCGTTTCTTTACGAAGTGAATAACCTTTATAAACACTCACGGCTGGATCACAGACCTAATGAAACTTTCATGAATCAATTAGATCAATGTAAGCAACATCCATAAGAAACAAGCATCCTTGTAACTATGACAAATACAGTTGAAAAAAGAAAATTAGAAAATAGATACCCAGGTATAGAAAATTAGAAAAAGCTAGTCGATGGCAACAAATGAGCAGAAAGTAAAAGGTAAAAAGAAACTATAAACAGCTGCAAATCAGTAGAGCATATCACTACAAAAGATTTAGCGACGTCATAATTTTTAGATTTACTAGAACCCGTAATTTGACCTTGAGAGTTGCAGTTAAATGAATCATTTCAACCTTCACAATTTCTTATTCAAAAAGGAAATAAGTTCATTAATAACCACAAAGTAATGACAAAGACACATCCTGGGTTTCAGATATATGAAGCAGGATATGAAAGTGAAGCTATAAAAGAAAGCAAAGTAGGTAAGGAGAGGAACAAGCTAAAACAGCAAGAGAAACCAAAGATATGCATATAAGAGAAGAAAGAGGTACTTTGTTTTCTGGAATGCTACCCAAATACATAACTTGGTAAATTGCATTACCATTTAATAATTGGGCTGAAGAAAAAAATCACATCCTCATTTCGTATGGTTTCAGCTAAAGATCTAGGACCTTCGAAAACTTTTCCTTATGTATATGAGAATTATGAAATCAAACGAAGTTATTGTACCAGTGGCAAGCCCTCTGCCATCCAAAGTTGTCTAAGAAATTCCTGTTTGTCAGGGCATCTTGTTCAAATACTCAGATGCTCCAATTGGATGCAGCAAGCTCCATAGTAAGCCTATGATAGTTACATGTCTTTGCCTTGATCTTTCTTCTTTCAGAACATGGAACCACGAGCCTAAGGGGTTGAAGCAGCTGCCAAATACTCACAAGTACAAGCAAGATATGCTTCAATACTCCCCATTAGTTGACAACTTCACCTTCAAAGGTAACGATGAATTCTATCACTAAAGCTAATTGGATAACCCAATGTGAAAAAAGACATAATTCCACAATACTGCGGAAAACCACAAGAACAATTAGGCAACCTTCATGATAGAGCCAACCCTTACTTATAGGTAACAGGTCTTCCTGCCAACCTTAGGTTGCTCAAATTGATCTCAACCTTCACTTAAGTGCAGATTCCACAAATAACCCCGTTTGTCCCATATTTTTCTCGGACGCTTGCATGGTGAACATTGTTTAAACCCACACGCTTATTTCTTGTAACCTAGATGAAGTAATGTTTAACTGTGGACACGAGAAACAATCTTGATGGTTCAATGATTTGCCGCAAGTGAAACAATATCATCTACAAGATTAGTACCAAGTTGACCATGTTATTTTTTGGTCAGTCTGAAAGCAACTGTATGCAATGATTCCCCGTGTACAGTATAAGTGGAGAAGAATAAAATTCTTTTATTGTATTTCCAGTCTGAAAAGAGAGATATTTACCAAAAAATACCTTAAATTACTGGTTGCAGTGGAATATAGTGCACGTTGATACAAATCCCGCAGGGAAAATTTTGGCTTATGTCGTGAATGAGTACGTCATTGGAGTACTAGAAGCAAGTAATTAAAAACTCGATTCTAACAGGAACTGGCTGAACTACTTCAAAAGTGACCAAGACTGATTCGGTTTTCCCAGTTTTATGATTGGAACCATTGCAACAAGGACTGGCAAGGCCAAATTCTAGACAGATCATAACTAGCTTTGAATCAACCTGAATAAGCTAGAACTCCTCGGAACTCACTAGAAGAAGCAAAATCAACCAAAAGATGGTTTCTCACATACACTCGTGAAATATCTTTAGAAACAGCAAAATCTCCGGGTGCCTCTAAAGAGAACCAGCCAGGTTATCCAGCTGAACCCGAAGCTAAAATCGGTTTGATTCGAAGAGCGAATAATCAAATACCTCAGAAGAAGTCTCTACCTTGTGGAAAATGAAATATATATCAAAAAATCAATGTAGGTACCTCTATTTTTCAATTTTTCACGGAAATTAACAAAAAAGAGACTATAGAAAAGCACTGTCGTCTTCCCATTAGCATATTCCTTTTACCAATCGAGTCTGTTTTGGAAGGTAGATTCCCACAGGCAAGTAAACTAGATCCATATAAAAACCGAAAGGAAAGTGCATGGTTTGATGTCTGAAAGTCCTGAGACCATTTCTCAAGCTTCCAGTAAAACATGACTAGCTAATTCTTCTTTTCGTGCAGATAAATTTCAACGAAAAGTTATATAGATATGTATTTAAATCCCACACTCTAAAACAATAGTTGCATAAAATTGTATGAAATATTTATCATTAACATACAATGTACGCATGAGATGTTGCAAAAACTTGAAAGACTGTTGGATAATCATGTCAGAAGTTACTTGAAACAAATGCTACAATTTTTCTCACACGATCTGAAACCAGCATGAGCATAAATTACTACGTACATGCTCCCAGAAAGAAGCTTTGATGTCGGAACTCGCAGTAATATATCTTCTCAGAATATGGAAATGACGACAAAAGAGAACTTACAAACGAACTGAGTTGTTCCTGACACTCCTTGAAGCTTTTATACACACCGACGAGATCTCCTTTCCGAACTACATAAAACGCATCCTGCTTCTCCCCAGACTCCTGATGCTCCATCTTGGGCACCCGAGGGGCAGACTTTCGACGAGTAGAATAGCACCATCTATGTAACTTCGCGAAAAGGAGATCCGAAGAACTCAATCTGACACCAGAACAGCACGCGCTCCGCCCCAGTGCTGCGAACGAAATGCCGTGCAAGGAGCTCTTCATCGCGCGACGACGGCTGTGCCTCAGCACCGCTTCTTCAGACGATGCACGCAGTTCTGATCCCGTATAGGGCGTCCATTGGATCAATTTCTCAGTAAAATGCGAGACACCAAGCATAGAACAACACATCAACGATGAATTTCTACATTGATGACATGCCTTCCGAGAAATCCACGAGATTGGATCCAAAATACCTGCGAATGAATCATAAAAACATCACTGGAGAAGATTCAAGGAACAGAATCATAGTTTTTCGGCCGTTCCAGATTTCTTCACCTTGGTCGTAGAGTTTCTCCTGCCGTCACCGCCACCCTGCAGACAGCGGATTGGGCGTGAGGTTTTTACCGGTGTGTTTTTTACATAAAAGTCCTCCCAAATCTTATCTTTGGACGGATAATACTTCACAGTAAAAATATTAACATATAAAATTCACATAATGAGATATTTTCAGGCTAATTATTTTCTAATCATTTTAAATAATCCTTCCGATCAAAACTATTAAAGCCACTAAAAATAATAATAAATATATAATTATATTTTTTAAAACCCTGGAGTTAGCTAGCCTTCATTTTTCTATGGTCTAACTTTACTCACATTGAAAATATTAACATATAAAATTCACATCATAATATCTTTTTGGCCGAATTATTTTCCGATCCCTATAAATAATCCTTCCGATTAAAACTATTGACACCACTAAAAATAAATTAAAATATATAATTTTATTTTTTTAATACCTGGAATGAGCAAGTCTTCATTTTTCTATGGTTTAACTTTACTAACAATGAAAATATTGACCCATAAATTTTACATAATGAGATATTTTCACGCTAATTATTTTCAAATTCCTTTGAATAATCCTCCCGATTAAAATTACCAACAGCATTAAAAATAGTAAAAATATATAATTATAATTTTTGTTACTGCCTGGAACTAGAAAGTTTTCATTTTTCTATAGTCCAACTTTACTCACATTGAAACATTGACACATAAATTCACATAATGAGGCCTTTTCAGACTAATTAATTTCAGATCCCTTTAAAAATCCTTCCGATTAAAACTATTAACACCACTAAAAAGATAAAAAATCTATAATTATAATTTTTTAAATACCTATAATTAATAATTCTTATTTTTTCTTCAATCGAACTTTACTCACCATATATTTGAATGCTAGATAAGATTTAGTAATATATATGGCTAACTAATTAGAGAATAGATAAAGAACCGAAGATGTTTCATAATAATGAAAAAAATGAAAGCTTAGTTGGAATCACATAGCCTTGAATTTTCTTATACTAAAAAATGTAAAGGTTTGAATTTATATTGATGTTCAGAATAAAAATATTATTAAAAATATGATTAAAGAAACACTTATTAACGCAGCGCCTCATTGAAAAGATGTGGTAATCAGGTTCTAAATAAATGTATATTATTAATTTAATTTAAAAATATGGTTTAATAACGAAAATATGTGATAATTGAGGTTTTTGTTTTTCTTCTTCACACAGGAAGGAAAAAAATATTAAGAAAATGGACTAAAAACCAATTTATAATAAATATGACCACCTAGAGTATACAATAACCTAAATTATTATTGGTTTTTGAAGCTTCTTGGGCATGATTGGGATGGATTGGGTTTCAAACATGGAGGCCCATTATGGCATCACGTATGGCCCACGTTTCCCTTTCTTGAGCCATAATATGAGAGCAATCAAGAGGCTGGAACAACGAGAATTAAGGAGCCGGGAAATATTAAATTATTATTTTTAAAAGGCTATATATCGGATATTGTGGAATTTTTGATTTCTGGTGGAATAATAATCCTGATATCATGGGGTCAACGAGCCTGTTTTCTGGTCCGAACCGAATTGTGGAGAAACTGCGTTAGGGTTTTGAGAATTTGGATCGATCGGTCGGAGCCCTGATCTGGATCTTGAAGGGTCAAAAAATGGCTCGCTCTGGGTCAGGATTTTAGGGTTACTGACTTGAGGGTGGCCATGGCCGAGAACTGTGATAATCTGTCGGCTAGACGGTCTTCGGGTACTCAGCAAGAGACAGCAGAAGCTTGTCTTGCTTCCCAATCACTGCGCGTGCGCCGAGTGAGCTCCCACCCCGACACCCCCCCAGCTCTCTCTCTCTCTCTCTCTCTGTCTCTCTCTCTCTCTCTCTCTCTCTCCCCCTCTCTCTCTCTCTCTCTTTTTCTCGCTCGCTCGGTCTGAGTCTGCTGGAGAGGAGGAAAAAGCTCGGAAAGGGTGATCTTTTTGTCTTCCCCTCGTTCCTGGGCAAGATTTTAAAACGAAGCTGCTTTCGTCTAGAAAGTCTCAAGGGAAATGATAATGCTCCCGCGCCATCTCTCTCTCTCTCTCTCTCTCTCTCCGTGTTCCTCAAAGAGGAAAGTCTCCGGGAAGGGTGGTGATTAGGGGTTTCCTAAGAACGGCCGAGGGGAAAGAATCGCAGGAATTCATGTGGGTATCCCCACTTTGGGGATGACTCTCTCTCTCTCTCTCTCTCTCTCTCTATATATATATATATATATATATATATATATATATTCATCTCTCTCTGCGGCGAACCATAGATCTGGGCTGGGGTAATGGCGGTCTGCAAACCCTAAAATCCACACTGCTCTCCCCGTCAGAGTGCACTGGATTTCCTCGTTGGGGATCTGCGTCGTCTTGTAGGGTTCAGTTGCTGTCATGGTCCAGTCCATCTCCAGGGCTCGGCTCTTTCATTTCAGCTGCGCTGGGGCCATTGATGATCATCCCTCCAGCCACGTTGATAGCTTTTGAAAAGAGATTCCTTGGGAGAGCCACAAGCAACCGGTAGTCATAGGGAGGAGAGAGAGAGAAGGCGGGGGGGACAGGGATAGTAGAGTGATGGACGAGAGGGACAGGGATATAGTGAGTGATATGGGGAAAGAGAGAGAGAGAGGGAGAGGATGATAGCGGAAGAGAGGACAGAAGGGGAAAGAGAGGGGTACAATTATAGAGGGGAGAGAGAGAGAGAGAGGAGGAGCCAAGAGTTCAACGTGTAAGGTACATGCATACGAGAGACTGCGTTCTTTCCATCAGATGACGCCCATGAAAACTGAGATGGGACTTCGAGATCTCACTGTGGGGATATGGAGATCTTCCCAATTTATCAAAACTTCACAAGAGCTTCTCTTTCCTCACATGACGGAAGGGCTCACTCACTCTATCCTATTAATTGCTCCTGGTTTCCTAGGATCAGGCTCAGCTCTCTCTCTCTCTCTCTCTCTCTCTCTCGCCTCCCAAGTCCCTCAATTAGCATCAACGACAGCGCCAATCGCGTCTCCTCTCTCTAGAATATGCATCTATCCCACAATTCCTCCGTCCCACACAGAAACTCTCTCCATCTCCAATTCTCGCCAGTCAATCGCTCACACCCAAAAAAATCTCTCTCTCTCTCTCTCTCTCTCTCTCTCCCTCTCCCTCTCCCTTCTTTCTCTCTCTACTGAGCCTCCAATTTGCAGCGGGGAGGGGCTGCCCCTGGCCAACAAACTCGTTACTTTGGCCCGTTCATGCACTTCTCCACTGTGGACGTCAATCAATCACATGCAAGACGGCTTCTTCGTGTTATAGTTCCCAAAAGTCTGAATCCCGGACACGTACCCCCTCTAATATAGCAACTACCCCCCGCCATTCTAGGACAAGACCCTCCCTGTCTTCCTCATTTTTCCTATTTTCGGACATCACTGTAAGAAAAGAAATTTGACCCGATCAAAGGGCCAACGACAAATTCTGTCCCTTGGATGGAAATCTGACGACGTTAACGCCGCCACCTGGAGCAGTTCTCGGTTGATTGAGCCCGCCATTCTCGGTAAGCCCGCCGAACCACTGTGGCTGACGTCAACGTGGAGAAGCCCAAAAATAAATAAATAATCCGACGGCTGTGATCTTCGTTGATGGGACCCAAAGTCTGCACCCGGGATCTCAGACTGGGTCGTGGTGGGTACCATGGGAAAATAAAACTTACCCCACTTAGCATCAAGAAATTTTATTTAGACACGTACCCACATCTGCCGGTCAACCCTCCAGCTATTCCTTTGGGTGGGGGTTGACAATAATGGAGTCAATGGAGAGGAAAATTTCACCACATACCCTCATCTGATCACGCAAGTGCCATTCTCTCTCTAAAGAAAAATCCACGTCTGGTACAGCCATTTTTATTTATTTTCATCCGACTAAAATTAATGCTTCTATGAAGATGAACCGGCGCAAATGAGAGGAAAAAAAATTGGTAATAATATTGCCATTTAATCGCCGAAAAGTTCATCTTTGATTCAGCGTTGATGAGAATTAACTTCTAATGAAGGTATGATAATCTGGAGAAAGTTTGACTTCACAAGGAGAAATGGAGCCTGATGGGTCCAACTGCACGCCCTTTCCCAGAACACTAAGAACATAAAATCTAGTAATTTTTCTTTTAATATGGAGCCACATTAAAAGCATAAAAAATATTAATTTTTTACCGCCGTGGAATTGACAAAGACCAAGAATGCGAGCATTGATTGGTCAACGTGATCGTGTACATTGCACCCTTCTGACAATGCCATTAGTCAACGTTTTAGGCTATTATGTACCTATTTAATGCATGAAATATACGGCCTATTTTATCAAAAATCATTGAATAGTATGACGACAGCTATAGCGATTAATTAATCTAAGGATTCATGGCATGAACTTAGATATTAATGTGCCATGAATATGATAAAAGAGGGTGATAATCAATATTAATCAATAAGGTTGACAATTAATATGAGCAAATCCTTCACATGTATCATCAATCGCACTCATTCTTGAAATAATTCCGGCACTTCCTCCAATACTGGAATTATTCAACAGTAATATTTTTTTTTTTCTAAAAGGGGTAAATCTACTTATTGGACATCGACGAGACCTGCCCTGATGTGAGGCCATCAAAGGTAATGATCTAATCCTTCATGTTTGAACCCTAAACTCATCGTCTAGGTCTTTCTTTTGAACTGATGGTTCGAAGGGGAATCCATGCCAGATGTGGGGGGATGGAGGTTATTCCATTTATTTAATACCATACCCCCCACCCTCTCTCGAACCTTTCTTTAATGCGGTATAGGTGAGTGACTAGATAAGGTAGGGGACTGAATAAGCTCTCTCTCTCTCTCTCTCTCTCTCTCTCTCTCTCTCTCTCTCTCTCTCTCTCTCTCTCTCTCTCTCTCTCTCTCTCTCTCTCTCTCTCCATCTATCTCTATCTCTCTCTTCCTCGCCGTCGTCCGTCTCATCCTCATCTTGTTGAGCTTATCGACTACTGTTCATCTCCATCAGAGTTATGAGGACGAGAAAAGTCACTTATTTTACAGATCGATAGCCCTGCCCATTTCCATGCTCCCGTTGAAGCAAAATAGCTCCCCTGTGGGTAAAATTTCACAACGATTCCCATACTTGCTCCCGTTTTCATGGTCTCTCAGTATGGAAGGAGGTCAACGGCTAGGTGATATTCTCTATAAATGGGAGCTTTAAGCCGGGTTACTAATTACTGAAATTATTCTCATTCATGCCAGCCACTTCCTGAGATCCAGATGTTAAATAAAATTAATAAAAAGGTAACTCAACTGAAAATTTTTCTTCCTCGCGGAAAATACTAAAATCCTCACATTAATTAAAATTAATGATATCCAATAACGTCAATTTATGTCTGCCGTTTAATAGATGATTCAGACGACCACCGTTGACTAAAGCCATGTGAGATAATATATATGTATATATATATCCACCACTGTAGGGTTACTTCACCTTTACTCACACCCATTTTCATTCCCTGTTCTCGTTCCGTGAAGATCCAGAAGATGTGAGTTCAATTGTGTTGCAAGATGCATGGTTTTTAGTTGGGCAACACGAAGAGATGATGGATACCAGATCTTCTCTTGGATTAGTACCAAAAAAAGGAGGATTAATCCACCTGAAGGCCGGATGAAATACGATCAGATGATGGTAGGTACTACCTTCAGTCGGGATGTGTGGAGGACACGAGCCCAGTCGTGAATTTGTAGAGAGAGAGAGAGAGAGAGAGAGAGAGAGAGAGAGAGAGAGAGAGGAGAAGCGGCCGGTGGTCTCCAGATCTCGCCTAGGTGTGAAGGTACGAACACCTCTTTGGCAGTAGAGAGATGGGAGCCATTAAATGATGGCACTGGGAACATTGCATGCCCTCTAAGGAAAAGGCAAGAAGCCTGACGGGTAGATGGCGAGAGTGAGTGAGTGAGAGAGAGAGAGAGAGAGAGAGGGGGGGGTCTTGTCAAAGTAGATGTTCTTGCCTAGCAAATCCGTGGACCCTCGTCCCCGCGCAGTCCCACATTCGATATACCCTCCTCGTGAAAGAAAGAACAGAAATACGTATATATATATATATATATATGTATTTATCTCTCTCTCTCTCTCTCCCAAAGCTATATGATCATCTGATCTGTTATATCTTCGTCAACCTTCTTCTTCCTCGCTCTGGGGGAACCAGTCTCTTGGCTATAAAAAACTCTGGCTGCGGCTACTGCAGTCGCGTTTAGTGCCAGAGAAACCCCGGCGGCGGGCGACGCCAGTTGTTGACGAGGAGCTTCAAAAGTCACTCCGACATCCCCCGCTCTCTCTCTCTCTCTCTCTCTCTCTCTCTCTCTCTCTCTCTCCGCGTGTCTCTCTCACTGTAGGAATTTGTAGAAGGAGAAGAGAGAGTGTGGGAAGAAGTAGAGACGATGAAGGAGAGGATGAAGGAGGTCAGCGGTAAGAAGCCGGCTTCGACGCCGCCGTGCGCAGCGTGCAAGCTTCTGCGGCGGCGCTGTGCTTATGACTGCATCTTCGCGCCATACTTCCCCGCTGAGGAGCCGCAAAAGTTCGCCAACGTCCACAAGGTCTTCGGCGCTAGCAACGTCAGCAAGATGCTGCAGGTACCTCTGCTTCCTCTTCCTCTCTCTATCTCTATCTCTATCTGTTTATCTATTTCTACCTATCTCTCTGCATATCTTACGCTCTCCCTCTCTATTTCTCCTTCTTTATCTATCTGTCTTTCTATCTGCATATCCTACGCTCTTCCTCTCTTCTCTCTCTCTCTCTCTCTCTCTCTCTCTCTCTCTCTCGCTCTCTCGCTCTCTATCTATCTATCTATCTATCTGCATATTACGACTCTCCCCATCCCACTCTCTTCCTCCCTAAGCAAACAGAAAGCGCCCATTAGGTGCCGGGGTCTGCCATGTCGAAACAGGAAGAAGATCTGTCACCAGACGAAGACGATGGTTCAGTGCTAAACGAAAACAAGCTCTCTCTTGCCAAAACCGTACAAGGCATCTATGCAAAGGAGAAAGAGAGAGAGAGGAGAGATGGTAGAGAGAGAGAGAGAGAGAGAGAGAGAGAGAGAGAGAGAGAGAGAGACAGACAGACAGAGAGAAGTGGTAATTCTTTCACAGAAGCGGTGCAACTTTACCCGGAATGTGCGGATGCTCTTCGTGAACTCCATCCCAAACCCCCCGTAGTCGCTTTCCGACCAGAATTTTGTTCTCAGAAAACCCCATCGATTGAGAAAAACTCCGAATAAGAAACTGGTTAGTTCCCAGATTGATCTTGATTGAGCAAAACACAGGAGCTTGCGGAGCACCACCGGAGCGACGCCGTGAGCAGCATGGTGTACGAAGCGAACGCGAGGCTCCGAGACCCCGTTTATGGCTGCGTCGCCGCCATCTCCACTCTGCAACATCAGGTGGAGGTGCTCCAGGCACAGCTCGCCATTGCACAGGCGGAGATGGTCCGGTTACGCCTCTGGCACAAGATCTTCCTCGCCGCCACCGGAGAAACAGTCGGAAGCACCAGCGGCGGCGGCGGCGGAGGCGTCGGCGCCACCACCTCGCCGGGTTCGAAGCCCATCTTCTCCGGCGACGCGGTGATGGACCAGGCTCTCGCCATGGACGAGCCCCTCTGGGCACACGATAGCTAGGTGACGAGCAAGGATCAATCTGCCCACCAAAACCCCGCCATCTCTATCATCTTTGTAAACAGTGACCTCCGATATTACTGGAGCAAGATCTCGACGAATTTCACTACCGGGGTTTTGACCCAGTACCGACTCCACCAGAATACAGAGCGAGGGCATTCTGGACGGGCTCTTTCTCTCCCCACCGAAAGTCTTCTCTCTCTACTATCTTTGTAGGCATCAGCTATTGATATTTGCATGAATATGACGTGATATGACACGGTGCAAGAGATTATGGCTTCTGTTCAATTCACATGACAATGTTTGGGCCATCTAGATCTTACCTTACCTTCAAACTATATATCTTATGGAGCCATTAAACTATATGCCTTCATCATCTTTGGCTGCCTCAAACTATCGATATTTGTTTGCATGAGGATAGTTTCACTCACCGTGTCCTTCCACATCTAGGAAGGGGGGCATTCTGGGAATATGGGTGTTTTCGGAATAACCATCTGGTTAATGGAAGAGAGGAGCATGCAGAGATACACAAGCTGCCATCGGATTTCATTGGTCAGATGAAGAGAGGGCCAGGAAGAAGATTGTAGAGAGAGAAAGGGGGGGTGACGAAGTGGACGACCCTGGCTAGAACAGGAGGGAGTTCCTCTCTCGCCCCAGCCCAAACAGCTTCTTAGATCTGGATGGGGAAACCAGATAAGAAGAAGAAGAAGAGAGGAGAGAGGAAGAAGAAGAGAGAAGAAGAAGAGAAGAGAGAGGAAGAAGAGAGAAGAAGAATAAAGGTTTCTAGGGTGAGTTTCACATCTTTTTAAAGAAGACCCAGATGATCTTTCAATGTCGGAAGTATCTTTATCAAGATGATGCTCTTGTTTCCAGGGGTTTCGATAGGGAGGGAAGACTTTTTGGCTGTCTTCTCCCCAAAATGCCCCCGTGTTTTAAGGTTTCCAAAGATGGAAGCAAGAGGATTTCGTTCCCCAGTACTGCCGAAGTCCAACATTTGTGAATTAACACGCTTAGAAGTTTAATTATGCATATGGCCTAATCATGCCCCTACTAAAATAAAATCTTGTCACTTTCCATGTTAATTATGACCCTAAAGCTCTCGCCAAAAATTAGAATAATTTTCTTACGAGTATGAGTTGAATTAATAGACATAAGGGTCAGAATCGTTTTAGTGTAATCCAATAGGGAAGGTAGAACTCATATCATTAAAATATCGTTGACTTATTCATTGACTTTCTGTTAAAACGTTGTAAAACGTAGTCAAAAGGTAAGAAATATTGTTTTATTGATTTACTTAAATTTGACTACATATTTAATAAATTTTGAGCTAATTATTCTACCATCTCAAGTGATGATGTCGTTGAAAAAAGAATGGAAACATCAGAATCATCATTTTTCTAAATACATGCAAACAAATCTCCCTCCCTGATCCATGAACTCCTAGGCGTCTAGGGGTCTAAAGGGTCTGCAGGGAGTGAGTAGCCCTAATATCATTTAGGCATCATGTTATGGGATTTCAAGCATTTTCCAGAAATTCAACCAGCAAATAATATCATTTAAACAAGGTCAAACCCACCAATCGTCAATAAGATGCTCATTGCATAATCTACTCAGAACCATGGTGAAACTTTAATAAACAGAAATATATTCATGTATCCCCTAGACATCACATTGCAACAAGATCAAACCCACCAATCAAGATGCAGGGATCCAACCACCTTCTGAGCCCATCAATCGTCAGTAAGAAGCTCATTGCATAATCTTCTCAGAAGCATTGTGAAACTTTAATAAACAGAAATATATTCATGTATCCCCAAGGCATCAGACTGCAACAAGATCAAACCCACCAATCAAGATGCAGGAATCCAATCACCTTCTGAGCCCATCAATCGCCAGTAAGAATCTCATTGCGTAATCTACTCAGAAACATGGTGAAACTTTAATAAACAGAAATATATTCATGTATCCCCTAGGCATCAGATTGCAACAGCAAGAGAGCCCTGGTTTAGAACAGTAGAAGAAGAAGAAGAAGAAGCACGTCATGAAAGACTTTTAAATTCATCATCCCCAACATAGTCAGCCGCTGGCTCTCTCAGTTCTCAGCCACATTCAACTAAATGGAGTTACTTCGTTTTTTTCTGCAGGAAACCATCTGCAGGAACCCATCAGCTTCATGAGAAGAAGAGACCAGCACCACATTGCAATATTTCCTGCTCCCACGGGGAAGGCAAACCCATCGTTTGCCCTGCTAAAAATGGGCTCTTCGAGCAAAACCCATGGTATACTGATTGAAGAGGTCGGTTTGGATATGAAACATCTGATACCTGTTAGAACGGGCTTTCATGCCTCTGATATGCACAAATAGCGAGAGAGAGAGAGAGCGTACCATCACAGGATCCATCCTCAGAAATTCACTAAGAGACGTTCCGATTCAGCAATCCTTGGAAAGATAAGTACAGATCCTTGTTTTCGGTACCAAATATCTCTTCTGCCTTCTTCAGAGTGTCCTGCATTCATTGATGAAAGTTAATTGAAATCACTTATGCAATCATGTGTTGATCCAACAATGAAGTAAAAAAATATCCTATGTCTACAGGTGATGGAAGATGATTACGGAGCTACTTTATGGAAGTGTACAGTAGAATATATGCATTAAATGTAATAGAAATAGGAGTATACAAGCATTTGATCAAATAATCCTCAAAAACTTGGCAACTTCTGAAAGCACACCTCCCGGGACTGTCTGTGAGCATTGAGTTCTTTAATGTTGGCCAGAAAAGCTCCAAACTGTTCGTATGAGAGGCGACTCCTGTTACCCAGGAAACAAATAAGTCTAGTTCACTTCTTGTTAAGAAGATTGTATCATGAACTAACATATTTCTACCAACCTTGTTTGACGGAAGAACTCCTTTCCATCTATTCTTGGGGGTCGCCCTTAAAAGTCAAAGTCACCAACACAGAGTTACCAAGAAAGACTTTAAGAGATAATAAAACAACCTATTCATATAAATAAACGTAAATGATATTTGCAAGTATTTTGTCCGGTAAAATTTTTCAGATAACCAATCTTGATAGGAATCATGTTGCCCACTTCAAAATGGAGTCGTTCTGAGAGTGATAGTTGTCCACAGGTCCTCAAAGGTAAGGAAATTTATAACAGAACAACACTTCCTTTTGTGTCAAGTACTCAAAAGGTAACGGGTCTACCCGTCGCAGAATCCTGAGGGAGTCGATGAACTTAATTAGGATGTTACCTGATAATGGGCGACCACGAGGTGGGGAGCTTGTTGCCGAGGACAGCTGGCTAGATGGGTACCACGGTGAATAAGGAACCTGCCCTTCCATGCGCTTTGTCGGGGAAGTGGCACCTGATGCCATTTTGGGAGATACAGCAGCAGAGAATCTTTTTGGGGAGCTCACAGTAGAAGCAACTTTTGGTGTGGCGTTAGGAGTAAGCCTTGGACTGATATATGGAACCATTGTATACTTTTGTGGCACATTTCTTGATCCTATAATAAATTTATCCATCATAAATTGATTCCGGAGGGAAAATTAAAAATTAAACAAAAGAAAAATAGTTGCAAGATTACCTTCCTGGCAAGTATCCCCAATATTTTTCACAGCGGCAACAGGATTAGATTTCGTATAGCCGACCGACCCATCATCTTTGAGTATTGATCACAGGTAGGAATTATAGTTTTACCATATAATTGAGTTAGAAAGCAAATTATTTTCCCAAAGCAAAGCTGTTAAAATTAGTAAATAGTGCTCTAAAGAGAGAAAACAACCTCTCCGGTCAGAGGCTTTGGAAATAGCCTGGTCATCGGTTCCAATGTCCACAGTCTCTGATTTCTGCTAGAAGGAGAACAATGGAAGAAGATATTAGACATAGGCCACAATAAAAGTCATCATAGTAGAAATATATACAGATGGAGTTCATTTACAGTGATAGATGAATCATCTTCTTTCAGTGACTGCATCAGGTGCCTCTTGAATGCTTCCAACTGATTAGAAGAAGTCAGATTTCATTTAACACAAATAATGAAGGCAACCCAAAACGCGATATTATTGTTAAAATCTGCATAGCTAATATGAATTAAAAATGCAGATGACTCTAAAATGTTGAAGTGTTCACCGAAATCTCCACGATTTCTATCCTCAGACTACTCTCAAGCCAACAAATGTTAACTACGCATCTGCTTCAAGTAGCTCGTGAACATCAACTAAGGTTTCTTAGGTTCTTGTATTGGCTAAGCACTTTTTAAAAACCCACGCCAGAAAAATAAGATTTAATCAAACTTGATCAGCAGATCAAGTCAGAACCATCAAGGCACTGCAATAATTGACAGCAAATTTGATATGGCTCGGTGAGAGTCAATTTGACCTGAACAGTTTCATAATAAGTAGATTTTGTTTATTGTCGTCTCAGTCAGTCCAAATCTGACAAAATTTCATCCTCTACAGCAACGACAGCAAGCAAACTGAAATGAGGATAATTTTCTCAGGCACCAGAGTCAGATACAACTTCAACGAGTAATAGTTTTTACAGCAAGCAGAGCTTGTAGCCCATCAGCCAGAAGAAGCACCTTAAATACTACTAACGACAGCAAGATGGTAAATGTAAAGCACAATATTGTTCGAAGTTAGTACAATGTATGTATGTGATGTCCAATCACAAGAATGGACCATCCAATTCAAGAAGAAAGTCGGCAAAAGCGGATTTGCATCCCTTCCAACTAACCTTCGAAGTTGAAAAATTCATCCAGAAAATAGTTAGCAATTCAGTTCTAAGTAACAACAGTTTCTGATTAGTCCACGAATAAATGTTCAATCTATATCCAACAACGATTATCCCTTTTGTCTGGGAGTGAAAAATGTTGTCTAGTGTATGTAAAACAGAGGAAATTGTGGATGTGACCTGTCAGATGGACAACTTCCACCAGCATATACCCACCTCAAATAATTTTTAGGTAAACAAGGTTTTTCAAAAGCGCAAAAAAAAAAAGTAGGAACAGATGGAATTGCCATCTTATCACGTATTAGGCGAGCAAGAGTGGAAGATGCTGTACCTTCACTTATTGAAGACAGCTGGAATATAAATTATTTCAAAATACGCTGCAGATGGAAACGCCATCTTATCATGATTAAAACCCCTAACAAGTTGATACTTTCAGCATAATCATTAATTTCACTCAATGGGAGGTGTCTCATATTGTTGTCACAAAATATACTTGACTTGAAAGTAAGGGACACGTCAGATTTGATGTTTTGCATTCCCAATAACTCTCAGATAAGGTGGACATCATTGAGAAAAGCATTCAAAGGCAACATGAATTTACTTTGCTTCTAGATCCTTCACAGAGGAAGCTCAGGTTTCTTCTGCCTGAAGCCCTTTGCAAGTCTGAACAGTTGGATAGCTATTGATCCTTTAACAATCAGAATAATGCGATCTGCTTTAACTACGTACATTGATTAAAACGGTCATCAATCTCATCCATAAAAATAACTTTCACGTCACTGATGAACCGTCAGAATATTTCCTCTTCAAGAGAGGATAATCAGATATTGATATTTCTGATTTGGAATTTGCCGCAAGGCATAAAAAAAAAAAATTCGAAAACTGGAACACCTTCACAACTAATTCGGTATGAATTGCAATAAATGTATGCTATGAACAACCATAAACTGGACTAAAGCCTCCATCTTACATCAATGCGAATTGACGGTTGAATGAATTTTTAAGGAGATTTTATAAGCTGAGCACTCCTGATATGGTTCAAAACATAAACACTTCACTAAAATCATCGGTATTTGTTCCAAATTTATTAAGAATATAACCTCTTATTTTGTCAGTTTTTTGAGCCAGAATATTCAAGGAAGGCCTAAAAGAACCCATGCCGGTCGAAATCACATCGCATGTTTCATCTTCTAAGTTTAACCACCGGTTTTACTCAATAGATCCAGTGAAGTCACCGTTCCCTATATGCATCCTTGTCAGTGAATGGAAGGCCGGTCAGTTCACGCTCTCCTCCAAACCTACACTCACTGGAGAAGCAAAAGTTCCTACTAAAAGAAATTCCTTCTTCGGTAGTACGAAAGTCAAGCGCAATTTTTTACGATAGTAAAGAAAATCTTCTTCAAACTCATGTAAACCTGAGCCGAAAGCTCCGCATTCGCAATTTTCCGTTCTTCATAACAAGGACGCATAGGGCAATAGAGATTGAACAGCTACCTTGGCCAACTCCCGGCTTAATTTCTTCGCAGTTAATGCCAGTGAATCCCGTTCCTTAGACAGTTTAATCTGCGCAAAGGTGGAAAAAAAATAAAAAATAAGATGATAAAAGTGAGAAAGATTTACATGCAAGGTCGTCGTAATCTTACATTCTCCTCCAATGACGTCCTGAGCCGGGCGTCGGCCTCCTGGAACAATTTGTCGAGCTGGGCCAGCCTGCCCTGGAGCTCGTCGATGAGACTGTCCTTCTCGGCGACACTCTGACGCAGGCGCCCCGTCTCCCCCTCCAGCCGCGACACCCGGGAGGCTATCGCCATGGACGTGATCTTCCTCGCCAGGTCCAGCTGCTCGTACGGGTCCGTGGGGATCACTGCAAGGATCTCCTCGGGTACCCGGAAGTCCGCCACATTCTGCTCCATCTCCTCCCAGAAGCCCTATCCCCAACCTCCTTACAGTCCCAAAGCGTGATAGAGAGAGAGAGAGAGAGAGAGAGAGGAGAGAGAAAGACAGAGCTCGGGAACAAATTCCAGGAGAAGGGAACCTCTCGCCTCCCCTTACCGGCGGCGGAGTCGGACGCCGGCGGCGAGAAGGCGGCGGGAGGAGCTTCCAAGGGGATCTTCGTCGCCGCTCTGTCGGAATGGGGAAAGGCACAATGATAGTGAAAGAATTTCAAACTGAGATTCTGGTCACCGCCAGAAAGCGAGGAAAATTTTGAACCGCGCGGCTTACAAGCACCCCTCCACTCCCTCTGATTAACGGACCATTATGGGCCGGCCCATAATTCTAGTATAAAGACTTGCCTGGGCCCAAACAAACATGCCCAACTTTTCTACTAGGCTCGATGGGGCGTCTAGACCCACCCCCAGCATTGATCCAGTTAATTCTCTGGATCTGGAACAGGCATAGTAAGATAAATGGGCCGGGCCCAATCTCTGTCAAGGCTATGCATTTGTCCACAATCTCTCTCTTGCTCTCTCTCTCTCTCTCTCCATCTCTCCGTCTCTCCCGCTCTCTCTCCCCCTCTCTCTCTCCCTCTCTCTCCGTCTCTCCGTCTCTCTCTCTCTCTCTCTCTCTCTCTCTCCCCCTCTTCCTCTCTCTCCTCTTTCCCTCTCCCTCTCCTTCTCTCTAATGAAGAATGTTTCCAAGTTCAGACTAAAATTATAGAGCAGTCAACTTGGCAATCACGATGTACACCTCAAGATTCATTTGGCGTTGAATCTATTATTTAGTCCCATATGAACATCTCTCTTTCCTTCTCCTCTCTCTCTCTCTCTCTTGCTCTCTCTCTCTCCTCCCTCCTTCTCTCTCTCTCTCTCTCTCTCTCTCTCTCTCTCTTTCCCTCTCTCTCTCTCTCTCGCTAATGAAGAATGTTTTCAAGTCCAGAATAAAACTGTAGAAAAGTCAACTTGACAATTATTGCGTACATCGCAAGATTCGTTTGGTCTCAAATCTTTTTTTTTAGTGCACGTGTCGATTTCATTTCTTCCCACATGAACAATTAATTCCTTCCACATGGCATTCTAATAGCCCTCCACGTGGCAATTGTCCTCCCTCCATACTAACTAAAATCGATTTTCATAAGGCAATTTAAAGATGGAATCTTTATTTTTAATTTCATATCGGGGTGGATTTTGTAAATTCAGAAAGAAAAGAATGAAAAAAAACAAGGACTTACTTGATAATGAGCATATAACAAGAGGATATCATATTTGTATGATTCAATTATTCTACTTGGCTTTAATTCATTCGCCCCTTTTTTGGGATATAAATAATAATAAAAATAATATATATACTTTTTAGTCTTGCAACTTTTAAGTAATAGAAAAATAATCAAACTACAAGAGTTATTTATATGTTGTTTCAAAACCCAAAAAATATAAATTTCTTAAACCATTTTTTATGGATAATTGGTGCTGAGCTCACCAATTGACTTTTCGTATGATTATGGTAATTCTTTTATATAAATGATGTTAATTTTTAGATTGGGGCATTTGGTTCAAACATCTATAAAATTGTGCTTAATAATTCAAAATCTTGACTCTAATAAGGCATAAAATCTATCTATAACTTTATACGCGTATTTTTTCAAAGCTAGATATTAAATAAACTATTTAAATGCATTTAGCACATATAGATTGCACCTGTATTTTTGCTACTTTCAATTTTACGTGAAAAAAAAATCTCCATTTTTTACCAAATGTACTCCAAAGATTTGGGAAAAATAGGCATATAAATCTATGATATTAACCCCATTGACACAAATTCATGCATAAATTTCTATTTTCTATAAATGGATATCCTTCGTTAATTCACATTTTAGCTCAGTAATTTTGTGGAAATGTTCTAAAATTCATATTTCCACCTAGTAATTATTTACCCATATATATATACTTAAAAATTAATTGTGTTAATATTTATATATAATAGTTTAACACATCTCGATTGCACATGTATTTTTGGTACTCGAAATTTTATGTACAAAAAATCTATAGAATTATGAAATGTTACTTGAAAATTTATAAAAAATACGCATACAAACTATGTAATTGTTACTGATTTTAACCCCATGAATGCAAATTCATATCTGATTTCAATGATATAACTATAAATGGATACTTTGTTAGTTAAAATTTTATCTTTGTAATTATTACCACCCGGTAATTATTTACCCATAATTTAATTGTGTATGAATGTTTGTAGTATGTAACCGTTTCAAAATCTCCATAATTTCGTATTCAACACCATAAAATATTTTATGTTCCAATTATTTTACATGTGAATTCTATGCATGTCTCCACGACTTTAGTGTTTGGGGGAAGACGTACTTGGAGGAAGAGAGAGAGAGAGAGAGAGAGAGAGAGAGTCGAACTGCATGAAAACGACGCCAAGCCGGCATGCCGCATCTGTCAGTCGCCCCCTGCCTTTCAAGTCCCGCTCCCTCTCTCTCTCTAACTCTGAAGGATTCAGAGGGAAGAATGAGGGAGAAGGGAGGGGAAGGGGAGAGGGGGGGACGGTGTCCGCTCCAAAGGGGACGAAGCTCAACGGCAGCGGCCGGCATCTCTTCTTCGGCCGCCTTCCTCCCCGTCGCCGTACTGGTGGTGCTTCTTGCGCCGCCGGCCCTCTGCGATCCTTCGATTCAGCTGCTCCGCCGCCCCGACGGCGGCGGCGGGCGCGGGGGGGTGGGGTGGAGGACGGTCTACTCCGTCGATCGCTTCGGCGCCATTGGGGACGGCCTTCACAACGACACAGAGGTTAGAGAGAGAGAGAGAGAAAGATGCAGAATTTGTAGGGTTAGATTCATCACCATGAAGAACAATGTAGGGAAACCTGTTTCAACATTGTTTTCTTTTTAATGTGCCCATGTTCCAGATTTTATACCAGAGCGAGAGAGAGAGAGAGAGAGAGAGAGAGAGAGAGAGAGAGAGAGAGAGAGAGAGAGAAAGAGAGAATGCCCAGATCGAAACCCTTCTCCATTCAAATAAAATCAGGGGGGAAAAATTCGATGACTAACCCAAAATCCACCAGTTCTGAAGAGAAACCCGGCGACCAATCTATAATCTGATGTGAAATCTTTCGTTTTCTGCAGGCGTTTCTACAGGCCTGGCAGGCAGTCTGTTCTTCCCCAACTCAAGCAGTTCTCAAGGTTCCAGCCAGAAAGACCTATCTGGTTTGGCCTCTAGATTTCTCTGGGCATTGCTCCTCCAACTCGACTCTGGTGGTAAGCGCTTTCATGCAATTTTTCCAAATATTTAAGGCAAAAGGGGAGGAATATTGATTACCATTTCATGCATAATTTCCCAACCTCGATAGATCCTGGGGACGATAGTTGCTCCCGATGATCCCGAGCTCTGGCGCGATCTGAATCCACACAAATGGCTGTACTTCGTGGGATTGAACGATCTGAGCCTGCGGGGAGGTGGCACCATCGATGGAAAAGGAGAGAGATGGTGGGGCCGGTCCTGCAAGATCAACAAGAACAATGTAAGAACTAATCCCATCAATTCATCTCACTTCTCTGTCTTAATGATTTCTTGGTTTTTTTTTCTTGGGCAGCCATGCAGACGCGCTCCAACGGTTAGCAAAACCAGCGATCACATCCTGATTTTTGGTGAATTTCCTTGGATTTCTATGGACTGGGCTGAAGTCAACGATGTTGCAGGCAATTAATTTTCATAGGTGCAAGAATCTGAGAGTACAGAACCTGACGCTACTGAACAGCCAGAAGATGCACATCGCCCTCACTAACTGCACCGGAGTGAAGGTGTCCGGTCTTCGAGTGATTGCTCCTGCTGATAGCCCAAACACTGACGGCATTCACATAAGTTCTTCAGTTCATGTAGAAATCAAGAACAGTGAAATCAAAACAGGTCTGGAGTTCATGATATTTCGTCCATGGATATTCAGAAAATGACAATTTCTCTCTCTCTCTCTTCTTCAGGGGATGACTGCATCTCCATAGTGTCCGAGTCTTCAATGGTGAAGATCAGAGATCTTAGTTGCGGACCTGGGCATGGGATTAGGTGGGGGATACTGATGCAGATCCACACACTGAGCAATTAAACCTAACCTGGTTGATTTTCTTCTTCAGCATTGGCAGCCTGGGGAAGCACGGATCATGGTCTAACGTGAGCAGTATCCAAGTAAACAGAGTGACCTTCACCAACACTACAAATGGGTTCAGAATCAAGACATGGCAGGTAAAATGTCCTAAATTGGAAATTCTTTGGGATTTACCTGGTGTCTTGAATCCTGATGAATGAGCCATGGCAACCAGGGAGGAAGAGGTTTCGCCCACAAGATTTATTTCCAGAATGCCACCATGGAAAACGTCTCGAACCCGATCATCATCAACCAGTATTACTGCGACTCCTCCCGCCCATGCCTGAACAAGGTAGTAGTAGTAGCAATAATCCGGCATTCATCTGCGTACCTTTGTGGAGGCATTTTTTGAATATTTTTATTGTGATTCCATTCCCAATATGGGGAACGCAGACCTCTGCAGTGAAGGTACATCAGGTTTCCTTCAAGAATATAAGAGGAACATCAGCCACAAGGAATGCAATAAAGTTTGCTTGCAGTGATAAAGTTCCATGCGAGAAGATCCTCTTGAAGAACATCCAGTTATCCTTGCTCTCTGGAGATCGGCCAAGTTCATATCGTTGGAAGGCCCATGTGTCATGCTATGGCTCTGTGGATCCTCCTGTCTGTGTCAGACGGTGGGGTGACTTCGACCCTCTTAAGCTTCGTTCCAGTGAAGCACATTGGTTCATTTCCGATTGGATTGGTTATGTACTAAACTTCAGAATTGGAGATTTCCTACTTAAAGCTCCTTTTCTTCATCGAAATTCCATGTTCTATTGAATTACTTTGCACCATTCCTACTCAATTGCGTACTGAACTGGAGATTCTCTACCGAGGAACTTTTATTCCAGACGCAGCTGCATTCTTCCTTGAAAGCAGATGAGTATACGAAAAGTTTATTAGATGATGGCACAACAGGAAATATGATTCCAGAAAAATGATTTTATGAAAAGTCTTTCTCTTCTTTGATCCTTCATGTACTACCTACTGCAGGCTTTCTCCTTCCAGTGCCAACTATATTCTCAATCTAGATACTATTGCCTCGGGATGACCCTGAGAGTCTCAGTTCTTACCTACATAAAGATTATGATACTCAAACCCGGCAGATCGGATGTAGATTGAAACAGTGGAGCTTGTTTGTACTCGATGGTTTATGCATTGCCGATCCTGTAGACTGTGTTTCAAGCTTCCCACTGTTGATTTCCTGAACCTGAAAATTCCAGTAACAGGGGGGAAGATCTGGACGTGGGGCACGGACATACTGTACTTCATGTGAGGCACGGACATAAAAACAAGAAGATCGAGACTTCCAGGAAGATGTCTGTAGAGGAGGGGGACAAAGCTGTCTCAGCACACATCGGAGCCCCTTCACTACGATTACATCAAGATGTACAGGAAGAATGTCGGACAGGACGAAACAAATCTGTACCAGCGGACGCCGCCATGAGTTCGATTCCCTTCCAATGCAGCAACGAATCCCTCCAAATGCCAGCATAAATTCGACAGGCCGAGATCCTAATCGATCAAGACGACTAACACCGCGTAAAAAATAAATGCTCTTTCGGTGAAATCCGGAGTGAGCCGGTGCGCAAATCGCTCGGATGGTTCTCCCCCGCAGGTTAATCGCCCATCGCCAGGAAGAGAAAGGTCCGGGGGAGCTGCCGAACGCCTGCTGATCCACGGCCATCAGCCATGAACGGATCAGAAGAAATTGGTGGAGTTCGGATTGTCGCCGCCTCCTCTTCTGCTAACGATGGAGAGGAGGAGGAAAAGCGGTAATTTTAAGAAAACCCCCTCTTTTTTTTATTCTACAATTAGACACCCCCATTTTATGAAACTGCAACGTGTCATTAAGCATTTGCTAACGGGCCATCAAATGGGCTGGTCCACACACAATGCTTGAATGAAGGGGGATGGTATAATTAAAAATAAAACTAAAGCCATCCTTATCCACAAAAAATAATCATAACATGCTAAATAACTTAATTTTAAAAAATGCTCTATGTGTAAAAAATAGGAAGACATCTCTCTATTTTTCTCTTTATTTTTTATAAGTTGCCTTGGAGGAACAAAAACATACGGAGTGATATCTAATTTGTCACATTTAAAAGGACAAAATAAAAAAACATAATAAATAAACCATTAATTGTAGGAATTAAAATATATATAATCACTAATATTAATTTATTTTAATTTTTCATTATTTACATTTATCAATCAATTTAGTATTAATTCCCCACATTAAATGACTTGATGGGTAACACTATGAATGTCATGGATATTTGTTCAGCAATAAGTTTGAAAGTGATGGCATTATATATATATGGAACCATTTTAGGGGTCTAATCCAAAATAGTTGTAGCTAATTGGGGGTTGGCTTGGTTGTCCAATCATGTAACATTACCCAAACTACTAGGTTTCAAAAGATATATGCACATATGTAGGGTTTATCGAAAAAACTGAAAAAATAGAGTATGTTGGAAACATGTTTCATGCTATATAAAACCATTCTAGGGGCCTAACGCAATAATAGAAGAGAGTATAACATTACCTAACTGATAGGCTTCAATAGATATATCCATATATGGAGGGTTTATCGCAAAATCGAAAAAAAGAGAGTATTTTGGAAAACATTTACAATAGTTGGGCGTGGCCCAAGTACGTAGGACAATTCATCATTTCAGGACGTTGGATCGATCTGTGGGGTCTACCAATACAGTGAACTGCGACAACTCACGAATCCCAAGTTGTTGTGCAGATTTGCATGCGTTGCGCTACGTAACTATATAATCCGATTGGACCGACACCCCGTACGCGCCTGTTAGAGAGAGAGAGAGAACCGGGCCCGTATTTTCGGGCTTGATTTTTAGGCCAAAGCCCGAAAAACGGGCCGGGCCGGGCTTACCCACTATCGATATCTGCAGTTATTTTTGAGATACATCAGCACGTATCCACGTGGCATACGATATCGCCACCCTCCCCCACGGCCAAGCCATCCCCTGGCGTGTCTGTGCGAGGGTAATCCCCGGGGACGCCGAGGACACGTAACCCTTATCTCACAAGGGAGGGAAGCACGAAATTAAGGGGGTGAACTTATCAGGTATTTCACCGCTGCTCATCCGCTCCACACGTGTTGCTCCATTGCCGATTGATATATCCACGCAGGTGAGCTCCGTTTTCTCCCTCCCCCTGCCTGTCTTGCGTACAAGTGGGAGAGATGAAGATAGGAGACGGGGGTGGAGGCTGGGAGGGTAGGAGGGAGTGGGAATAGAGAATGCCCCTCCTTACCCAATGCACGCCTCCCGGCACGTGCCAACCCGTTCTAAATAATGCTACAGAGAGAGGGGGCCTGCCTCTATAAATACCCTCCCCCCACCCCATCCATCTCTCCACAGCCAAACAGGTTTTGAGACCAAATTCCAACACCGAGAAACTACCCCTCATTTCTCTCTCTACCTCTGTCTTTCTCTCTCTAAATGTCCCTCTCTCTCTCTATCTAATATACACGCAGAGAGGCTCTCCCTCGCTCTACCCCTCCCCTCTCCTATATCTCTCCTCTCTCTCTCTAGACTTTGCCAACGACACCTCTCTCGTGCTTGCCCTAACCTCCTTCCGTGCTCCGATCGCGAACGCTTCTTGTCCTCGATTGAGAGGAGTGTGAACTGGTGAAAAGGCGGCGGCGGCAGCGTTAGCGAGTCAGCCCCCCTGGGACTGGGGGGGGAGGTCGGGGTGCCGGTACCATCCACCCTGCTGCTCGCGGGAATCCACGTCGTTATGTCGAACGTTTGTGTGGTTGGTATGCTAAGCGAGGGGAGACAGGAGCAGATCTGCCTGAGGTTGGTCGTAATCCGCCGTATTATCTCCTGTGCATCACTTCCCTGTGCTCTGCCTGGTTCTAATTATGTTTTTTAGATGTCATTGAGGGTGATATCTGTGCATTGAGACCCGGGCGGATCTAGTGTTTGGTGCCGCTGAATTTTCGGTCTTCCGAGTCGGAGAATCGTCGTCATTTTTGTCAATCTTTGAGGGATTGGCGAAGCTTTTACTTGATTCGGTGGCAGATGGGTCGAACTTCTCGTTAGTTATTGCATGCTCTGGCAGAGTCTATTTCTTTGATGGCCCCATGAGTTAGAGTTGCAAGAGATGGGAAGAACGTGAGTGTGAAGCCGGTGAAATGATTTATGCGATCATGAGATATTGCCTTTACAGAGGGACGAAAATTTCTCATAATTTACTCTCGTAAAGAACGGGGGAGATTCCTGTATAATCTCTAGAACGATGGAGCAGTTATAGCAATTTAGTTCTTTTGGTGAGGCAAGATGATAATGAATTGGCTGCTTGGGCAAATGTATATTGACTTTGTAGTAAGTGATGATTTTCCCTATAATATAAGTACTGAGTGTGGTTGTCGTGATAGTTTACCTCTCCGTATGTCTTTCTAAGTGTGATTGTTGTTAACTATGCTGAAGTCTCCATCTCAGATGGGTAACATCCCCTGGACGGTTTTTCTTCACATTGACAAGGTGCCTACAAGGGGATAGCTATGTCATGCTGGCCTTATGTCTGAATTAAACCTTTCTGCATTTAATTTCATTATTATTGAGATATTAACTATTACATGCTTTACGATGTTATATGCGAAATTTTCCTTTCATGTAGTATGGTATGTTATGTCTAGTTAACACTGTACGACTGTCATCACTAATTTTGGGATCGTACATGGTGCATTATATTTGAGGGAGCCTTTCAGCTTGAGACGTTGTATAGGAGAATCACCGTGATTTGAATTCTATTATCGCACTCCTATTATCTGGAAATTTGACTTTCTCAGCACGACCTTACCCTATTATTTTTGATTCTTGATTTTTTTCACCTTCCTATTGTAGTATCCATTTTCTCTTCTATATCACGCCTGACTGTGTTTACATCTCATACGTCTATTTCGATTTTTTTTCTGACGTTTGTTGTACTTGACAGTCAGACACGTTGCAATTAAGTGTAGGGGGTTCAATTTTACGAATTTTGACTTTCGTTCTTCTGCTGGCCTCCACTTCTCATGCCTTTTATTTTGCCAGGCATCTGGAAGAATACCAAAGAGACTGACACACTCGCACAGGATTTTATATGCACTCACAGTCGAGATGGGTACTCGTGGTAGGCCATTTATTGATCTCAATGAACCCCCTGCTGAAGAGGAGAATGAGGAGGTGGTTTGTATCCTACCTCAAAAGTTGCCTCCTGTTTCAAATTCGGGTGCCTCCACCAATCTATTAATTCAATCATCAAGCTCACCCTGGATACCAAACAACCGTGCTTTTTCACACGCACCTTCGGGTTCTGGATTTCAACCTTTCATCAGGCTTAAAGAGCAATCACAGAAGGAATTTGCGGTGCAAAAACTAGAGGAAACAAATTTTACTTGTGTATCATCTCCTTCTGCTGTAAAGCATAGTGAAGATGGTAGACCATCAGAGTTGGTATCTTCCATCCCACCAAAGGGTGAGGTAGTTGAAAGGGAAGAAGGGGAATGGTCTGATGTGGAGGATGGCGCTGACGCTGTGGGAATCAGTGCTAACAATGAGGAAGAGTCCATTAACAGTGAATCTCTGCAAAAGAAGGAAACAATAGAAGGACATGAACCCTTGGGGTTTGGTAGGCGTGTAGAAACTAACTTTCATGGTTCTGATCTTCATGATGACACGAAGGATCTGTGGGGTGGTGCTACAAAAGACACCTGTAGCAATGTTTCTTCTGGACCAGAGGGCTCGACATCAGATTGTAACTCTAAAGGGGATGCACCCGCAGATGGCTTGGAGGAGACTCCATTGGCTGCGAAGCCAAAGGTTGTTAAAGGGATTGAGGCAAATCATGCATTGAGAATTGTAAATAACCTAGGTAAGCGACCTAAGCTCGATGAGCACAAGGAGGCAATGTTAGGAAAGAAAAGAAACAGGCAAACTGTTTTCCTCAACATAGATGAGGTTAAGCAAGCAGGTGCAATAAAATGTTCTACTCCGAAACGACCGCCATCATTTTCATCTTCTATGGCTACTCGCGCAGTGAAAGATGCTTATCGTTCTAATCAATCGCCTGTTGAGAGGAGTCAACCTTCTAACAAGGAAAATAGACAAGCAGATCTATTAAATGGCGAAGGAAGTGTACCGTCTATTACGAATGATCACAAGGTAGAATCTAATGGTGACACAACTGCAGGGCCTCAAGTTCGGCCAAAGAAGCTAGCTAGCAGTGGTGAAATTTCGCCAGAGCCACATCCTCTACCTGTTCCTAGACAAGGCTTATGGAAGCAACCTGTAGACTCTAGGCAATTAAGAAGCTCAACGGTTGCATTGACGAAGCCAACCAATGTGGGTCAGAGCACTGGTGATGCAAAGATAAGTAACAAAAAAAATCCTCCTTCAAAAAAGCAATCCACAAATACTTTGTCGTATCAGGATACATCAGTAGAGCGTCTTTTACGGGAGGTTACCAATGATAAATTCTGGCATCATCCAGGTAGAAATTATCTCAGTCGCTATCATTGTCTTAAAGTTTTTCTTTAATTCTAGTTAAGGTTTCTTTTAAGGCTCACTGTTTTATTCTCATTTGCATTGTAAAATTCTTTGCATGTCAAAATCAAGTGTAATTCGTTTGTTGGAGCACTACACCATAAAATTTTAGCCACTTATACATAATTTTTTATAGGATGAACTACGAATGCATTTCATGTAATATAAGGTTATGAATGCTGACTTTGTCTTAAGAAAATATGAGGAAGATATATAGTCTATTCTACACTTCTTACTTGGTGTAGCTTGCTACATGGGTTGTGAGTGGGAACTTGGTTTCCGTCTGGCTATGCATCCTTGATTAGTTAATGTTTCAAAATTTAATGTAGGTTCATTAGAGCCATATAAACCCATTCTCAGAACCCCTATTAAAAAAAAAATAGAATCCATGGGTCGAGTAATTCTACTACGAATCTAGGAGGAAAAATCCTCTTATCTCACCTGGTTCTCAGGTATCCAATCAATTAATCCTCCAAAGTGTAAAGCACCGTATCCATATAAGTACTTGCCACCTACGCTCCTCCATCCATTCCAAGTTTAGGGATGCTCCATTTTTACAAAGTAATGTTTCTTTATTCTATTAGGTGCGTACCTCTTGATTTACTCATTGTTATGATGCTTCCAACGTACGTAATTGTCCCCTCATTGTTTGACATTTGTTCTATGCACGTGGTGATTTCAGAGGAGACTGAGCTTCAGTGTGTTCCTGGCCGATTTGAATCTTTTGAAGAGTATGTGAGGGTGTTTGAACCGTTGCTTTTTGAGGAGTGCCGTGCTCAACTATATAGTACTTGGGAAGAGTTATCAGAGACAACAACTAGGGATGCCCATATGATGGTTCGTGTGAAAATTGTAGAACGAAGGGAAAGAGGTAAAATAACTTTTGTTGTTTTTTCCTTTTTTTAATTATAACTTATTTCTTTTTATTTCATGAAAATATTTCTCTTTACCTCTGACTGGTTTTATGAAAATATTTCCAATGACTGGCTGATGAGAGATCTAACATTTTATTTCAACACCTGAAAAGTTGAATTCAACATTATTTGGGGACAAGAGTGACCAATTTAGATGGTATTTCAATTTACTTGGTACAAGTGCCTTTAATGGTAATGTTCTCTGTTCAAGCTTCATTTCCGTTCGTCTCAGCAGTGTTGACTTTTGGCATGTCTTCTGTAGACTTTAATATGCTTAATTTTCTTCCTTTCTTTATACAAGTTCCAGGTCACCATTTGCATACACACTTCTAGTATGTACTAAATGATATATTGAAAAAAATGTCTTCTCTTTTCTTTAGTGCAGTCTTTAGCTCTCGAAGTTGACATTTTAAAGGAACAATCCAGAGGATAAGAAAGTTGATGTTTCTATTTTGCATCTCTCATGATAAACATCCGTGACGGTTGAGTACTTTGGAAATAAAGTCCTTTGAAAGTTTGAATCCAGACATTCTAATGAACAGGTGATAGAAATAAATTTTTGTCAGCCAGAAGGGTGGAACGTTGATTTTCATGAAAACCGAAGAAGACACTCAAAGTTGTGAATGCTCACCTACCTTGGAGCTTTTAAGATCCAATGTTCTATTTTTTAATGTGTACACGTGCAGACTTTTGCATGTTTTTACATGTTTGTGCATAAATGTGTACCTCCTTTCTGTTAGTCTATCTAGACAGTACGCCAAGCTGAATCTTTTGGTAATCTTGCAATGTTTCATGTAAACTATTTTCCTGAAGAGGAGTTGGAGAGATGTTCTAGACGGACTTGTAGTGCTGATTCTCTTTTAATGATGAAGATGATGATGATGATGATCTTGGACGGCACATTTTTTTTTCAACTTCTTCTAAATTCCTTAAAAATCTGTGGGATATTGAAACCGTTTGTTCTGTGCTTATTCTGTGCCAGAAAAAAGTAGCAAAATTTGACCTGCCAAGCTGTTAGAAATCTATGTTTTCACATATGATTTCTCCTGACTAAAACTAGATACTACATTGTGCCACTTTTTAGTGACTAATTAGTAGCCTCCTCGTCCTGAGGTATGGGTTAGTCGAGTCCATTCTTATGAGCACTTGTACTCTGAGAGCAACTTTTCCCTTCCATAGTTGAGCCTTTGATAGTTCTTTGGCTATAGAAATAGGTGGGCAGCATTGATTTCTCCAACTTGCTCTCAATTACCTCAGAAGTTGGTGTGTCAAAGGGTAAAAATAGGCCTCCTTCATGGCAACCTACCCATATATCTATCTGTTGTCGTTTATACATATAGATATATGAATCAAAGCATTGGATTGACACGTCCTTAGGTCATATGGACCACAGTTCTAACCTTCTAGGGGATTGATTTGAAAACTGTGCAGCTGATCCTCTTGGTCATCCTGTCAAGAAGATCCTCCTGCTTTTGTAGACGTAGTCTTTTTTCCTCTCATCCATCCACATTTTCGGCTTCTTTGTTATTTTGAATGCCATTCATCATATCACTCTGATATGTTGGATCATTCTGATATTTGTGTATGCTGAGAAACCACATTGCTTGGTGCCTAGACCACTAGTTCATATTAGCAAGAAGATGCAGTTATAGATGTTTTTGTTAAATTCAATTGTAGCTCATCGCCATACTTACAAGTATGGTTTCATAAAATGAGATTCTGAGGTAAAAACTTGACGACAAGCAGTTGATAACTTGAGGTCTTGAATCCGGTGTTCTTTGAAGCTTTCTTTCCTAATGCCTAGGTATGCTTCTTTGTAGGATGGTATGATGTTGTAGTCCTCCCAGCAAGTGAGTCCAAGTGGAGCTTTAAAGAGGGGGATGTTGCAGTTCTCTCATCGCGGAAGCCTACAACAGGTTTGCATACATAACTATTTGCGTGTTCACATCTTATTTCTTATACGGCGATCATGCTTAAATCAGAAATCCTAACCTGTAAATTTCCCGAGAGCAGTCAGATCCAGGAGGAGCAGCAATGCTGGCATGGGTGAAGAGGACACCAATGCAGAGGTTGGTGGACGAGTGGTTGGTACTGTTAGGCGTCACTCCCCTATTGACATACGTGAGCCCCCTGGAGCAATTTTGCACTTTTATGTGGGTGATGCATATGATTCTGGCGGGTAATGTTCGGTTTATTGCCATTTTTGTTTTTTGCGTTTTATTTCTTATTTGTTGTTAACCATGATCTTCAAGAGGTTCACCTTCACTCAGTACAACTCATCCTAGTGCAAGAACTACAGACATGTCTACTGACCCTTGGGTAGAGATGAAGTCACTGACCAGGTACGATCCAGGCAATTCAGTGTGAAGACGAAAAATGGTTTTTTCGTTGTTCTGTAAGCACGTCAGAGCAGGGTATTCAGATCATTGGAAGAAGCCTGATGTTCGTTGGATTAATAATACAGCAGCTTTCTAAGTCTGAGGACTGCGAATCTTTCCAATGTGTTGTATTTTCAGCTGGGAGCTGGGTAGTGTAGGATGTTCTACCAGTGTTTCGCAGTGATTTATCATTTGCCTCGTTGACTTTTTCCTGCCCCCCCAAAAACATTTCTGCCCTTATAAATATCACGTAGTCGGATTTCTTTTCCCCTGCGGTTCAAGGGAATGTCTTGCTGATGAGGGATATAAAAGATTTTGCAGGGTTGCTTCAAGCATAGTTCCCTTTAGTAGACATGAGATAGAGTCGCACTAGAAGCATGTTTCATCTCTGAACAAGGATTAGAATGGGCGTCATCAGTTTGGCTGTTATCTGTAGCTCGTAATGACCAGAAGAAGCGTTGACCAAGTTGGGGACAAAGAGTGGCAACCGGTCAACGTGGTTGCTAGTAAAGATCTGAACATCCCTGCAGAACCTGATTGATATTATCTCTCATTATCTTCTGATCCTATGTATCCCAACCCTGCAGAACCAATATCACCTTACTAGTCTTTCACTGTGATGGGTGATGCAATCGCACTCAATGGAAACGTGATTAAACTTTAATAAAAAATAGGTTATTGATGGCACGGCACAGCTTTCAAAAATCCCCAAATCTCGCCCAAATCCATTCATTTATATAAGCCATTTTTTTTCATTTATAGATATATTAGTTATATGTATGATAAAGTGCTTGCTGCCCAAGGATCCATTCAGAGTATTTCGATGAAATCTCAAGGGCACCAGAAGCCCAGTTGGGCTTTCATGAACAGGATCATACTGGTGCCTGTTCAGGATCTCTGAGACTGCAATCCCTAGCTGGATATGGGAGTTAGGGTTCATGGAAGACCTAAAAATGTTCCTTTTCAGCCGGATTATTCATTGATGGAAAGTGGATTGGATTAAGCTCTCTTCCATAGCTGCAGAGATGTTCTTACCGGAAGTAGAACGATGGATCTGAGACAAACTGCACACGTGGAATGAGTCACTTATGAGTCCGAAATAGCCTCTTTCTAGATCTCCTCTCATCCCCAATGAGGTCCCTCCTCCAGCTATCCTGGAGGGGATTTTCATTACCTTTTTGGATTATCCCGTATTTTATTCTTGTGGAACTTTTGGAAAATCATTTGCTGTTCTTGATGAAAAAAAAAAGGAAGGAAAATCTCTGCGGTTGGAGATTGATCAGGTGTCCTGTTTTCTAATCGATTGTGGTTTCTGCTTGGCCTGCAGCCAGATGGGCGACGACCATGTCTTGAGGAAGCTCCTTCCCAGGAGCATATGGTATCTCACTGTGCTGGGCTCCCTCGCCACCACCCAGCGCGAATACGTTGCTCTCCATGCATTCCGCCATCTCCACTCGCAGGTAGCAAACCCATTGACTCTCTCTCTTGATCTTTGCTTGCCCAACGTTGAGAATAGGAGGGTTGCTTTATTAGGCGTCGAGCTTTGTTTACGCACAGATTTATTGAAATCTTATAGCTTTCCAGATGCAAACAGCGATTCTAAAACCGAGCCCGGAGCAGTTCCCCAAGTACGAGGCCCAGCCCCCCGGCATGCCCGATTGCTTCACCCCAAACTTCGTCGAGCACCTGCACAGGACCTTCAACGGGCCGCAGCTGGCGGCTATCCAGTGGGCGGCGATGCACACCGCCGCCGGGAGCGGCGGCAGTGCCACGAAGAAGCAGGAGCCGTGGCCTTTCACGCTGGTTCAGGGGCCGCCCGGCACGGGGAAGACCCACACGGTGTGGGGGATGCTCAACGTGATCCACCTCGTGCAGTATCAGCACTACTACACGGCCCTGCTGAAGAAGCTCGCCCCCGAGAGCTACAAGCAGAACGGCGACGGCGGTGGTGCCGCCACCGAGCGGGCGGGGGCGGGATCCATCGACGAGGTGTTGCAGAGCATGGATGAGAACCTCTTCCGGACCCTGCCGAAGCTCTGCCCGAAGCCCCGCATGCTCGTGTGCGCCCCCTCCAACGCCGCCACCGATGAGCTGCTCTCGCGGGTGCTCGACCGCGGCTTCATCGACGGCGAGATGAAGGTCTACCGCCCAGACGTGGCCCGCGTCGGCGTGGACTCGCAGACCCGCGCCGCGCAGGCCGTCTCCGTCGAGCGGCGCACGGAGCAGCTATTGGAGAAGAAGCGCGAGGAGGTGGTTGGGTGGATGTCCCAGCTGCGCGCCAGCGAGGCCCAGTGGTCTCACAAGATCGCCCTCCTCCAGCGCGATCTCACCGCCGTGGCGGCCGCTGGGCGAGCGCAGGGCGGCGTCGGGGTCGACCCCGACGTGCTCACCGCCCGCGACCATAACCGCGACGTCCTGCTGCAGCACCTGGCGGCGGCCGTGGAGAGCCGCGACAAGGTCCTGGTGGAGATGTCCCGGCTGCTGATCGTGGAGGGCAAGTTCCGATCAGCGGGGGGATTCAACCTGGACGAGGCCCGCTCGAAGCTGGAGGCGAGCTTCGCCAACGAGGCGGAGATTGTGTTCACGACGGTCTCCAGCAGCGGGCGCAAGCTCTTCTCCCGCCTCTCCCACGGCTTCGACATGGTGGTCATCGACGAGGCGGCGCAGGCCAGCGAGGTGGCGGTGCTGCCGCCGCTGTCGCTCGGCGCGGCGCGCTGCGTGCTCGTCGGTGACCCCCAGCAGCTGCCTGCCACTGTCATCAGCAAGGCCGCCGGCACGCTGCTCTACAGCCGCAGCCTCTTCGAGCGGTTCCAGCTCGCCGGCTGCCCCACCATGCTGCTCTCCGTGCAGTACCGCATGCACCCCCAGATAAGGGACTTCCCCTCTAGGTACTTCTATCAGGGCCGCCTCACCGACAGCGAGAGCATCGCCGGCCTCCCCGATGAGCCCTACCACCAGGATGCCATGCTCAAGCCCTACGTCTTCTTCGACATCGTCCATGGCCGCGAGTCCCACCGCAACGGCTCCGTCTCATTCCAGAACATCCACGAGGCCCACTTCTGCCTCCGCCTGTACGAGCACCTCCACGCCGTCCTCAAGGCCGCCGCTGGTGGCGGCACCGCCGCCCGCGTCTCCGTCGGCATCATCACCCCCTACAAGCTCCAGCTCAAGTGCATCCAACGCGAGTTTGAGGACGTCCTCTCCTCTGACCATGGCAAAGACCTCTACATCAACACCGTCGATGCCTTCCAGGGCCAGGAGCGCGACGTCATCATCATGTCCTGTGTCCGCGCCTCCAATCATGGCGTCGGCTTCGTCGCAGATATACGCCGCATGAACGTTGCCTTGACCCGTGCCAGACGGGCCCTCTGGGTACCCCCCTCTCTCTCTCTCTCTCTATCTCTACATGATGATGATGATGATGATGATGATGGTCATATGTGGCAGGTTGTGGGCAACGCTAATGCCCTCATGCAGTCTGATGACTGGGCCGCCCTGATCACGGACGCCAAGTCGAGGAAGTGCTTCATGGATCTTGATAGCATCCCCAAGGAATTCCTGGGGCCCAAGAGCTCCGGCCATGGAGGCGGGAAGGCTTCCTCCAACTCGCGGGCTCTGAGGGCCGGGGGTGGGCAGCGGCAGAGACACCTGGACGCGCTTTCTGAGGCCTAGCCTCCTATTCAAGAGGACGACTCATCCCGGCTTTCCTAGACAGGCGGCCCGCCGACAGCTCCTCCGGCGGGCTGTGGCTCTGGGCGATGGACGGGCCGGTGTAGAACCTTGTGGCATCATGAAGGTAAGTCTCATCGGTGATTAATCTGATGAAGATCGATCTCTGCCAGTGGCCCGGAATTGAGTTCTGAAATACAGAGCCCACGGCAGCCGACGGCTCTGCGGCGGGGATTGCGGCTTTGCAGGACAATGGAGCCTTCCGTCGTGAAGGACCAGCAGGGAGCTCGGCGGCGGCAGCGCGCCAAGCTCGGCCGTTCTGCAACCCCAGCCCTTTGAAGAGCAGGTTCTCCATGTCAGAGATGCCGGGCGGCCGCCATTCCGCCGCCGTGGCTGGCGGCGCGATCACTCTCGGGTGTTGTTGTCTCCGGAGAGGGAGGTGGGGGAGGGCAAGCTGCTCGGTATTTGTTCATCCGTGTAGTGGCGCAGCCAGATTTCCTTGCACGTTCCTCTGATTATTCGAGCCCTGATTCACGGGGTTCCGTTCTACTGGCTCTCAATAAATCAGCGATTTTAGGTTTTCTTAATCTCTTTATTATTCCGCTGACTTGAACAGGTTTCTTTCCTAATAATTACCGTTAACCTCTGATTCCATGTCCATCCATTCTCGTAGAACCCCTGAAAGAAAAAAAAAAAGCGACCTTTCTTGTCCTCGCCTCTCTCTCTCTCTCTCTCTCTCTCTCTCTCTCTCTCTCTCTCACCGTCCAATCTGTGACCATGAAAGGTGCAGTCCAACTTGAGAGCCCCAAGCCCATTTCTCGTGCTAACAAGAGAGAGAGAGGAGAGAGAGGCCCATTAATTATAAGGGGCCAGTAACGCTGCTCGCCGCTCGTTTGCCCACAGGAGTTCCAGTGGGGCCGGACGCAGGGGTCCAGCGTTCTCGCTGAAGGGAGGGGCAATGGAGACGTGTGAGAAACGAGGACCGCTTGCTCCCTGGACATCGGCGAGATTATTCCAGGAAGAAGGTCCTTTATTAGGACAAGCGAGCGGTAAGACTGGAACGAAGACTCCTTCCCCGCCTCGTCCTTTTCTGCATTTAATAAACGCCGTCTTATTAGAGGGAGAGAAAGACCTATGCTGGAACCAGTTCGGCCACTTAAGTTTATTATTCTCAGCAAGTTTCCGCACAGTTTAGAGAGAGAGAGAGGGAGAGAGAGAGGGAGAGAAAGAGAGAGTGGGAGAGAGAGAGAGAGAGAGGGAGAGAGAGAGAGAGAGAAAGATAGAGAGGGAGAGAGGGGGAGAGAGAGAGAGAGAGAGAGAGAGAGAGAGAGAGAGAGAGGCAAGGGACGGGAAGGTGTGTGTGGGTGGCACAGGGGAGGGTGGGGAGTGGGAATTGTCGGCAGGGAGGCAGCATCATGAGGAACGTAAAAAGCATCTCCGTAAGAGCGTCCAATTTGTTTTATTAATGATTTTAAATGATTTAAATAATTTCCCGACCTCTGAAATATCGTGTCGTCCTGAGATCGATGGCTGAGGAAGCCCTGTCGTGGCGTCCTCTGAGTGGGCATTTCGGTCAACGCTCTGAAAGCAGTTGACAGAAGTAACTGAGACCGTTTCCTCGTTCACATACGGACGTAATAGTTTGGCCTCTCTCTTTGTCCTTAGCTCGCTATAATCTCTCCCTAACTCTCTCTCTCTCTCGCTATATCTCTCTCCCAAGCTCTCTTTCTCTCTCTCTCCCTATCTCGCTATCTCTCGCTATATCTCTCTTCCAAGCTCTCTCTCTCTCTCGCTCTCTCCCTAGCTCGCTATATCTCTCTCCCTAGCTCTCTCTCTCTCTCTCTCTCTCTCTCTATTTAATCTATCAGTGCAGTTCGCAGGGCTTCCTCTGAGATGAAGAGACGAGTGGAAGGAAGGAGATGAAGCGGGAGAGCTATCACTGAGTTCTCTCTCTCTCTCTCTCTTTCTGTCTCACCCACTTCGAGGGCGAGGGGGGGCCGGGGGAGGAGAGGGCAGCTTCTCGCCCGGAAGCAGATGGCGTGGGTTCGCTGGAGCTCAGACGGAGGCGACGAGGCTGTCGAATCCGGCGGCAACAGGCGGAGCGGTTCCACCTGGTTGGTGAGTTCTCCTCTCTGCTCCTCTCCTCCATCGTTTCCTTCTCCATCTTCGTCCTTGATGATTCAGATCGATCTTTCTCTTCGTCCCCCTGCCAATCGGTTCCTTCCTCTCAGAGGGCGCACGGCTCGACGCTGCTGCTGGCCTACCAGAGCTTCGGGGTCGTCTATGGCGACCTGAGTATCTCCCCCATCTACGTCTTCAAGAGTACCTTCTCGGGCAGATTGCGTCTCCACGTGGAGGAGGAGGAGGAGATATTCGGTGTCCTCTCCTTGGTCTTCTGGACCATCACCATCATCCCCCTCTTCAAGTACATCGTGTTCGTCATCGGAGCTGATGATAACGGTGAAGGTGCTTCTCCATCTTCATCTCTCTCTCTCTCTCTCTCTCTCTCTCTCTACTGGTTTTGAGACTCGGGGGGTTTCCTCAGGGGGGACTTTCGCTCTCTACTCGCTGATGTGCCGGAGATCGAAGATGGGTCTTCTGAGCACTCCCCAGGTCGCCCACGAGCACCTGTCTGCCCTAAAACCAGACCCGCCCACCGGAGAAACAAGGACGAGCTCTCTGATCAAAGAGTTCTTCGAGAGGCACCGAAGCTCTCGCGTTCTACTTCTGCTCACGGTGCTCATGGCCACCGGCATGATGATCGGCGACGGCGTCCTCACTCCGACCATGTCCGGTGAGTCTCTCTCTCTCTCTTCTTCACCCAATCCACCGTGATTTGCTTCGAGAACAGATGATTGCACCAGGGTTTCATTGGATTCGATCACGGAAAAGAAGATTACTATAATTTCGCGTGATTCAGAAGGGCGGCTGCATGCCGAGCTTGAACTCTGACTAGCCCGTTTTTTTCTTCCTCTTTCTTCATCGTCTGCAGTGCTGTCGGCAGTCTCTGGAGTCGAAGTCAAGATCTCGGGGCTGCATGAATGTGAGTACAAATAGAGGGAATGATTCTTTGACTTTAAATTCATTAAAATTTGACAGACCCATTCATCGTTAAAAAAGTTTACTTTATTTGGGAATACGGGACCCACGTTAACTTGTTAATCAACCCAGGTTCACTTCATTGGAATTCCTCTGGAAATTATTCAACTTCAGCCTTTCTTGTCATGGGATTCGTCTCAACGTCTCACACTGCAGATTCTTCTGAGTTCATTGCGTGTGTAGAAATAGTACAAATAAAATAATATACAATTATTATAATATGAACTTCGTATATAGCCTCAATTCATCTGCATGGTCTGATCCTGCAGATTCCATTCTGATCATCGCGTGCTTCATTCTGATTCTGCTCTTCGCCATCCAAAGTTTCGGGACCCACCGGGTGGGGTTCCTCTTCGCCCCGATCATGATCTCTTGGCTCGTCAGCATCGGTGGGGTCGGCATCTACAACATCGCTCGCTGGAATCCGAGCGTAGTGCAGGCCCTCTCCCCGCATTATATCATCAAATTCTTCAAGATCACTCAAAAAGATGGGTGGATGTCCCTCGGGGGAATCGTCCTCTGCATAACCGGTACCTTCTTCTTTTTATTCTTCTTCTTCTTCACCTCGGATATCTGATACGTTGCTGCCTGTGACTCCTTCGCAGGTGCGGAAGCCATGTTTGCGGATCTGGGACACTTTTCCAAGACTTCGATCCGGGTACGTAGAACCCCCCTCCACCATCCTCTGCAATCTCCGGCCGAAGGCCTACTACTGTTCTTGAGCTTAATCTGGATTGATCCGGGAGGAAGAAAATTCTTCCATCTTCGATCATGCAAGAGTTTGATCTTCCATCTCCTCACGTCTTCTATCGTAATAGGATGATAGTCGGTTAGATAATGGAAAAAAAATCTCAGATTATGATGGTCTATCCTCCTTAAATATCTTGGTCAACGCTGACTTCATTCCTGGATGGCAGTTGGCTTTCATGGGCGTCGTTTATCCCTGCCTAGTTCTGGCGTACATGGGGGAGGCTGCGTACCTTACAAAGCACAAGGAGGACCTCCGGAGAAGCTTCTACAAATCCATCCCTGGTAGAGTTCTCCTCTCTGATCTTGATTCCCATTTTAACCGATTGGTGTCTCTCATGGTTTTTATTAATCTAATTATTTATTTAGTCTAATCGATTGCTGCCGGTGTTCATATTCATCACGGCTTTTCAGAAGCATAATTGGTCCGATTTCATGCAAGTTCTTCATGCTTACTTGAACAGCAACATTTTATGATCTTGACTGATCAGATTTCACGTGGGTTTTTCTCGCAAAGTTTATAAACCCATTTAAACCGTATGATCTCTCATGATTTTATGTATTTAGTTATTTATTTCTTCTAAATAAATAACCACGAACGCTTCAATTTCATGTAAGTTTTGCTAAGCAAATGTAATGTTATGATTTTTTTATTTTTTTATAATTGATGGACCTCCAGAGCCGATCTTCTGGCCGGTATTCATCATTGCAACTCTGGCGACGGCGGTGGGCAGCCAGGCGATGATCTCCGCCACCTTCTCGATCGTCAGCCAGTGCCGGGCCTTCCGCTGCTTCCCGCGGGTGAAAGTCGTCCACACCTCCGGCGAGGTACACGGTCAGATCTACATCCCCGAAGTCAACTGGGCTCTGATGGTCATCTGCCTCGCCGTCGCCGTCGGCTTCAAAGACACCACCTTGATCGGAAACGCCTACGGTATCTCTCTCTCTCTCTCTCTCTCTATCTCTATCTCTCTCTCTCTCTCTCTCTCTCTCTACCGATCTATCTTTCTTTCTTTCTACTTACTTATCTATCTATCTACCTTCTCTGGCAGGGTTGGCGGTGATTTCAGTGATGGTGATCACGACGGTGCTGATGCTTCTGGTGATCACGACGGTATGGCGGCGGAGCCTGCTGGCGGCGCTGTGCTTCGCTGCCGTGTTCGGTTCCGTGGAGATGGTCTACCTCTCGGCCAGCCTGGCCAAGGTCCCCCATAGTGGCTGGTTCCCCCTCGCCCTCTCCCTCACCGTCGTCGCAGTCATGGCGGCGTGGCACTACGGCACCTGGAAGAAGGAGAGCTTCGAGCTTCAGAACAAAGTCTCCCTGGATAGCATTCTCAGCTTCACGCAGGACCTCGGTCTCCGGCGAGTCGCCGGAGTCGGGGTCGTCTACTCCGGCGCCGGCGCCGGCACCAGCGTGCCGCCGGCCTTCGCCCACTTCGTCACCAACTTCCCCGCCCTCCACAGCGTCCTCATCTTTGTCTCCTTCAAGCCCCTCGCCATCCCCAGGGTTCCGCCTGAGCAGCGCTTCCTGGTCGCCCGCCTCGGCCCGCCGGAGCATCGCCTCTTCTGCTGCGTCGTCTGGTACGGCTACAAGGACAGCCGGAGCGACTCCCACGCCTTCGAGGAACTCCTCATCCTCAAGCTCGCGGAGTTCCTCCGGCAAGAGGCCGCCGCCGCCGCCACTACAGGAGGCTCGGCGGAGAAGACGGTGGCGGCGCCGCTGGCAGCGGTGGAGGAGCTGATGGAGGCGAAGGAAGCCGGCGTGGCCTACCTGATGGGCCACACCCGCGTATACGCTCGCCGGAGTTCGCCGCTGCTGAAGAAGCTCGCCATCGACGTCTTCTACGGGTTTCTCCGGCGGAATTGCCGGCGGCCCGCCGACGAGCTTGGGATCTCTCCGTCCTCGCTGATCGAGATCGGCATGGTCTACTATGTCTGATGGTTTGACCCCCCCTCCTCAGAGTTGACCGGCCAAGTCCATGTGGCTGACCAGATGGGGTTTTGACTTTCCCAAAAGATGGGTCTCCGTTGTGCCAATATAGGTAGATAGCTATTGCTGACGCCTGATATATTATTTTTTGTGAAAATAATATTAAAATTATATGCGCTCAGCTCCGCTCCGTAAAATTTTAATATATATATATATACATTAATATTTTAGAAAAAGATATGGATGATAAAATGGGGGCCCTACCCTCCTATGGTCCACGTGCGTTCCATGACAAGGAACCCATATACGGTAACGAAGGATCAACGTCAAATGAGTCAATGTGGTCGATGTTGGCAACTAGGTGGGGCCCACAGGATACGACGGGCCACTCGATTGGCAGGAATGGTCAAAGGATACTTATCCTCCTGGGTACGTGGCCGAATTTCTACCATGCCCTTGCCGGACCATCCAATGCTACGGCGGCGGTGGCCGAGGAGAGAGAGAGAGAGAGAGAGAGAGAGAGAGAGAGAGATGTGCAACTTGTGCTTGAAATGAGATATTATTTAATTTAAAATAGTAAGGGATAACTTCGTTGTAATGAGATGTTACAGCGTTGACCACCGTAGAAGCCGGTTTGGTCAACACTGGAATTTGACCTTGACGAGGAGGGTACGGAACGGCTGCGTCCCCAGTCACCACCTTCAATGCGAAAGAGAGAGGGATGGCGAGAGAGACGGTAGAGGCGAGAGAGGACGTGAGAGAAAGATGGTAGAGAGGGAGAGAGAGATGACAAAGAGATGGTAGAGGGCGAGAGAGAGAATGTGGGAGAGAGATGGTAGCGAGAAAAAGAGAGAGGAAGAGATAGAGAGTGATGGTTGATGACGGTAGAGGACGAGAGAGAGAGAGAGAAACGGTAGAGAGAGAGACAGAGAGAACGTGAGAGAGTGACGGCGGACAGACGGTAGAGAGCGGGAGAGAACGTGAGAGAGTGACGGGGGGTAGACGGTAGAGAGGGAAAGAGAACGTGAGAGAGTGACGGCGGACAGACGGTAGAGAGCGGGAGAGAACGTGAGAGAGTGACGGGGGGTAGACGGTAGAGAGGGAAAGAGAACGTGAGAGAGTGACGGCGGACAGACGGTAGAGAGGGAAAGAGAACGTGAGAGAGTGACGACGGACATACGGTAGAGACCGATGACAGAGGGAGTGAGAGGGAGATCGCAGATAGCGAGAGAGAGAGGGTCGACAAGCGTCCGTTGACCTAACGGCGTAGGATCTCTAGCAACGTACGTGACGGGCGTTTCAGTGGGCCCATATCTTCGATTTTTCAAAAACTAGCACGTGAGACCTCCGATGGCAAAATAGATATTTTAAAACTAATGAAGGGTAAAAGACTCCAATCATTTCCCAACGTTCTCCTAGGGGAATTTGAAAACCCCTGGCAGATGACCGTTGGGCAGCGCGACCGTTGCCCCCCACCGCCCCCATCATCGGTCTCAGGCGCTACCCTCCTCCTTCCATTCTCCTCCTCCCACCTCTCTCTATCTCTCTTCTTCTCAAAACTTCTCTCCCTCTCTCTCCCTCAGATTTAGGGTTTTCAGGGATGAGCAACCAGGGGAAGAAGGATCATCATCCGCTACACCAGATCGCGGAGAGCGCCACCCACAAGCTGCTCCTGAAGCAGTGGCTCAAGGAGGAGGAGCTCATCGCTCGGCGGGTGGCCCTCCGGGAAGCTCGCCTCGACGGCCTCCGTGGGGAGATCGCCTTCCTCTGCTGTGCCTTCTTCGTCTTCCACTCCACCGCCCTCGTCGTCCTCTTCCCTGCGGCCGCCGGCGGCAGTGGCAGCGCCGCCTGCCGCCGCTCCTGGATCCCTTGTGTGGTGTCTCTGGCCTGCTCCATGGCGATGGTGTGGGCCATCCGGTACAAGTCGGCGGCGGAGAAGCAGGCGGAGAGCTTGTTGCAGAGGGAGGAGGAAGACGGGCGCCTGTTGAAGAGGTGCGTGGAGGAGCTCAAGAGGAAGGGGATGGAGTTTGATCTTCTGAAGGAAGTGGACGCCCTCCGGAGGGCGAAGAGCCTCCGGGTTGAGGCCGCCGGCGGCGGCGTCGGCCGCTGGTCGGGGAGGGACTTCACCATCATGTTCTTCGTCGCCGCCTCCGGCGGAGTCCTGGTGCTCACCAGGCTGGTGCTCTGCCGCTAGGTCCTTTAGAGGGAGAAAACTCGGTCGTCATGGTTTAATTTTTTGATTTGCAGAAGGGTCTCGATTCTGCAACAAAAGAAAGGAAGAAAAGAAAGAAATAGGGAGGAAGGAAGGGGTGATTCCTGTCAAGATTCTGCCATGGCGTTGACTATCGTCGGGGTCGATTGATTCCGAATAATTATGCGTAGCGCCGTTTTTTTTTTTTCTTCAGGAGTCGCCCGCCCCTGCTTTCTGTTCTTGAGGTTCTTTCTCTCTTGGAATTTCGAGATGTAGGTTAGCCCACAACACCCCCGTTAGTTTTCTGTGTGGGTTAGCCTAAGACAACACGAAAGAGGTAGAGAGGTAGAAAAGGAGAGAGAGAGAGAGATAGAGATAGAGAGAGAGAGAGAGAGAGAGAGAGAGAGAGAGAGAGAGAGAGAGAGAGAGAGAGAGAGAGAGAGAGAGAGAGAGCATGGAATATTCTTCTATCTTGTGTCCCGAAACTCTTGGGGCAGGCTGAATAAAAAAATGGGGTTGGGCTCAATATTATAAAAATCCAGAATAAAATGGTCAAAGATGAAAGGAAAACGGCCAAATCTGAGAGAAAAAGTGGCACGAGAAGAGAAGAGTAGGAGAGAGAGGCGTTTGGTACATAGAAGAAGCCCTAATTTGCAATATCTCAAAAAAGTGTTCATGTGAAGAGAGAGAAAATACCCTAAATTGTTCATGCTATTTTCCAATAACATGGAAAATAGAAGGTAAGTAATAAATGCTCCAACGTCCTCTGCACTATTCTTTTGACTTGTGCAATAAATGTCAACACTCCCCTTTAATACAAAAGGTCTAACACCAAATGATTTATGAAATTTAATAGACTTAATTAATTTAATACATTTATACAATCATTGACAACTTAATCATCAGTAGAGAAAGACTAGAATAAACTGATGATGACTTTCAATTTGCTTTGACATTCCATGAAATAGTAGATTCTTTCTCAGCTTGCTTTGATATGTTTTGATATGTAGAATTTTGATATGCTTTGATTTGTTGTCACAATAATTCAATGTTGTTGTTGATTGTTATAAGTTGACATCTTCTAAGATTATTTGCATTCATGTTTCTTACTATGAAGTCATTATTTTTTGTAAATTTTTGTTTTTTAGAAGTTCATGAAATTGTACGTTTTCTATTATAAATAGAATCTGACCAATCATCATTAATAAAATCAAAAAAATTAAATTTAGAAACATGTTGAAAAAAAATTATACAATTGTTGGTCCCTCAAATATAATGAAGAATACATTTCGTTGTTCCAAGATGAGGAACCAATGGATGATACATAAACTTATAAATCATGCTAACCAAAATATTCATTTATTTTTGTAGTACCAAGGTGAGTATAAAATGTTAGACCTTAAGCTACCAACTAAGCTTCTATAAAATGTTCATTTATTTTTGTAGTACCATTATCAAGATATAATTTTCATTAGTATTAATTAGTATATAATAAATATTAAAAAATGAACATATTAAATTTCTTGAATAAACAAAATGAATATTTCTCTTGTGAAATGAATATATCATAATTATTTCAAATAGTTTAAAGTATGATAAAATAATATTAGATTCTAAATCAATAATGAAGATGTTCCAATACATAATGTCATAAATATAGGCACATAATTAGAATATCTTTTTCTTGAGTTTTGAGATAAAATGTTGCCCTATTATCACTTTTATGAAAATTATGTTTATAAAAATATGAATCTAGTCTACTATATTATACTCTTGGCGCTTGCTTTAGTCTATAGAATGACTTCTTTATTTTTTTAATTTTCACATCAATAATAAAACTGTGTGACTATCAAACATGTACATCTTCACTTAAATAATCATTCAAAAGTATTAAATGAACGTTGAATAGAAATATATTTTATTTCATTTTTGCTGCTAAACTCTTTGCTTCTTTATTACATTCTCAACTAACTCCTAGAAGTCTTGTGAGATAAAAACATCCTCATTTTAATAAATTCAAAAACCATATTTCTCTTCATTAAGAAATAATGTAAGTTGTTGTGAGAGGTTGAGGGAGTTAATGGTTGATATACTTATAGTCAATGGTGTTGCTTCTTCCCAAAAACTTTACACAAATGCTTCACATTTGTTGCAACGGTCATAAGTCTTTACACATTCACTAACATCACTTTTGAATCACCCTTGATGTTATTGTGACCTCCATAGTAAAAAAAAATCTAATATGACAAACCTAGAGCTTTAATACCACTTGTAGGAAAAATATGCTGCAAAGATGGAGATAAAATGACCAAATATGAGTGAAATAATTGTAAGAGGAGGAGAAGAGTTTGGTGCTCAAAAAAGGCCCTAATTCATAATATTTCAAAAAAATGTTCACAATGGGAAGAGAGAGTATTTAAAGAGGAGAAAAAACCCTAAAGTGAGTTGGCTCCCTTGAGCTCAAAAACATACAAAAGAAAATATAAGTAATAAATACTCCAAAATATTCCAAATTATTATTTCACTTTTGCATTAAATGCCAACACCCTCACTCGTTCCCCTCCACCTACCTCTCTCTCTATCTCTCCATCTCTCCATCTCTCTCTCTCTTTCCTTGTTGTTTTCTTCCTCTTTATCTGTCTTTCTCATTCTTCTTCTTGTTGTTCTTCATCTTTCTCTTCACTTCTTCTTGTTCTTCATCTCGCTCTCTCTCCTTCCAACTCTCCCTCCCTCTCTTTCTCTCTCTAGACTCTCTCTCCCTTATTGAGCACATGATAATCTATGAAGAATTGCCAAGATATATCTTTTTTCCTCACTAATAGGGCTAGTCTAGAATACAGACTAATGGAGTACATGATTATACAAGCACTACAAATTTCTTAGACTAACTTCTGTATTTTAGTCTTTGAAACATAAGGGTACCTGAATAGTCATACATTAATTGTCTTGGAGTTCGGTTCCAATACAACTATGAGGTCAATTTCTCTCTTTGGTGAGAGTTATGTCAAAGTTGGAGCTTGTTGTTCCCATACATTTATAGTAATTATATCAATGTCATTGACATTTGATGTGAGTTGGTACAATTCAATTAGGAGATTGTTCTTTTGCTTTAGGGTTTTTGATAGCATCTTTAGGGAAATTCCTTGCATGTTTGATTAAGGATCAAGTCATGATCACCTAATATTAGTTCATGATGAGTAACATGTTTGTTTATTTCATGTTTAATTCTCTTTATCATATTATTCATTTATTTTATACCTAACATGAGATTAGTCTTTGCCAAAAGGAGGATTACTAAATCTTTTTTGATTGTCAATGATTATAATTATAGTAGAACTCCTTAGTACATTCCCATGCTCTCTACTTTTTCATCACTCTCTATTACTATTTGAAATTCTATCTTGGCTACGATCAAAATATTTAATTATTGAGTAATTTGTTTTGAAATAAAATTATATTATGTTGATGTCCATTAGGATAATGATTGTTCGTCTATCTATGCAACCTTGAAATTTAAATATAGAAGGTAATGATTCATTTGGAATGGAGTTATCTAAAAGCTCTATGTTCAACAAATTTGAGGGTGCTAGTTGGTGAAAAAAATACTTGTCTTTAGTTTCTGATACCTCAGAAGGGTCTTGTCAACCATTAGGATTTATAACTCATGTTGATATATATGGTCTAAGGTGTATTTTTCATCACATGAGAAACATAGGCCTTGGACATGTTAAGCTCAAATTTCAAATGAAGTAAGTGTTATGTGAATTTTTATGATATTTGCCTTTGGTGCTCTTAGAGGGACCTTTGATCATTTTTTTTTGCCTCTTAATTTCTCTACAATGGAATTGATATGTTTCAAGACCTTTTGACTTCTAAGATAATAGTCATATATTGATGGATTTATTAGTCCTTAGATGGCTCAATGTATGAAGAGAGAGATGGTGAATTGATTTTGAATTTTTTGAATTATAATTTAATTTGTATATTTAGTTTCTTTTTTTCTTCTTAGATTAAGGGTGTGTTATTTATAATCTGAGGATGAAGATAATTTATTGATTAACATGAGGTTTTTAGACTGATTTGACTTGTCAACTTTATATTCACTTCTTAAGTCAACCTACCTTAGATTTCTATTATTCACACGTTATGATTTATAATTTGTTGACATATGAGGGAAAAACCTTATAATCTATAAAACATCAAAGTAGAATACATAATTCTTATATATGAGAGATGAGAGATGAGAATAGAAATAGATGATGCACCATAGTGGGTTGAGAGTCCAATATTAGTATTTAACACTTTTCCTCAAGTTAGAGCATATAAGTCGAACATGTTCAATTTAGTACGCGTGGCTTCATAGGAGATGCTGAACATACTCTTTGTGAAGATGTCTACAAGCTGATGAGATGAATGTCTTATGAAGAGTAGAGATAAGTTTGGACATAATCTTATCTTGAATGTAGTGAGAGTCAATCTCAATATATTTCATACGCTCATGAAAGGTGAGGTTGCCGACAATAAAGATGGTGGCTTGATTATCGTAATGCATGGGCATTAGAGAGGGAGAAATAATATCAAGATTGTTGAAAAGTGATTGAAGCCATATTATTTATTGTGCTATCTCAGCCATAGCTCGATACTCAAATTCCGTACTAGAATAAGACACCACCTTTTGTTTTTGAAATTGTTAGGTGACTAGGTTATCACTAACGTATGTGCAATAACCCGTAGTAGATTTTCGATCGCCATTGTCACATGGGATACTCGGAGTCAGAATAGACTACAATGTAGAGATGATTGGGTCACCGATAAATTAACCCTTTTCTTAGGGCTCACTTGATGTAGGCGAGGACTCATAAAGCTCCTTCTTAATAAACTCGTTGAGACTTATACATGAATTGACTTAAGACACTAATCGTGTACACAATGTTAGGACAAGTGATGGTGAGATATATCAACTTGCCCAACAATTGTCAATATCGGTTAGCATCCTTGAGTAGGGGAGATGAAGTGTCTCGAAATTGTAGGCAAGCTTCTATGAGCCAAGTTTTTGACTTGTATCCAAAAAGACTTATGTCCTAAAGTATGTCAATGGCATACTTCTACTAGGTGAGGACAAGTTTTCCTATCTTGATACGCAAACTCAATCTCAAGGAAATACTATGGAGTCTCTAAGTCACGAATGTTGAAATGTTACTATAAGTGGGTTTTGATAGTAAAGATGTTAGCCTCATCACTTCCAGTCACAAGAATGTCATCGACGTAGACTACAAAGATGAAAAGGCCCCCCTCTGTCTTCTTCATGAGCATGGTAGGGTGGAAGGGCTGACAAAGTCGGTTGGGGCTAGATGGGGCTGGCTATGCTGCGTTGGGTTGTGTTGGGCCGTGTTGACTCATCGGGAGGCCGGTGGAAGCATAGCTGCCGTGGCCGGATGGCAACGGCTACGGCAATTAGGGCGAGGGGTGGTGATGGTGGTGATGCGATGGTAAGGGTGAGGGGTGGTGATGGTAGTGATGTGATGGCGAGGGCATAACGACAAGGGTGAGGGGCGACAATGATAGTAGTGCAACACCAAGGATTGATGCTGACGGTGCCCCCAATAAGGACCTTGACAGCGACAATGACAGTGGAGACATTGGAGAACAAGAGAAGAGCAATTGACAAAGGATGACGGTGGCAAGGAGAGCGGTGCCGAAAGGAGAAGGAGAGTGATGATAGAGATGACAACACCTGAAGAGGGAAGAGTGGCAGCGTCGAAGAGCTACCCAAGGAGGGAAGAGTGGCGGTGTCGAAGAGTTACTCAAGGAGGGAAGAGGCCAGTGAGGAGGAGAGTGGTGTGTTAGAGACCGGCGGCACACCAAAGAGGAGGACAATGACGAGGGAGACCTATGGTTCTGATACCATGTTGACACATAAAGAAAAAACCTTAGAATCTATAAAATATTGAAGTAGAATACATGACTCCTATATAGGAGAGATGAGAGATGAGAAGAGAGAGGTAGATAATAGGCCCTCATGGGTTGAGAGTCTGATACCACTATTAAACATAATTAATTTATGAGTTCAACTTGCCACCAACTCTATAAACTTCTTTTTAATATGTGTATCTCTATTAAAAACCACACTTTTATCAACCTTCATTGAGATATGGGCCCTCCACATGCCTCACTCCCTGTTCAACACACCGCAAGTGTTTGAGAAGTATTTGAGTTCACCACAAAAGCTTTTGATACTATTGAACTCACTATAATAGTTAGACTAATTATTTAGACATAACATAGATACTTGTCGACTAACTATGTGTACCACAAGTATTTATAGACCATAAGTGTTCAAATGCACAAACACCACATGTGTGCCACTCAAGCACACCACATGTATACGATGTACATCTTAGCACATCACATGTACTTAGGGACTGATTTAGCTTATATTAGGAGTTGGACCTTTGATTAAGTACATTACATGTACTTATTGGATTGCCACACTACATATGCTGGACTTGAGCATGAGCACACCATAAGTGTTCAAATGCAGCAAATGCAAATAATATGTAAGAATAGAGCATGAAGAACATAATAATAATTGTTATGACCTTGATTTTGTTCGTTGTTTGCTGATACTTGAGTGAGGATATAAAGTTTGTTGAGATTAAAATAAGAATAAGAGAGAGATTGAGATTCCCAAAGTTAATAGTTTCTTTACTTTGCTTCATGGTTTTCTTCTAATCTTATAAAATTTTGCAAAAGGTAATCTATAATGAGGCAAGATGGTTCTTTATAACTTCAGCTTATTGAGTTTTAAATTCTAGAAATACAAATTAATCTTAAAATATTAATATTATTTTTGATAACTTGATAATTATTGATGAAGCCATTTGATACAAAAAATCTAAATGTTAAAGACTCACACATAGAATGATGACATATTATCTATCTTACACATTCTTCTTATTATATTCATACCCACACATCTTTAATATTTATGCCCTTGATGACAATCAAGTTAGTCAAAGATATTTCTAAGATCATCAATTAGATTCCTTCTATATCATGTGAAGTTACTATAATGTCTTTCAATACATGTAATTATCAACAAGATTTCAACGTCCAATCAATTTCTAATAAAATATCATTAATTTTATAATTTTAAATTAATCTCTAAAAAATTTCATAATAATATTGAGTTAATCCATAACTCAACATGATCAAGGGTAGTAGTTTTTTAGTTTCTCGCTAATTTTCAATGGTTTAAGGGTAGGATTTTCTACTTCCACTTTGGTTTCTCTCACTATTTTTTAATGGTTGAGAGAAAGATTCCCACTTCCACTTTTTGTGCCACTTGCATAATCACCTTCAACCTCACATACTCTAATATGCAAAAAACTTGACTATCTCATTTTAGTCCTTTGAGAATTATATTTTCAAAGATAGGCTCTAACAAATCTCAATTATGGCATCCATTAACTTGATTTTTTCTTGGTATTCTGCTATGGAACCTTACTACTAAATCTCTAGAAAATGTTGACATAAGGAGCTTAATTGCTTGTTACTAAATCACTCTAATAATTGTTGTCAGAAATCCTCCTAATTCATTAAAGAATTCCATTTTGTCATACATAAGAGATTTTCTTTCCAGACTCATTCTGATGGTCATTAACTTTTGCTTGGGTCAACTGATGTATAGAGAAAAAAAGCTTGGCTCGAAAACTCAACCCTTTTGGATTTTCACTGCTGAAAAGGAGCATTTTGGATTTTCATCTTGTTTGTTAGCTGCAGCAGTTTTCAATCCTTAGTGGAGTGATCCTTGTCAACTAGTCTGTGGGTATTCGTATGACGGGCAATCATCTCATTGCCCAAGAAAAATAGGGTAGAAGGGTCATGACTGGATTCCTTATCCCACCTTCCTACAACCATGTTGCCAATGACTTGTAATTTGTTAGGAAGCGCATGTGATAGCGATGGGCTAAGTTGTTGATGAAATTCTTCCATAGCCTGCATAAAAAATTCCAAGTGTTAGACAAGTGTGGAAAAAGTTGTCTTGATCAAGGAGAGTGGCCACATCCCTTTTGATATTGAGGAGATGTCATGTTGGATCTCATCAAATATCTTTCTCCAAGTGCTCGATCATGTTGCTTGTTTTTGGTGACATATTGACTTTAATATTAGTTGATGGGACATAAGTGTAAGTGAGGGTGGATTCTAGTCAATGACACAAAGGGAAGGATCCAACATCAACTGAGAGTCAATGTCATCAGTTTGAGACGACTTTGAGAGGGCCCAATGCCCTTCTTACTGAGACTTTCCTACTACACTTCCCACACCCTCCCCTCAGAGCCTGACCTATTTTATAGAACATTTTAGTTCGCAAGATGCTACTAGTTGGTTGATCTCCTACGAATTGGTTGACGATTTTGGTGTCTTTTGACCTTCTCTCTCCATGTGTTGCCTGCTATGTTTTTTTTCTTGTTTAACCATCAAAGCCACATTCGTTGTATTACCAGAAGAAAGCTTATACACCAGTTCATCGATCTGTCATATAGATATTGCCTGCTATGTTCTTCAGGGATGCTTGGGGTTTATGAGGATCATTTCACTCTGCCACTAGGCATTTTACAGAGAGAAAGCTCACTTGCTTGCTTGAGGTCTGTCATGGTTTAATTTTTTGATTTGCAGAAGGGTCTTGATTCTGCAACGAAGGAAAGGAAGAACAGAAGGAAAGAGGAAGGAAGGGGTGATTCCTACTCTCCTACGAGTAGTGTAAAATTCTTCTATGGCATTAAGTGTCATCGGGGTCGATTGATACTGAATAATTATGCGTAGTGCCATTATTCTTCTTTAGGAATTGTCCGCCTCTGTCTTCTGTTCTTGAGGTTCTTCTCTCCTTGGGGATATTGCACGATGATGCTAATTAAGAAGGGTTTCTTTGTGGGTTGGACGTTACCCCAAGACGAGAGGGGGGGGGAGAGAGAGGGAGAGAGAGAGAGAGAGAACTGGCGGCAAAGTCGCTCTCATAGTGGGGTGATATTCGGTGGCTAATTCAACAGGGTACTCGCCCAGAATTGAAGAAGAAGAGGAATGCGGAGAGAGTAACAGTAGAGAGAGAGAGAGAGAGAGAGAGAGAGAGAGAGAGAGAGCATAGAGCATTCTTCTGCCTTGTGGCCTAGGAACGCATCAAAGCTCTCGGGCCTAGATGAACAAGGGAGATGGGGTTGGGCTCAATATACATGACTTTCAGTATTTACGTTTCATGAAGTTAACCAAACAAAATCCAGACCCCGAAAATAATAATAACATACATTCTTCTTAGATCAACGACCCGCGTCATTCATTAAAAACGCGATTTTTCACCAGAAGCTCGACCCTCTCTCTCTCTCTCTCTCTCTCTCTCTCTCTCTCTTGGTGGTTGCACTGTCTGAGAGCAGCGAGTGGGAGGTGATAAGCTAAATGAGAGTGTGGCCACCGGAGGGGGAGATCGGCAACGGAGACGGCGGCCCGGTTGTTGACGTGCTGATCGAAGTAACACCACCGCCGCCGCCGGCGGGCGGAGTACTGGTGGTGGTGGCCGTGTAGGAGCTACTGAGGTCGCCGAACTCGAGTGCCCTGAGGTAGCCGGGCTTAGCGGCGACCTCGTCCACCTCGGCGTCCCCGGCGAGCATAGCGCCGACCCGCGACATCGCCGGGCGGAGCACCGGCGGCGCCTGCGTGCACAGCAGCGCCACCGCCACCAGTCGAGCCGCTTCTTCTTCGTTGTACCACGACAGACTTGGGTCCATCATGTCTAGCACGCTCTCGCTCTTGCTCTCCCGCAGATTCCACACCTGCGCCGCAAACAAAGAACCGGAGAGAGGGTCTTGAGAGAGTCTATAGAGGGTCTAGAGGAGAGAGAGAGTCTAGGGAGGGAGAGGGCTGACCCATTCAAGGAGGTAAACCCTGTTGCCGTGCTCGTCCAGGGCGGCGTTGGGCCTGCCGGAGAGGATCTCGAGGACGACGACGCCGAAGGCAAAGACGTCCACCTTCTCCGTCAGATGCCCCGTCATGGCGTACTCCGGCGCCAGGTACCCGCTGCAGAAACCAGACAAGACAGAGAGATGGATAACTTGACAGATGGACGAGCTAGAGAGGAAGAGCAGGAAGAAGAAGAAGAAGAAGAAGAAGAAGATGAAGATGATGATGTGAATAGAGGGAGAGAGAGAGAGAGAAGATTGTCTCAGAGAGACGAGCTGCATTGAAGGAGACTGCTTCTGCCTGACTCACATGGTTCCCGCGATCCTGGTGGTAATGTGGGTCATCTTCTCGTCGTAGAGCTTGGCGAGGCCGAAGTCGGAGATCTTAGGGTTCAGATCGCCGTCGAGGAGGACGTTGCTGGGCTTCACGTCCCTGTGGACGATCCTCAGTCGCGATTCTTCGTGCAGGTACGCCAGTCCCCTCGCCATCCCCACGCAGATCTCGTACCGCACCGCCCAGTCCAGCTGCAACCCCCCCCCGCTGCTCCCTGCAACTCCGGCGCCGCCGCCGCCCACACGCCGGTCGTCGGTTCCGGAAGAAGAGAAGAAAACGAAGGAAGAAGAAGAAGGAGGTGATTAGGGTTACCGAAGAGGGCTCGATCGAGGCTGTTGTTCTCGAGGTACTCGTAGACGAGGAGCCGCTTCTCCTTCTCGAAGCAGCAGCCGAGGAGCTTCACGAGGTTCCGATGCTGCACGGCGGAGATGATGGAAATCTCCGCCAGGAACTGCCGCTTCCCCTGGTGTGACGTCACCGAGAGCTGCTTCACGGCCACCGTCCTCCCGTCGGGGAGCTTCCCCTGAGACCATCCAAGCGGAAGGAAGGCGATCAGGCCATGGCCATGAGCTTGCCCACCGTTCTTCTTCTTCTTCTTCTCTCTCTCTCTCTCTCTCGACTTCTTCTTCCTCTCTCTCCTTTCTTTCTTCTTCTTCTTCTAGTCGCTATACCTTGTAGACGGGGCCGAAGCCGCCCTCACCGAGCTTATTCTCGGCGTTGAAGTCGCCTGTCGCATCCCTCAGCTCGGCGTAGCTGAACGTGTGCGGCCGATCACTTATATCTTGGAAATCTGTAGAGTAAGCCGTTGACGTTTCGTTCAATCCGTTGACATTTTGGAGAAGAAGAAGAAAGAAAGAAAGAACGTACCGGCATCGTCCTGCAGAGTTGACTTCCTCCTCCTAATCTGCACCCATTTCAGACACCCGAAGAGAAGCAAAAAGAACACCACCGCGGCGCCTCCTACGGTCCCACCAATCAGAATCTTGTACTTGTTCTTCCTCGACGTTGACCCCAGCGGGCGATTGCTGACCGTCGGCTCGAAATCTGAAGAACGAACATCCCCAAAAAAGTCAGGAGACGACGCAAAATCCGCCGTCAAAAAAAGTCAAACTTTTTTAAGACATAAAAAGCATTTCTTCTTCTTCTCATGTTTTGAATTTACCGAACGGAGACAAGCTGATGGCGGAGATGGCGGGGCCGTAATATCCCTGCCGGGGGATGCAGCAGGTGCCTCTCCCGGACCAGAAGAGGTGGACCTCGAGGAAGTTGCTGGTCACCGCCGCCGTGTACTGCTTCGCCACCGCGTCGAGTGAGACCCCACCAGCTTCCTGCTTTATGTTGAAGTCTTTCTCCACCCGCACCCCCTGGTAGAGAGAGAAACGATGACAAAGAGAGATAGAGTAGAGAGAGAGAGAGAGAGAGAGAAGGAGAGAGAGAGAGAGAGAGAGAGAGAGAGAGAGAGAGAGAGAGGAACCTGGATGTAGATGTCGAAGACCCGGCGACCGTTGCTCTGCCAGACGGGGGAATCAGGGTAGGCGGTCTCTGCGAATTGGAGCTTCACCGTGTAGTTCCCGTTCTCCAGGCCGAGGCCGTAGTATCTGAGAGAGGAGGGCGAGAGCCTGGTGGACTGGAAAAGCTCGGAGTCGAAGGTGTTGGTGAACTGGGAGAGGCTGTTCTCCACGTAGCTCACGTTGGGGGAGTTCACGAACAAGCCAACGGTGCTGACTCCCCACTTCTGGGAGTCGGTGACGAAGGAGGAGGCCGTGGTCAGGGTCGCCCCATCGGCTTCGTACAGGATTCCGTCGGAGGCGGCGATGCTCCTCACACCGCCGCAGTTGATGCCGAACGAGTAGTCTGCGGGTCGAATTTTAGAGAGAGAGAGAGAGAGAGAGAGAGAGAGAGAGAGGCTAAATTGGAGGACTTACATAGAGGAGAGCCGCGATTGCATGGCCAACCCCGCTGCAGGCAGTTCAACCCTGCGGGGACACTGTCCGGCCAGGTATTTGAGTAGATGAAACGAGTAGGGGAGAGAGAGAGAGAGAGAGAGAGAGAGAGGGTTGGTTGAGCACCTGGTGTTCGAGCTATCGATCACGAAGTTGTTGGCCACCAAGTTTCTGCAATAGGGCAATGTGGAAGGAAGGAATTTGATTAAGCAACTTCACAACTGAAATATTTCCATTCTGCAAAGCGAAAATCATGGATTTCCGAGGAAATGATAGATATATGATGAATAAAAGAGTGCATTTCACTCTTTCAGAAAATCATGAGTTTCCATGGCATCAGATGGAAGGCAGGGCAAACAGATGCCGGGAGAAATCATGGGCATGGTAGTCAAGAAACTTCAGAATCAGGGAAGCCTCTGAGTGTCCTCGTGAGAGAGGGATTTATCATTCTCAGACTTACAGTTGCAGGTTTTCTTCGTCGATCCATCCCGGTATTCCTCCAGAGAGATAATTGTAGGACAGATCACTGCAAGGGAAACAACCCACATTCTCAACTGCGTGGAATCAACTTTTAGGACAAAAACTATGTGGCACCATTGAATATGGATCAGCCAACAATCAAGATGCGTATGTATATTTATGCACACATGGATGTATGTATGCATGGATGCATGTATGTATGTATAAACATCCGGAAAGGGGTTTGCCCACTTAAAAACAGATCAACACTGCAAGCATGGATGGATGCACGCATAAATGTATGTATCTATGTATAAAATATACGGAATGGGATTTGCCCATTTGAAAACAGATCAACAAGAACCAAATTTTATCCGACTCAACCAACTAACCATGTAGGCCATGGGCTAAACATTTGGCTAAGATCATGAATTTTGCAAATGTCGTAGTAAATGATAAATGAATACAGTAAATTTAGCGCATACAAACCCACATATTTTTCAGGGTGGAGCTCTTCACAGATGGCAGGCTACCAGAGAGGCTGTTGTTCCCAAGGAACCTGTGAGTAAGAACAACATGAGACATACAGGATAATTATGGATATGAAATATGAAATTCTTGAAAACAGGCATTTTCCATTTTGAGGAAAGTAAATTTTCTTACAGGTATGCGAGTGAAGGTAAACTGAAGAGCGATTGTGGAATTGGACCCGTTAGATTGTTGAAGCTCAAGTCCCTATTCGGATTCGAGGGAAAAAAAAAACCAAACTTGGATAAAAAACACAAGCAATCGTTCCCACTGTCGCTTTGAGAATCAGACAAATTATTTTAACAAGACTTTGGAATGAACAACTCACAGAATCCCCAAACGTGTGTATTCCTGAATGTTGGAAGGAATCGTAGCAGATATTTTGCTGTTCCTTAATATCCTGAACAGATAATGAGTAGATTGCTACCAAGTGCCCGAAAAATATTTGCTTTTTCATTAAATGGGTTGAAGGTGTAGGGTCTCACAGAATGGATAGATTTTTCATGTTCCGAATAAAATCCAACGACAAGCTCCCTTCCACCAAATCCCCTATTCTCCTGCATTTTACAGTGGGCATATCTATCAGAGTTATTATTGATAAATTATCTGTAATGCAGAAAACCACTCACAGATCATTCATCTTGGTGAGGTTGGAAAAGCTAGAGGGCACTGGGCCTTGGAAGGAGTTACCCTGAAACCTCCTACAAGAAGATTAGAGGGTTAAGGACCAAAGTGGGTAGTGAGAATTCATACAAGGAACGTGGTAATCTAAAAAAAATAGGGTTATTTATCATCAGATATCAGTTTCCTGATGGATATGTTGAGCCTTCCATCTCTATGGGAATGTAATAATAAAACATGATAAAATGTTGCGACCACACATGAAGTTAGGGTGATCAACGCCTCATCATGAGAACATAGTTGCCGCGATTGGTTTTATTCTGTGAAGGTCATCAGTCACAAAGCTTTAACTGCGCTAGATTTAGAATGATTGGGAATTTTTGTCAATGCTGACGAGTGCAATGGACAATTCTTGGCTTCTGGCAAGTCCATGCCCTCATATATATGTAGAATTATATTGCACAATCACTTCTTTACCCTTCTACGATCCACGTCTCTTTGCAGGATCTTTTTATTTATAAATTAACAATGCGACTCTGGCTGGCGATTCTGTACTGTCCCCATTATGTACTACCCTTCGCATTAGGTTAGATGATGCAGCGCCATAATTTCTCAATCATAAATAGGATCTTCAGATATGACAGAGCCTGGATTTCAAATAAAAAGACACAAGAGCCGAGTTTAGCAAAGGCACGAGTGAGGAGCACAAGGATAGATTTCTTCTGGAGACAAAAAGCGAGGATTAGGAATGGGAGATTATCAGGGAGATAAAACTTCAGGTAACTAAAGGTATGGTTTCACTAAAAGTAGAAATGTAGGAAGAAATAATGATTTTCTGGAATTGACGTGCACTGGAAGGTGTGGAAAAGATCTGAAAAGTAAGGAGGCAGGATAATTCTCACTACTTTTAGGAACTTGGACAATGAGATTATGTCAGATTTCACTGGAGTAGACAAGGGAAGATGACCCTTCCGACGAACCATTGAACTTCAATAGAAAATCGATGCAACTATGTATGGGGCAACCCCATTAGTTTCCTGCCAGTGCCAACGAATGATTCTTCATGGCTTGAAGAGTTTTAATAAAGGTGTTCTTCTTGTCTATCGGAAGCCGTGCCTAAGGAAACACAATTCTAGATGATATTGGTGCAATAACCCCAGATAGCCAAATTCTGACTTTCAAGTTAGATCCTAACAATAATATAAAATCGAGAGAAAGTGCAGGCCACTATGTTGTTAACATCAATAAAAACATCTATATGATCAAATAGTGCACATATCAAATTGCAATAATGCTAGCAAGCTCAATTTGCACAGTGCAATAACCTGAAGTGGGGATGAGGCTTGGTAGCATACATTTGCAGCAAGATAAAGGTTTCACTTCATTCACATGCGTTAGTCACGTTAATAATTGAAAGAACATCATCCAGCAAAATCTTACAGAGTGTTGAGGTCTGTCCAATTCCCAATGAAGTCAGGTATTTTTCCAGTGAAATTATTGTCAGAGGCCCACCTAAACATGCAAAAAAATGGTCATAACTTGGTTTTTATTTTTACTGAATCCACATGTAAGTGTTCAACGTACACAATTTTCAGTTTTCTAAGATTTGAGAATGACGATGGTATCTGACCGCTCACCCCTGCACTAGCAATGTACCTGCTCAAAGACAATAGTATCAAAAAGTGCATCATTCCGGTTGATTTTTCCACAGATAGAATAACATAGTGTGTACTCCTAACCAAAGCATTAGCTAATATCAGTCGTTTGCTAACTGGAATAGAAAAGTTGCAATAGAAAACTGACAGCCGAAATATTTTTCCAAGGAACTAAAATTCATCATCTAATCAATAAATGTGTTGAGAAGGAGAAACTGACAACTGCTCCATCTCTGTCAAATTCCCTAACTCTGGGGGTAGTGGCCCAGTGAACCTATTGCTGCCACAGCTCCTGTAAAAAGATAGATAACAAAAGCTGGGTCAGCAGCTGCAAGTGTGCAACAATGCATTCCAATCATTGTAATGTTTAAAACGGCAGACGAACTTCTGAACAGAAGGAATTTGTCTTAGACCTCTATCTACAAACAATCCTATCATAGATAGAAGCCATGATCATTGGGCAAGGCTAGCATATATTTCCTCATAACAAGCGTTGTCCAGTGATAATCGCTTCTGTCCATGTATGGTTGTTTATAGGTACAGGTCTGAGACAGGTTCTTCTAGCCAAAGCGGACATGCATTTATAGAGAAAAAGGTTAGATGGATAAAAATGACATTATTTTTCATTCGCTTGGCAAAAAAATTTGCGGACAAAAAGCAATTTGAGAATTAGTAGGTTGATACTGTAGTAAGCAATCTGTACCAGTAGGTTAGTCGTTTGACATATGGAGGCATCTTAGACATGAGATATTGTGATATATAAGAAATCGTCGTTGACCATGTGAAATTTGTGGGCAGAAACTTTATCTATCTTAGGAAAACGAACATAAATTCATTCCATGACCTACAAGGTCGATTAATTTTGCATAAGAAAGAAAAAAAGTTTCTACACCCTAGTGGATTGATATCAACTCCATTGCTCACTTTTCTTTTGAATATCAGACCCCCACTACAATTTATTGGCATTTTTCCAGCACGCTTGCCTTCCATGGGGTAAAATGAAATAAAAGCACCCCAAAAGTCTCAAGAATATCCCTAAGAGATGATTAGTTTTTAAGTTATAGATTTTATTTAAATATATGAAGACTACAAAAAAGGAGTCTGGAAAAAAAGTTGAAAGAAACCCTGTAGACTCATGGATAAGTGAGCACCTTCTAAGCGTAACTGGCTACAAGTTTATCATGCCATCTTAATACAAGAACTCTATGTCAGCATAAGATGAATTATTGGGAGTTGGCATGCAGATTCACGACATGAACCATTGAGTACTAAGGTTTGTGTGGCCTGATTCGTTTGGGATCTCAAATGCTTTATGGAGAAAGTATCAGACTAACTTCGTTTTCAGATTCATTTATGCTTCTTGTTCTAGAGGTTATGATCTAACACTAATTCGTAAAAGTAACATGACGTGAGTCCGATCTTGTGCCATCTTTACAGAGATTATACGGGCGTGCAATAAATAAGGGTTCCATTAGAATATGAAGTCCTCCCTAAGCGACTATTTTTCACTTTCACTTCACGGTTCCCGTTTCTCTTTTAAAACTTCGTCCAATTGAAAGTTATTGCAAACCAACTAATGACTTCGTCTCGACATGAACAAAATTTAAATCCATTTTATAGAGTCTGCAATGATAATTTCCAAGGGTCTGGGAAATCTGAAAGACAGCGTGATATGAATGGCCCAATAAAACAGAAATTAATAGAAAATTCAGATACCCAGCTAGCATGAAAAATATTTCACTGGGATATCTATCATAGACAACCCGGAGTTCAGTCAGACCGTCTGCGTAATATATAACTTACAGCATTTTGAGATTCCGAAGATTTCCCAGCTCCTTCGGGACGGACCCAGACAGTGAATTGATACCCACAGTCCTAGTGACGGTTTGCCATACAAATACATGAAAAAATTATCAGAACTACTATTGGTACCCAGTAAAGAAAAAGGAGAGAAAGAGAAGAATTGAAGCTGCTTGAAAATTATGAAACAGAAAAAGGCCAACGATTAAGTAGATAAAGAAGCATTACACATCCATATTTGAATGAACTGGACAAAGAGGGATCGATTTGGATGGAAATGTGAGACTTAATTGTCCATAGAAACTCGTGGAAAAATTTAAACTTTGAGCTGGACAAAGAGGGATCTTATATTTTTAAAAAAAATTAAGATTAAAAGTCTTGATTGTCCATAGAAACTCGTGGAAAAGAAACTAAAGATGTGAATTAAAAAAAAAAGAAGTCAACCCAGTACGTAGAGTCTTCCTTTCCGCTCTTTCAGTTTTTTTCCCATTTAAATAAGTTATACAATTAACTATTTTCATAGTCATTATTTCCGTAAGTTTTTACCTTGCTGACATGCTCGTGTTTTTTTTATTTTTCTCGGTAGGTAATGCAGCCGTGCACATTGTAGGCACTAAGAAATCATCATTGTCCCAAAGTTAGCACTCACAGATTTGCTACCTCCTCTTCTTAGGGCTATGGTTTAGTACCTAGGTGCCTGGTTCTAGCCATTGTTGAGCAAAACTCATGCGCGAATCCTTGAATCTTTCTATCTTAAGGGTCCGTGAATTGTCAGAAGTTTATGAATGATGATGATGGAAAAATCAATGACCTTAGATAATAAAGAAAAAGGAATAAGCACTACACACATTTAGAGACCAATTCCGATGATGACTTACAGATATTCCATGAGAGTAAGATTTCCAAAAAAAGCTGGAAAAGGTCCACTTAGGTAATTTTGTGCCAAGTTCCTGCAATTGACGGACAATAACATCAGAAAAGTATTTCATTCAGGGACGGACGACTGCGTCAGAAAGAACATTTCATTAGAACTCATGAAAATTAATTATATAGTCACTCTTGCCCTGTGTTAAATTTCTATATTTGGGTAGTGGAGATCATAGTAAGGGTATTTTCAATCTATTCCGGCTTAGGGCAAGCATCAGTATTTTCCATCCCAATTTCATAATCATGTGTCCGATGGGCCCAGTACCCGGCCCAGTTTTCAGGTAACTTATATCTGTAAAGGAAAAGGGTAACTCACAGGAAAACAGTGAGAAATAGGCCTCGGCCGAGTTTGGTGATGGGGTATAAGAACCCTGCGGGCCCGGAAATGAGGGGACTTTCGTGGAAAACTCATTTAGGAGCGCTGGGGGAGCTCTTGAACTCGCCCCCGATCCTGTTCTAGGGTTTCCTCCTCTTCTTTTAGTTCACCTCTGATTTTTCTTTATGGCTCCGTCTGTTTCTGCTCTATGCTTCTCGGTTTCTAGATTCGGTTCTAGGATATCAGTATCCTAATTTCCAAATAAGGTTATCATACATCATATGTTCTACTACTGGTAGACTTCTTTCCAAGTTGTCTTCACACTGGATGCGTCACAAAAGTACGTGCCAAAGTTGAAAGCATATCATGATGTTTAACTCGAATTCTCATATCCTAAGAGTTTCTGAAGTCCATTACAGAAAGAATGAAATTTGCGTTATAATGGACCAGGGATCAATTTAACAAAGATGCCATCAGTCAATTGATGATGGGGTATAAGGATTCTACATATTTTATGCAATTTAATTGAAGTTGTCTCAGTGCACCACCGAGAATCATAGACTTATGATCTAATGTCTCGGTTCTCAGGGCAGTGAAATCCCTTCAGACAAAATTGCAGTTCTCTGAACCATAAAATTGCATAAATTGAAAATTACACTTATAATCAGAACATACATAGCTCAAGTTATGCAGCCTTAAGGATTATTCCACTTTCAGTTAAGAAATATATCTCTTTCCATCTGTTTCATGGATCTGTTCTACTTTGGTTCGAATGGCTCTCAGATGTAGAGAATAGATCCCATATCCTATTGACGAATAATAAATTGTGCTGTTGTGCCCAAGTCTCAATCCAACTCTGGGGATTTCCTTTACCTTTCTTGTGAGAACAGGAAGCTTATTAGGAAGACGATTTGCAGAGAAAATACAGTTTGGTGCATAGTACAGAAGACAATATCCGCATCTATTTTTTTCATTCATTTCCATTGAAATGAAAAACGATGCAAAAAGGAGAGTTGCTTCGAGGCTTTATATTACAACAAAAGGTTGGAAGAAAATAAATTTCAGTTGCCATTGATAAATGGTTCATCTGAATTTTTTTTATTGTATATCTTGTCCAAAACTATCCGGAAACCCAAGCTCTTCTGACCATGAAGCTCCATTGATAGATTTACATCACCATTCTAGGTTTCGATCAATGTTCTTTTCTGAGTTTTCTTTCATATTCTTTTTTGTACCTCTGAATTGAACTCCTTGAAAATAAAATATAGACAATAGAACTATGAATGAAGACTCTTCTGGTCCTCTGGTCATGATTCTAGCATAAATAAATGTAAAATTTATTTCCCTGCAGTATATTGATTCCTACATGTTAAATTTCCATAGACAGAATCAGATTGGCAGGCCATATGCAACTGTTGTAAATGAGGGTCAAGTGGTCCAATACACACCAATTGAATCCCCAAGGTTTCTTCCTTTTCTAGATCTTAATAACGTCTCTTTTAATTACATTAGCTTCGAAAAAAATTATTCAAAAAGTCATATAAAATCATAGTCATGGACGCACTCCTATGGAATCACCTCGTGATGCTTGTGATGTTGAACCTTTCCTCGCTATATCCGCAAGTAGGATCTCATAAGTGAAAATCCCACAGCTCGATGCAAGTTTTATCAACGAATTCACCATTTTTGTAGAGAAAGGTAGCACTAAGTCAAAGAAATTTGTTCTGGTGGGTAATGGCACTATAAATTTCTTTTCCAGTTACAGGGTTATATATTCACAAAGCATTTTGAGATTGTGACATGCATATCTAAAATTTTGTACAAAACATCTTTTAAATATTAAAAAACTATGCTAATTATTTGCGATACTGTTTTTTTCTGTCATTGATAGACACGAGAGAAAAGAGGGTACCACATACAGATTTCTGAGGTACGTAAGATTCCTGAACTCCTCTGGGATGCTCCCCGTCACATCCTTGGCATATACTTTCCTGCATGGATAAGGAATTTCAGGCTAAGAAGGAGCTAAGGAACCATGCATATATGGTCATCATACTTTAGTCTGGATTATAAAGCCATGTTCTGCCCATCCTCGTTTAACCGAAAGAAAACAACCCGAATGCGGTGAGTACCACCGCAGAAAAAAATATGAGCGCGGAAAAATCGTTGAAAAATTCATCCGGAGAGAAAATCTGCGACCAGAACGTCGTCGCATCGACTGCTGGAAGATTTGCCAAATACACGGGCGTATTTTACTCGTTCCCTCAGATTACAGTATTCCAATACGATTTTTTTTCTCCAGAAAAAAAAAAGTGGAACCATCGGGTGAAGAGATTTCGAGGAGAATCATTCGACTTACAAATGGGTGATATGGCATGTGGTCTGGTTGTTGAAGCTGCAGTCGCATTTCACGGCCGGATTGAAGGACGGGGTGTTGTGGTCGGTCGTGTCGATGGCAATGCCTGTGCAGGGGTTGCCGCTGATGTTCCACAGCGAGGAAGCCTTCAAGCCCCATCGCCCCAAGATGGAGTTGAGCGCTTGCACTGCGGGAGGAGAGACTTAAAAGTCGGATGGGGGGGGAAAGGAGAATAAGGAAGGGGGGGGGGGGTTTATATAGTAACAGAATTATAAAAGTACCCGTAAAAATAAAATAATATCCAAATTACCCTATAATTAAATTAAAATATGGATGCAAACAATTTCGCGCGTCGAGTGTATGCAAACAATTAATATTTATAAGCAGATATCTTTCAATAAAGCTTATTAGAAAAATAGCACCGTAGGGAGATTCTAGGCTCGGAGAAGCTGTTCCGTGTGAATTGGAAGCGTTCTTGAGAGAGAGAGAGAGAGAGAGAGAGAGAGAGAGAGAGAGAGAGAGAGAGAGCCAGGATATGATCTCATGTTTTGGATAATACCTCTTTTTTTGCAAAATATCTGTCATACTCAATTGGTCAGCAGGGTATTTTTTTAATGGTAGAAGCCGGCGGGTAGAGAGAGAGAGAGAGAGAGAGAGAGAAAGAGAGAACCAGGATATGATCTCATTTTTGGATAGTACCCTTTTTTTAAAGAAATATCTGTAATACCCAAGTGGCAAGCACGGTATTTTTTAATGCTAAGAAGTCGGCAGCTTGAGAAAGAGCGAGAGAGAGAGAGAGAGAGAGAGAGAGAGCTTAGAAAACTAGCGACGACGATCAGTCGTTGAAGAAAGAGGCTTCATGTGGGGGAGATTCGGTTGCAGGTTGAACTGGCTACTTGCCAGAATTGAGGTAGGAGAGGAATGCGGAAAGATTAACAGTAGAGAGAGAGAGAGTAGGAAAATTGGCGGCGAAGTCGGTCGGGGAAGAAAGAGGTGTCATGGTGGAGGGAAATTCGGTTGCAGAATCAACTGGGTACTCGTCAGAATTGAGGAAGGAGAGGAGTGTGGAGAGAGTAACAGTAGAGAGAGAGAGAGAGAGAGAGAGAGAGAGAGAGAGAGAGAGAGAGCCTTTTTACCTTCTGAAGGTTCCGTCGTAGCTTGAGCTCGAGATCCACCGGCCAAGCCCCCGAGCCCGACGAGGCAGACCACTGCGAGCGCATGGAGAGCTCTCGAGACGGTCATCACCCCCATGGAGGAAATAGCAGGCCAGAAGAAGAATACCGGAAGGGTAGTAGATGATGATGATGATGAGGATGAAGAAGAAGAAGAAGACAAGGACAAGAGAAGGACAAGTACTGGAAGATGGAAGTGAGAAAGAGGAAGAGGAAGAAGGAGCAGGAAGAGACGGAGAAGCAGAGGGAGAAGAAGAATAAGAGGAAGAAGAAGAAGGTGATGCTGAAGAAAAACCAGATGAAGGTCAGAAGAGACGCCGAAGGAGACGATGTCGAAGAGGACGAATATGGCAGGCGAAGGAGGAGGAAAAGAGAGGACGGAGTGTAATGGAGGCCTAGGATTAGACGGAGCTTGGAATGGGTTGGGAAGGCGACGGGGTCGTTGAAAACTTATCTCGGATGAGCCAAGGATTTTGAAATGTTCAAGATGCGCCTCCCAAAGTCGTGGACGAGAGGGACCTCAGAAACCACTCACGACAGCAGGCGCCACGTTTACTTTAAAATTCTCTCTCTCTCTCTCTTCCCCCATTCGGTGATTCGTCTGGTACGGGTACGCTCTCGCATTGTCAACCTCTTGACCCTGTCAACCATCGTCAGCAACCTTCCCCCCTCTTATGTGAGAGAAAGAGGGAGAGAGAGAGAGAGAGAGCATCAACCTTGATCTGGACACGACACTGACGGGGACTGGCTAAGCGGGTTCTATATTCAGAGATGAATTAAATAAGAAAAACTTGGAAAATTTAGGACTGGGTCAAAGCCGACTCAAAACAGTCATCAACGAGGTCCGAGTTTACAAGAAATAAAGATGGGATCCAGGAAGTCTTCTATTCCCTCGTTGCAGTCCCAAGGTCAACCATGCTCCACCTTCTCTCTCTAAACTATCCTCTCTCTCTGTCTCTTGCTGTGCTCATTTGATAACGTCAAGGGCTCTATAGGCCCCGTGGCCCAAGCCACTCAAATTAATTTATAAGCCCATGATTGAAACGGTCCAATAGTGCAAGATTTTTGCTAAATTTTGCCACTTTTATATACCTTAATTATTTAATGCTGGTTTATGGTAGGAGCTGACATGACTCAATCGCTGTATAGTAAATCACACAAATTTAAAATTTATAAAACTAGAAAATACGAATTTTAAGATATTTAAAAGTATTTCTAAATAAATATATCAAGTATAATTCAATAAAACTTTCAAAAATAGCGATAATTTTTTAAGTCGATCACAGGGATGTAATATAATATCTGGTAATTATTCAGAATTTTTCTCAAAGAATACTATTTTATATGAATTTTATATTAAAAAATGAAAAGGAAATATATTTAAAATTTATGAAAAAAGGGAAATAAGGGTGCGGACGTCAAGATGACGTCAGTGACCGGCGAATGCAAATCGGACAAAAATAGAGTTTCACCTGATGATTCTTTCATAAGTGATTACAAATGTTTTAATTGATCAAATTAAGATCTATAAAAGCCAGAAGAATCATAATTGAACAAAGTATATTTTGGTAAATTAAAATCACACAAATTATTACTAAATGAAGCATAAAGTAAGTTGAAAGTAGAAAAACAGAGTTATGACGTCGCGACAGCAATGTGTCGACGATGCACTAGAATCTTGAGTGTTTGAGAAGATAGTCATGTAGTGTTTATGGCCTTGAAGACTCTCCTTGGACAAGGACGATTTGGGTAATCTCTAGATCTCCTTGCGAAGTCTAGAGATCAATGAAATGGGTTGTTGAATCGTCTCCGGAGGCTGTCACCCGGTAGAGCGAAAAAATGGTGACTTTGTGGCTCTCTGATGACTGTCACCCGACAGAGAAGAGCTGGATGGAGGTGGGGCGCGTGTCAAGGAGTTCTATCCTTCGGTCTGCGTAGCAAGAGGAGGCTATTCATCACATCCGGTACGCTCTCAAGAGGTGGCGACTCGTCTCCTGACGGATCGTCCTCTTTCCGATGATAGTTTGTTCATCGATCAATCAGATATGTTTTACTCGATGGATTCGCGATTTGTTTATCGTGAATCATTCAACAATTTTAGTAACAATGCTCTACAAATCGCGTTGACGAGATTTTCGCCGATGATCCAGCGATTCTGCTTGCTTAATCCTTCATCGGTGATTTGCAAGAAAGTTGCGATAATCAGATAAAAATATGAATTTTGGCTCTAGGAGAATTCAAACCTGTGTCAATTGCCTCCCCCCACCACCTTTTTTGGGGAGGTGTGACACGGGTTTAGTCTCACATCGATTGTGTGTCAAAATTTCTCGTGAATATATAGTAATACTATGTTTTCAATCAAGTCCCTTTCTCGCGTGTGTACAACCACTCCTTGCCCCACAATCAGTTGGCCACAGGTGACGTGGAAGGGGAGTGGTGCACATGTGCCCCTATCAGTCCTAGCTGCTCGAGCCCCTGCTCGTGGCTACTCCCCGACTATGTTTCCGACCTACTTGCGAGCCCGGCTAGACGATGTGTCTCTCCATTTTGCTATATTTTTATTTTAATTTCTTTTCCTTCATTTATCTCAAAAGTAAGACTACTAAAAATCATATAAAATCACATAATTACCTAAAAATTTATGTTAATCAACTGAAAACTACTTTTCACACTTTAACACAAATATAAGTCTATTTATCATGAGTTAAGGCTAAAACTCTATTATTTATTAATTATTAACTCATGATAATGAAGACTTATCAAGAGCCCAAACCCAGCTAGGGTTCATGGGAGGGGGATAGACATATAGATAAATAGAGAGGAAGAGAGAAAGAAAGAGAGAGAGAGAGAGAGAGAGAGAGAGAGAGAGAGAGAGGGTTGGGCATAAAATTCTTATCAAAGTCAATGCTATCTCAAGTTGATGAAAAACTTTCAAAAGATGAATGATTTAATCCTTAAATATCTCAAAATTCTCATCAAACTAGCAAACTAGCAATTTTTGCACAGGACTTGCTTTGTAGGTAATCTAAGAAAAAATATATTTAGTTAGTATTCTCTAGGTTATGGGAACCTCAAATATCTAAACATGGTAACGTGGAAATTCAACAAAACCCATCCCTTCGTAGGGCTTGAAAATAAGTTCAAGATGGGTTTGCTTACCAAGGTGCTTAGTCTTGAGAACTTGTCAAAACATAGGAGATTGTGGTATATCATCTTTTTTTATAAAATTGTATTTATATCCTATTTTATATTTCTATTTTCATCATCTTTTCTTCACATTGTATTCTATCTAGCTTGACTTAAGTGAACCCTAATTAACCAAATCTAATCCAAATACATGTATGTGTTTACATTTTAACAATCTATTAATTTTTTCCTCCTTTTCTCCTCTCTCTCCCTCTTGAGAGCAATGACTCCCTCTCTACTATTGACATCTCCTTTTATGGGTAGAGAGTTAGGACAACATCAACATAGTATCAAAGTTTACCAATTGAGATTGTTTTGACCTTGTATTCTTGGAGTGTTCTTTTGGTGGTATTACCCAATCTCAAGAACGATTAAACATGAATGGGTCTAATATGTTATAAATGTTGGTCTATTAAATGTAAGGTGTTTTGATGAAAATAAATATTTATCGGATAAATTACAAGATCAAATTATACTTAATCTTAAATATACTTGATATGAGAATAAACATTAAAGTAGTCCTATATAATTCAATTTAGTGTTATTAAATATTGAGATAAAGATTCATTGAACATACTTGAAATTAGGAAGACTCAATATCTATATATATGATTGATTTCATCATATTAAATTATCATGTTGCAAAATTTTGTAGAATGTGTCAATATTTATAGAATATGCCAATATGACAAAACAATGATTTACACATCTAGATCAATAAGATTTTATAAGCTAAAAAATGAGTATGAAAGCTTAGTCCATATATTATGTAACTTGGACATTAGATCATTGCTTTCAAATGATTTTATATCCATCTAATTGATTGAATTCATATTACTTACTCTATTGAATAAGATTCTCTAAATATTGACAAATATACTTTGTAAAATTATTTTGGATATTATAATATCCAAAACTTTGATTATAAATATTGAGATTGTGATTCAAGATATTTAATTTTGGATCATGTTTTATTTAAGGTTATTTAATTAATATTTAATCGTTAGATCATCATCTTATTTGGATATATATTTTTTATCATGTTTTAATGATATCAGATCCTTATAGACCTTGACTGACCTAATATGATTTAGATATCTAAATAGTGCTCTACAAAAGGCACATGTTGATTTTTCATGAAGATATCTAGACTCTTGAAGGACATATTGTATTGGTTTTTTAGTCATTTTAATTTCTAATCATTTATGAAAGTATAACTATGGTGAGATGATGAAAAATAAGAAAGGCTTTCTAATGGCACACCAAAGTTGAACGATTATCTTTAGTTCCTTCACGACCTCAAAAATTTTATTAACTTTTTATGTAGAAAAATCTAAGAGAAATCATGAAGTTCCTGAGGGCTGGTCACACTATAAGAGGGCATTGAGTTGTGGAGCATTAGTCAAGCATTCAACAATGTCCCTCAAACTCATTGAAGCTGAAGCCCTTTCCACTATCTGCCACAATGACAAGAAGATGGCAATGAAATCACATCACTTTTGTCCTCTTTATCGATATTTCAAACACCTTATAAGATGTTATCTTCCAAAAATCATACCATGATGAAATATTTATTATTTATTGTGAGATAAATTTAAAGCTAAACTCTTATTTATCATGAGTGAGAGTTATCTCTATTAACAAAGGTGTAGCTTCCTAGAGTTGTAAATCTAGAAGAAACTTCTGAAAATTCTGAAGGAGTTGTCCCACATCAACCTAAAAACTCTAGTTCATCTCCTTTAAAACTCAATATAATTGATTACTTTGCTGAAATCAGCTAGAGAAGATGATATAATTTTTTTCTTGCGACGATGATTCTTATAGCTAGAATAGCTTGAGAGGATAGCTTGAATCTTCATATATTCAGCTGGTTTTTTATCCTCAAACCTTCTATGATAAGTAAGCCTTTATCCTTTAATAGTTTCCTGATTTTGTAGGATCTCCAATGTTTGAGATCTTCGTTCAAATACTCACTATTTTCTAGAATGCGCAAACATGACCCTTGAAACCAAATCATCAAACTTTTGTTGACTTTCATCCATGTAAGCAGCTCATGTTGTTAAGGTATCATTTGTGTATGCAAATTAAGGGTAAATAATAAGAAATAATGTATCAACTAAAGTTAATTTTAATGAAATGGAATGAAAAACATGAAACTTGAGTTTAGAAGGCATGTCATGAATTTTGATTTAAATTTGTACATCAACCATTAACTTACACCCTAATGCAACATGTATAATATTAATGTGCCATTTTTAGGAATGATTGAGATTATAACTTTTAAGTAACAATGGGAATAATTGATAAAAATTCTCTCTCTTGCAATAGACATGGACAAAACGTTTCGTGCTGAAAATATATTTCCACGGGCAATATTTACTGATATGCATAGATTTTATATTTATATGTATATATACGTTTATTTGAGAGAGAGAGAGAGAGAGAGGTGACGGCTCACCTCCACTTTCAAAAGGTAAAACCAGAGCATCTCACTTAGTGAAAAAATAAATAAACACAAACAGGATATCAACACATCAGATTTCATGAAAAAGAATTATATAACAAAAATAATATGCCCTCTAACTGGGTTCCACATGACACGTGCCATCATTAACATCCTAGGTGATGAGGACGTGGTGAAAGAGTCAGCCAAAGTACCACTTTGACCCTACAAAACTTGTACTCTCAGATCACCTCACTCTCTCTCTCTCTCCAATGGGGGAGAGATCCATAACTAGTCATTTGATAAAAAATAAAAAAAAGCAAACCACTTTCTAACTCTTCTTCTTGTTCTTCATCTTTCTCTTTCTCTTCTTCAAGTATTTCCCATCTCTCTCTCACTTATATCTTATTCTTCTTCTTCTTCATCATCTTTCTCTTTCTCTTCTTCCAGTACTTCCTCTCTCTCTCTCTCACTTGTATCTTCTTCTTCTTGTTCTTCATCCTTTCTCTCTCTTCTTCTTCTTCTTCATCTTTCTCTTTCTTTTCTTTCAGTACTTCCTATCTCTCTTTCTCACTTGTATCTTCTTCTTCTTGTTCTTCATCCTTTCTCTCTCTTCTTCTTCTTCATCTTTCTCTTTCTCTTCTTCCAGTACTTCCTATCTCTCTTTCTCACTTGTATCTTCTTCTTCTTGTTCTTCATCATCTTTCTCTTTCTCTTCTTCCAGTACTTCCTATCTCTCTTTCTCACTTGTATCTTCTTCTTCTTGTTCTTCATCCTTTCTCTCTCTTCTTCTTCTTCATCTTTCTCTTTCTCTTCTTCCAGTACTTCCTATCTCTCTTTCTCACTTGTATCTTCTTCTTCTTGTTCTTCATCCTTTCTCTCTCTTCTTCTTCTTCATCTTTCTCTTTCTCTTCTTCCAGTACTTCCTATCTATCTTTCTCACTTGTATCTTCTTCTTCTTGTTCTTCATCCTTTCTCTCTCTGCCGGGGGATGCAGCAGGTGCCTCTCCCGGACCAGAAGAGGTGGACCTCGAGGAAGTTGCTGGTCACCGCCGCCGTGTACTGCTTCGCCACCGCGTCGAGTGAGACCCCACCAGCTTCCTGCTTTATGTTGAAGTCTTTCTCCACCCGCACCCCCTGGTAGAGAGAGAAATGATGACAAAGAGAGATAGAGTAGAGAGAGAGAGGGAGAGAGAGAGAGAGGAACCTGGATGTAGATGTCGAAGACCCGGCGACCGTTGCTCTGCCAGACGGGGGAATCAGGGTAGGCGGTCTCTGCGAATTGGAGCTTCACCGAATTGGAAGGAGTTACCCTGAAACTTCTTACAAGAAGATTAGAGGGTTAAGGACCAAAGTGGGTGCTGATAATTTGATTAATGGCATTTCACAGTACAGATCTTTCCATTCCAGCAAGCGGGTATCATCAGTTTAATCATGGATAAATACTATGATTAGAGAGGACATTTTATTTATCTCAGAAACGTGGTAATATAGAAAATAATTAGGGTTATTTAACATCAAATAGACATGTGATGTTTCCTGATTGATATGCTGAGTCTTCCATCTCTGTAGGAATGTAATGCTAAAACATGACAGAATGTTGTGGCCACATCATGATGTTAGGATGAACAACAGCTGCATCATGAGAAGATGATGTCTTCGATCGCCAAGCATGGCTAAACTGTGGCTAGGTTTTCGAGTGACTGGAGATTTCTGTCAATGCTGTCAATGCAACTACTCTGACCAGTAATTATGAACTACTTCCCTTCACATTAGGTTATATAATCCTCGATATCCCCTTTTTCACCCTTGTTTATCATGTTGGGCCGGCCTTTTGGTCTTCTTGCTAGTATAACTCCGGCCCAAGGGTTTTAACAAAGCTATGGAGGTGATTACCAATAGGATAGGTATAACTATTATGTTGACTTAACATATCTCCCTCGGATCTATTTAGTTATTTATTTATTTATAATATTCCTCTAATTTATTACAAACCATAAAGTCACATTACTGTTCATTATCTCTAGTATAATAGATTGTACTCTTCGAAGGGAATAAATTAGCATTAATTAACGTAATTATTACATTTATTTTAAATTTTATATATTCTAATTATTTAAATATCATTAATTTTTAAAATGTAGATATACACGCATGTTTGCTTTTTAAAAAACTTATTATGGGTAGGAAAATATCTATAGGCGGGTCGTTGGGCTACTTACAAATGGACTTCAAGTTAAGCCCAGAAAGAAAAATAAACCTGGCCCAGTTCTGTTCAGTGGGTTCGGGCCTAAAGCCCGTTCAGAGCTAATTTCTAAATGGGTCATTCCAACTGGGTTTCATTGGGCCAGTAACACGGCCTTAACCCCCCTTTTCAAGAGAGAGAGAGAGAGAGAGAGAGAGAGAGAGAGGATAGGAGAAGAGCATCCCTTTTCTCTACCCTTAGTTGGCACAAAAAGTTCTCTCTCTAAGTTTACTGAATGTAGTCTTAAAATGTGTCATTTATAAAATATATTCTTGAAATTACATATTCTAAGGAAAAAGGGGAGATGATTCATTAATATTTCATCATCTCTCTCATTCTAGACATCGGTGAAATGTGTCGTGTTGAGAATTATTTCCACGGGTGAAAGTTACTTATACCATATATTTTATATTTATTTATATACATAGAGAGAGAGAGAGAGAGAGAGAGAGAGAGAGAGAGGGAGAAGGTGCCCCCCCCCCCCCTCCACTATAGAAAGGTACAATTAGAGCATTTCACTAAATAAGAAAATAAATAAACACAAACAGGATGTCGACACGTCAGAATTTCAGCAAAACCAAAACACATAATTAATTAATACAAGGTCCCACATGACACGTGTCCTCGCTAGCCACGGCGGTACTAGTCAACGCGTCTGCCGGGGTACCTCTCCGACCCCACAAAGCGAGTTGGACTCGCAAGTGGACGGTCACCTCACCCCATTTAAACATTCACCCTCTGCCATGTTGTTTTATTTTATATTCGTCCCATAGGAATTTCAATATGATAAATAACCCTATTATGTGACGTGCACGCCACGTGTATTGGGCCTATTTATTCCCAATTCACAGACTCACATGAAAAATGCCACGAATAATATTTATTAGTATTTATTATTTAGGAAATTGACGAGAGGTGGAAGCGGGTAGATGATGGGCCATTCCGAATTTTATTAATTTATTTTTTTATTGATTAATTTTTAAAGTTAACACCAAAAATAAAAAGCTTCTCTCAAAGTAGCGAAGTGCTTTAAATGGCCAACTATTTTTTCATGCGGTAGATAAGTATGAGTTTTATATACTGTTCTCCCTATTTTATAATTATTTCAATTTTTATATTAAAGTTAGAACAAAAGCCGTCTTTTTTTCAATCTCAGGAGGAAATCTTACATTGGGCAGGTGGCCAAAGAGCATAGAAGTGCCGATTTCTGTGTTTTTTCACTCAATAAAACCTGTTTAATGGCCATTTCTGAAAATGAAGATCATATATAATTTCTAATTCTAGAGCATTCATCAGTCAACATGGAAGGAATCAATCTTGAGAAGTTAGGCAATTGTAGAATTGGGATCGTCGCTCTTCAAACCCGTTGGTGGCGGTCGGACCAGACTAAAGTCCCCCACCCCCCCATTTGGTTAGGTTCGGACGAGTCCATCCCGAGAATCGTCCGAGTCGTAGAACCGAGGGGGGGGGGACTCGTGGGGCCTACATGTTTCTTGCCACGCATCAAAGCGAAGGGAATAACCGTACGCCGGAATTAAGACCGTAACGGCTTGTCCCGAAATCAACGAATTCTTCGTCCGTAACTCCGTACAGAGCGAGGGAAAGAGAGAAAGCGAGGGGAGGGGGATGAGACGAGAAGTATCGAGGAGGTGGTAGACCATGGCCAAACCATGGGATCCGATGGTTTACAGGAAACTCCCTGAGAGAAGGTCTAATTGCTACAATGTCCCGGCACTGCAAGCTCCTCTCGCCTCTCTATACAGGAGCACGCTCCAAGGGGGCAGATATGGAAGGAAGAAGGAACACGGAGAGGAGCAAACCATGGCGGCGGCGGCGGTCAGGAGCGAGGGAAGGCTGCGGCTCCCCAAAAGGATCGGTCCAGATCTCCGTTGAGGCCGTCGGAGGACGGCTGCGCGCCGGCGAGGAGCAGATCGAGGACGCGCTGGAAGACGGCGGCGGAGCAGGGGATCCGGAGGACCCCGCGCTGCTCGTAGCCGTACTCCTCCGCCGATCTCCGCAGGAGCTCCACGAACACCGGCCGGCTCAGCAGATCCGCTCTCACTACGAACCTCTCCATCTCCTCCCCCACGTACACCGGCAGGTGCCCCTCCGGCACCTCCGCCGACTCCCGCCGCCGCCCCTTCCCCGGCGACATCCCCCTCAGCAGCCTCTCCTCCTGCTGCGACGAGTCCCCCACCCTCGACAGGCGCCGAATCAGCTGCTTCATCCCCTCCCTCACTCCACAGAGAAAGCCGCACAGTAGAGAGAGAAACAAGAGAGAGAGAGAGAGAGAGAGAGAGAGACAAGAGAGAGTGTGTCTAAGGACAGGGAGAGAAGGTTGGGGCAGGAGGGGGGGAAATAGGCGGTTGGGGCAGGGGAGAGGGTGAGACGGGGAGGGGTTTTTAAATAAACGAGAAAAAAAAATTGAAGCAATTAAAATAATAATAAATGCTGTACCGGACGGACCGGCCAAGGAGACGTCATCTCTCGAGATGAGAACGGTCGGGTTGGGAAATTCCCGTACTCGCCGTACCGAACTGGACGGCTCTGATCCCATCGGACTCTCCCTCTCTTCTCCGTCCGATCAGTGAGCCTGCGTGGATGTGGAACGGTCTAGAATCCAACCCGTTTAGGTCCCGATTCGCATTCCTACGTGGCATGCGCTTCCCTCGCCACCCAACTTAAGCTTACGCTGCTCCCCCGGGACAGCATTAAGAGCTTCGTTGGTCGTCTCTAGAAGCTGCCGAGTAGCCACTCTGAGGATTAATGGGGTCTGGCGTGGCCCCACGATCTCCTAAGGCAGCCATCAACGATCGTGATCGCAACACGCAACAGAGGAATTTTATAGATCTACCCCTGTTAATAGATGCCATTACAGTATAATCCCTCTTCCACCAGGCCGTGATTGAGAAAATAATTAGTTATTTGGTCACATAACGAAAGACGTAATAAAATAAGAGTCATGCTACATAAATTTAAAATCCTTTAGGGTTATATAATCATTAATACGTCTTCGCATGGCCGCTCAACAAAAAGCAGATGTTGGCGTACACGCAGGTGGGCGGGGATATGTTTAGAAAACCGCACGATTAACGACAGAATGGAAGAAGAGGAGCAGCGAGTTATCGACGATATATCATAACGATAATTTGAATTTCTCTTCCGTAGTCCCAGCAGTACGATGTGCGTGAGTGGCGTGTGGGCCCCACTCCGGACCTCGCTCATTGCGCCGCACTCAAAGTAGTAATTCCGACAACGAGAAAGCTGCGCCATCAGGAATATTACCGAAATGCCACTGCCGGAATGAAACCCATCACTCCCATCCGAATCCATCCATCCGACGGTCGGAATGAATCGTTGTAAATAAACTCCATTTATGAGCAAAAATCGTAGAATTATTGAATTTCCCCGGAAATTATGAACGTATCGGAAAAACTTAAAAAGAAATATTTGGTGCTGCTTTTAGAAAAGGTAATTGACGAAAAAAATCTACTTTCTGAGCGGGCGATCCGTAATAAAGAGAGTGGGACCCACTTTTAGAAAACCATTCAATTTGGAAACCACTACGTCCGTACACGAACAGCGCCGTCTCCGACGTGGACGTTCATTAACGTCGCCGCAGCCCTTACACCGGAGTCCACGTGGTTCCCACTGCGCATTGATTTGATCAATTTTCGTAAATCTATGGACCAGGAAGCCATCACGGCCGTCCGATGCTAATCCGACGGTCAGTCCTTCGCGGAGGCGGATCGTCCTAAGATTCGGGGTAGCCCGTCGGTCAACTGGGTGGGTGGTCGACCACGATTGCGGGGGATCTGGGCCATTGGATCCTTATTCTCGGATCCGAAATTTTCTATTAAAGGGAATGGTACGAGGGACCGTACGGGATCCGAATTAGCAGATATGCCTGTCAGAAGCGTAAAAAGTTATCGGGTCCTGGGGAGAGCCGTACATTCCGGATCCCGTGTGGCGGATCCACGTGCCTGGGTCCCACAAAACTGCGTGACGTGTCCAACTAAGGGTAGAGACAGGGGGAAAGTCCACAGTCAGAGTGAGGTTGACTGGAATCAAAAGAGAGCGGTGGGAGCCGACAAGCTTGGCGGCGGGGCGGAGAAAGAAGGAATTCTTGTGGGCGGAGCAAGTCAACGCGCCGGGGGAGGTTGGTCCTCTGTTTACACACGAAAAAGACGGGGATGAATGAATGTAGTAAAAGGGATATTCGTTCAATTAACGCGGAATAATAAATAATATATAATATACGATAAATATTAAATTACAAAAAATCGTGGTCAATGATTGGCCATTTTCTCGTCCCCGCTCGCCGACACCCCCCTTGGCCATCAGTCAACGTTGGCCAGCTGGCGCATAATCAATCACACTGAAAAAATTCACGAGTTAAACAGAACCTCTCTATCTAAAGCTCTATTTCTCTCTCTCTATCTCTATCGATGTACACCTGGCAGGAGGGATCGTCAAGGAAGTCAGGAGGGGAAAGTCAAGGGGAGCAAGTGGTCCACGTTGCTTCCGCGTTAAGCAGGCAATGAAGTGAGAGGCACCAACGCGCGAGGCTATGCAGGCCATTTCCACATAAGCCAAAACCCTGGGGCTCGCACGTCATTCATTCTTCCCCCCAGGTCTACTCATGAGCTGGACTTCACCCACTCTCTCTCTCTCTCTCTCTTTCTCGCTCTACCCCTCTCTCCTCTCTCTCTCCGAAGCCCAGAAGCCCATACGGACGACGCCGTTTGGACACTACTCTCTTCTCTTCTCTCTCTTCAAAGCCCAAAAGCCATACCCATGACCCCGTAGAAACTACTCTCTCTCACTCTCTCTCTCTTCAAAGCCCTAAAGCCTATACCCCTGAAACGGTTTGTACAGTAATATCTCTCTCTCCAAAGCCCAAAAGCCTATACCCATGACCCGGTTTGGACACTACTCTCTCTCTCTCTCTCTCTCTCTCTCTCTCTCTCTCCGTCCGAGGCATCTGTGCTTCAAAGACTAGAAGCTATGTTGTTCATGTCGAGGTGCCAGCCATTCAAACGTCTCTCTTCTCTCTCTCTCTCTCTCGCTCTTCTTTCTCTCTCAAGAGCACTGTGCGTGGGTGATCACACGACCCGTAATCTTGTCACCTAGTAGGTAGAAGGCTAACATTCTCCGTGGGGGGAGCGGCTCCGAGCTAGAATCCACTTCACATCGTCCTCACCGCCGTCGCCCTCGCCACGGACGGATCGTCTCACAGACGATCCCTCCATTCCACTCGCAGAACAACAGCAGTCAAATTAAGCCACCATCTCGAAGAAATGAGGGAAAGGGAAAATTTCGTCTTCTCAAAGAGAGAGGGAGAGAGAGAGAGAGAGAGAGAGAGAGAGACTTGGGCACAAATAATCTCGTCTCCACAGTGCTAATTATAGAAAAAAAATAGAGAAAAAGTAATTTGCGAGCTCCCCAGAAATTATTTCGTCATGAATTCGTAACCAGATGTCAAACAAAATGATTTGGCCAAGAACTCGTCACGAAAAAGAAAAAGAAAAAATTAAAAAATTAGTGATTCTGTAATTCCTCATCATATAAATAATCTAACCAGGTTGCTAGGAGACTAGAGGGACTCCCCTTTCCTCTTCTTCTTCTTGATCAGACTCTCTTTCTTCTTCACTTCCTTCTTGTACTCTCTGTACAGACTGATCCATGACGAAACTCTGTTCAGCTCCACCTGCATTTTCTCAGCCTCCACGATGTCTCTCACCACGGTGAAATGCTCCTCCATCTTCTCTATCACCGCCTCCTCGCCGCCCGCCGCCGCCGCCGCCGCCTGGTTCTCTGGCAGGTACCCACTGGGCGGCGCCGCCTTCTCTCTCTTCCTCTTGCGGTTCAAAGATGGCGGCGATTTGCGAGGAGGAAAGAAGGACCCTCGGAGAATGGAGAGCTCTGCAAATGCCTGCTGGGGAGAAGCTGTGGGGAGATGAACCTGGTTCAGAGATGTGGCCATGGTTGAGATCCAGGAGCTCGTGGAGGAGATGGCAGGGTGGTAGTGCTTGGCGAGCAAACTGAGCTCCCAGAGAACCGACGACAGGGCGCCGCTCAAGTTTGGATCCGAGGCCTCGGGATGATACTTCTGTGAATCATTGAGAAATTTCATGGGTTAGAACAGATGATTGAGAACAAATTAAAGATGATGAAGAAGAAGAATGAAATGATTATTAGAACAGATGATTAAGAAAAATTTATAGAAGAAGAAGCAGAAGAAGAATACGATGATTATTAGAACAGATCATTAAGAAAAAAATAAAGAAGAAGAAGAATATGATGATTATTAGAACAGATGATTGAGAAAAAAAATTAAACAAGAAGAATATGATGATTATCAGAACGGATGATTCAGAAAAATTTAAAGAAGACGATGAAGAATATGATGATCATTAGAGCGGATGATTTAGAAACATTTATAGAAGAAGAAAATGATGATTACTAGAACAGATGATTAAGAAACATTTACGGAAGAAAAACATGATTTTTATTAGAACAGATGATTCAAAAAATTTAAAGAAGAATATGATGGAGAAGAAGAAGAATATGATGAATTATTAGAACAGATGATCAAGAAGAAGAGGAATAAGCCGGGGGCGGAGCCGCCATTGGGCTCACCACGACGAGGCCAGAGAGGGAGCCACCGCCGGAGTCATTCTCCAACAGGTTGCGACATTTGGAGTTCTTCAGAAGCAGTTGCTTCACAGTGACCAGTGCTGCATTCATTAGAGGAAATTCGATTCAAAATCGTAAACCATACCATAATATAAGAAAATAATTAAAATATTCCACATCCAGGGGTTTCATTTTTCCTGAAATAGAAAGGGGTTGACCTGACATGGCCTCGGCAGGTCCAAAGCACAGAGAGAAGGTGGCGAGCCGCTTTATGAAAGCCGCAGCCCTCTGCATGTCATGCTGCTTCCCTTCGCACAGCATAATGTTTAAAGCCCCTGCCAACACATCACCTTGGTCCCTGCTCGCAAATCACAGCATAGCGATGAACAGAAATGGCTATAACCATAATAGGAAATCTGATTCGGGTTGACAAAAGTCAGCTGAAGAACATGCACACACACAAGTATAAAAAAACCATCATGAAAAAGATGAGAGAATTATCAAGTTTTTGCTATAATCAGTGACATTAGCTGACTGAAATCTCCCCCTGATCATGGGCCCTTTCTTTCTCACACGGGGCAGATCTAGATCAACCTTCTCTGCCCAAAAAGTCAACCTGATTTCAGAACTTAGCATATGCTCAAGTGACAAGAAACAGCACAGCATGGGCTAGGGACATCAGCACATCCAGGTTGACTTTTTTCAGGACTGATTACACTATGTCAAACCCAAACTCCAAGGCCCCATTTCTAGGGACAGTTTGAAGCTGAGAGATTGACATGGTCCAACAATTAATGAGTTGGATTTTTTTCTGTAAGATTTGATCGGATAATTACACAACATTTCCTCTTCGTCCAGCCTTTCATGCGAAAATCATCAATATATTCGGTCAACGGCAAAAACATATGGACGCTTCAATAAAAAGTAGGCGCTTTATTAGGATGGTTTTGGTCAACTAACCTGTCAGGCCTGTACTCGATCAGAAGATTATAAAGGTGGGCATAGAACTCCTGCAGATCTATATTCAGAGCGTCGAGATTTTTTTTCATTATTTTGAATGCCACAATGCAGCATTGGAGACGTTCAGAGACGGACAGACGGCTTCCTGGAGAGGAATCCTGGCCGCCACTGAGGCCTGTAAGCCTTTTTAGGCAACCCATGATGTCGCCCATGAAATCCAAGTCAATCAAGTGAGAGAACTTGCCCAATCCTTTCAGGCATGGAGCAAGCAGCGGGTGAGAGGCAGAGGAATCGGATGAGAATGAGCTGGCATTCGACCTGAAACAGCAGTGGAGCAAATGTTAACCCATCATAGCTTCAAGAACGCCAAAAGGATAACACCCAGGAGAATAGTTGACATTTAATTTGTGGGTTGGTTCAAAGCTCAATTTTCTCTCTTTTGCAGTTCCCTTGGCTTTCACAAAAGGGAACCCTTCTTGAAATAGGAATAGTTAAGCGCAGACATTTTATCTTCAGGATGGAAAAGTATTAGATATTGCCCATAAAAAGAAAAATTATACCGTACGTACCTGGTGACACCAGGATCTATAGTATGCTTCAAAACTCGGAAATATGTCTCAAATAAAGCAGCAAGTGTTTGAGTCTGAATCTTTCTCCTCTCCTCAGGAGTGGGAACAAAGGAGGCTGACTTAAGGTCTGCATTGACCTGCACAAGGCATTTAAACTCTCAAAATCATGACTGAAGTAATGAAATGATCAATAAACCCAGATCAGTGGGCGGTTAATGGAAAGCATACTTCTTCTCTAGTCTTGGTCACCAATTCCTGTTTGCTCATCTTTCTCCCATTCCCAGATAATTGATTTTCTTTCTCGTCATTTTTTCTTTGTTTTTTCTTCTTTGGTTTGACTTTTTCTTCCTCCTTCGGCTCAGATCTTCTCAGATCCTCATCAAAGACCAGGGACAAGAAAACCTGAAATGTACATGTTGGGAGCAATAATGTAATAAAAGATAGTTGTCCATGTTAACTTGAACGAGATCATTTAAATAGTTTATTTCATCGAATCTCCAATATTAGAGTAGTAAGCTACTAATCAAACAGGGATATGCAACCAATGTGAACTAAAAGTAGAATTGAGATGCCAAATTTTCTATACCTCGACAGAATCAGGATGAAGCTGACAATCATTCACCTTCACATGATTGGATATCAGCTGAACAGCATCCAAAGTTGCTTGCCCTCCATGTTTACCCTCATTACCAAACAGTGTTCTCACAGAGTCACAACAGACTTTCCTATGAGAAAACGAAAGTCAGCAATTCCAGAAAGAAACAGCACTGCAATCCAGTATGCTAAGCAATCACTATTTTCACTGCACAAGTACCAAGATCTTTGAAATCTCCTCGTCAATATCTCCTCATCTATTATTTTTTTCACCCGAAAGTGGGTAGTACAGGCATACTTTTCAAGAATAAGAGAAGAGGGAGGGATATAGATGTTTTCTATGAGATCTCAAGATATGGTAGATCATTATAGTAGCTAGCCGAATCTACCCAAAATAGCAGGTTTGTTCCCTTCCGCATTACAAAAATTATCACCAATTCTTTGAACCCATCACACAAAATTAAACTTTCCAACAGCTACCGTATCCCACTTTCTCATACTCTTTGAACATTTCATAAACAGAGAAGATTGAGAGTCATGTGGTGCTTAGGGGAGTATCAATTTTCTTCCAGTTATCAGTTTATCGGAAGAAAACTGATTACTGTCGACATGAATGAAATATGATCAATCAGACCCTTTTTCCCCCATGCTCACAAGCAGCATGCAAGACCAAGAGATGCTTCACAGGTTAGGATAGAAGGGGAAAAACCTTATCACGTCATCTGAAGAGCTTATATTTTTCACAACGCCAGAAAGAAGGTTCCCACTAAAGTTGAATTGTGGAACAGCATCCAGCAAATTACACATGCAACGAACAGCTACAACCTTAAAGGAAGGCTCTTTTTCCAGTGTCATCAGCCTAAGAAGATATTGCTACATAAAAAGAGAGTATAAATTAGATTATCAGCAATGGGCAGTAAAGAAAACACTTAAAGAAGTATATGGAAACAAATTGAAGCCATAGATTATCAACATAAAGTATGATCTCATAAAGTTAAAATTCTGGTCTAAACACTGAACATGATGGAAGATCACCAGAGACGAAGGGCGAGGTAGGTGCCAACATCAAGGTAAATCATACAGTAGATAACTAATAAACATCAGGCACATGGTGAGAAAATCAGACCTTATATGCATGCAGAAGGGTAGATTCATAAAACCTCATCTTCCTGATAGTTTTCGATACTTTCATTTCTAGTTCCTTTTCAGTCGGTAGCCTGATTCGATATCTGTAACATGTCTCTTAGAATCAATGGAAGTATTATACCAACAAATAAAAAGTGCATGCACAAAGCAAGATTCTAGAAAAGATAAAATCTAGGACAAAATCAAAGACCTACCCGGGAATGATATCTTTGAAGACAGCCAACAAAGAAAGTAGCCCCAGCTTAACCACCTTGTGATCTTTGTCGTTACAGAATTGCAGCAGATCCTTCAGAGATTTGATATTTGATTCAGGATCTTCAAGCAGTGATATTCCGATCTCTGCCAGTTTATTCTTCTTTTTTACAAATACTTCTTCAACAGAGAGGTCCTCCTCTACCTTTGCCTAAAGGAAACACACAAGCAATAAAGCAAAGCATAAAGAGATAAATAGTGCATCTGGAACCAGGAAAAGTGTAATATCACATAAGATGCACTTCTACAAACACTATGGATTTACACTGGAAGCATGGTTTTCTATATCATTCCAATAGATCAACGGAAAGTCAACAAAGTCGGGGAGAAGGAATTAATCCCTCAAGATTAAATATTAACCCCTCAATGAATGGCGAGGGAAATCCTGGCACTAGCTTTGTGTGGAAGCCTGATCCAATTACAAGGTTTTTGAGAAAAAAAACGTTCTTCAAGTTTCGAACGAGAAAAAGAGGAAAAATGTATCATATAACAGGAATGTGAGATAATAGATGCCCCTATATTATTATCTGCTGTTCTCCCGGTCTACAAAAAAAAAAAAAAGATCAGTCCATTGTTACAACCGCTACATGATGTGTCTCAAGTGAAATACAAAAACTTCTGTCCAAGAGCGGCGTTATAGCAGTAGGAAATGAGATAATATTAAATAGTCACATGAGAAGCGGGAATAGTTGGAAATCAGAAGAAATAAGCAGATGAATCGACCGTCCGATGCCATTTTACCCGTTTGAATGTGAACAGCACAATCTACATCGAATAGAACGTGCTAGCATTTCATTCATTGCCTCATGGAACATTTTCAATCATAGTTGACTCAAGAATTCAATTCGAAATAATATTTTAAGTTAATGAAGAAAAATCAGCAGAAAATGCTAATAGACAATGTACACCATAAAATGGTATTTGAGTAGAGAACAGAAGTTTATTAGCAAACTATAACAAGGAATACATGCAAAATTTTATGTACCAACTTAAGCAGTTAAAGAACTAGAAAAGTACCAGCACAGCGGCGTGAAGATTTGCTGGCGCCTCGTCTACACTTTCCTCAGCCTGCCTTTTCGCCTCTTTCTTCATTTTCTTCAATTTTCCTCTTCGTTCTGCCTTTGTGAGCTTCACAAAACCTTTATCATCACCGTCGGCCTTGTTCACAGCGGCAGTTTCTGCTTCCTCTTCCTCTTTAGGTTTTTCAGATTTTGTCTCAGCTGTAGGCAAGGTCATTAGAAATGCACGACCAACATAGAAATTGGACAAGGCATACTACACTATCTGCGACTATTGCTATCTGGAGATGGATAGAAGCAGTTTTGAAAATAGGAAATTAACTTTTCCGATCAAATAATCCGGATTGTAACAATATCATAATCGTCGCCCTCAGCCATGACCACAAAATTAGGAATAGAAGATAAGCTTACATTGTAGGCATCATTATGATAACTCTGCAAATGGATTAAGAGTATACCTGCCCGGTAATAAAGTTGTCCATCCAAAGTCTTAACTGGGAGTGCATCAACAGGATCGATCTCGAGAAGATTGTCATCTGCTGGCTTCTGAAGGGATAACTTTTTGTTCCGTTTCTCATACAACTTTTCCAAGTCATCTTCCTTTTGATCAGCAACCCGTGTAACATGCCTACCAAGAGGAATTCAGCATTATCAATCACACAATTGAGAACTATGAACTTGACAAAGAAAAACTTGTTAGTTCCAAATCCATTCTGGGTCATAGTATGCCGACATTCATCACAGTCACACAATTCACCTAATCCCAACTAGAATTATCGTCATGATATACAAACAGAAGAAATAGTAGGATGTTATAATGTGAATAAATGACAAATATATTAACAGCGAAAGTTTAGAATTGTAGACCATATCATAGGGTATCAAATTGTGACAATGTGATAGACGAGATCCTTTTTTTCTGGGCCAACAATCACAAAGCACTAAACAAGGACAAAATAAATAAATAATGGAGGTGCACTTAGCTCCAATCAGTGGAACTTACCAAGGTAAGCAAGCACACTACCTGACATGATAGACACTAAAAGCTTAGCTCTTACAAATATCTTTCCTCAGCGGCTTAAAAATCCCAGGAGCCGGAATGTTTCTATGGATATTCCAATCAACTGACTGACTGAAATAATCTTAAGAGCGTCCTTATGTTCTCTAAATGCTCTGCATATCCTTTTTCACCAACATTAAACCGGAAGATAGCAAGAATGGGATTGAAACACTGACAAAGGGACTTCCACCAGTCAGAAAAAAAAAAAAAACATCAGAAATCCAACTTGAAATGCATTATTGGTACTCTAGGTACAATTAATTACCAGTTAAAGATTTCACAGCTAAGAACAGGTACCAAGCGGTCTCCTTCACAACTCTTCAATGTACAGAGGAATCTTGGTCCGCGAAATAATAGTACATATAAGAGAGCAGTGTATGGCATTAAAGATGGAAGTCTGCATAGGGAGAAATGGGTGCACCAACAGCCTTCCAAAAAACACCCATTCAAATAGTGTTATGCCATTTAGTACTCGACCATTAGACTCCATTATATACAGTAATTGTGCCCATCTATTTATAAACTGGCTAATCTGAGTGGATCATCTGGTTCTTGAAAGATTCAGCTAGAATCGATATTGTGTTCGGTAATTCCAGACAGCTCATGACTCCAAATTGGCGGACACTATCTGATTTTGAGGTATACTATTGTACATTCTGAGGTCATCAGAATCTCTCCCTCAACCCATCTATATACGAAAAAGAGAGAGATTGGGGGACTGAGGATCCTTGTCTAAATTGAGATTCGACTGATTCCCCATAGCCTAGTCAAGCCTAGTCAGCATACGTACTTTTGGCCTAGTCATAGAATCACATGAACTTAGTATCAACGAATATAAAACTAATATAAAACTTTAGGCTTGGCAAATGTAATATTGTATTAAAGAGACGTCATTCATGACCATTTTATACAAATACCGACGACTCAGAAGATGTAAAAATGGAGTATCTGAGAGCAATAGAGGTGGCTTCCCACCTCAATAGTCATGGCAAGAGTATTCTCACTGACCCAACTCCCTTGGAGATTTGAAAAGCACAAGACGCAGAACACATCAGAAAAATAGGAATCACATGTAGTAATACTGTGCGAAAGAAGAAAACCGATTCAAGAGAAGGATGAAAAGACAGAGCATCCTAGCATTTTTTCTGGTCAATCGGGATAAAGCTCTATCTTTAGATTGACCACGACTCGGGTGTGCAGAGAATCTTGTCGGGTTTCGGTAACTAGCCAAGCGCTAGTGAAAGTTGTTAAAGCTAAATCTACACTCCTTCAGATGAAAAAGAAGAAGAATACCTAGACCTGCTGTACCCTCAAAGTAGGATCAGGCTTAGGCTACTAGAGACAGAGGCAAGTCTCTAATCTTATGGTTATGAGTGATGATTTGTCGGAATACCTAAGATAGGATATATGTCTTCAAGTTCCGGGATCGGTATAAAATTTAAGTGCACAGCATTCATCTTCGTCGTAAGGATCTTCTTCCTGATCTATTTCTTCACCTCAGTCTGGAAGATCATGGTCTTACTGTATTATTAAAAAATATTACAGACATGTGGCACATCAACTGAGTTTTGTTAATATAAACTCAGATGTCTACTCATTTTCATATTTTATACTGTACTTTATAATTACTTATTCAATTTAAAATAAATAGACAAGATACTTGTCCTATTTCAATCGTTGGCGTATCACGGGAACCCTTACATCAGCCTTCTCCTAGTGGTGAACAGCCATTGTGCAAATGCCCAGCTCTGCCACATTCTAAGCAATAAGAGCCATTTAAAATATATATCTGGTGCAGCATGCAATGCCCGACTATTTGTAACATGCTCCCGTATTATTTGTGATCCTTAGATTTCCTTAGAAGAGTGGGATAATGAATTTCTAGTACCAAAAATAAGCAAGATACAAATGATTCGCACAATCCCACATAGCAGAGCCCTACCAATGCAACCCATCTTTCGAGTTCCAATTAAATCATCTAATATGTTCCATACTGAAAAATGCAGCATGGATCAGATCTTTCCATTCCTACACCCTATTACAAATGATTCGTATAATTTCATACGTTATTTTCTTATTATCTAAGTTCTATGACAGCCTCCCACCTCTATTAGGCACCTTCTACAAATAGTGAATTTATATATTAATAAATATTCCTTTTTGTTCTTCATGTACAGTCAAGTTACATCAGATGCACCTAATAATCCCAAGGTGCACTGGATTTTTTTTCCATTCTTACAAAGTGGTTGTCATCATGCCTATAATAACTCGACTCACCACAAGAAAATTCAAAATCAATACAACTCGGTCAAAATTATGATGGGTTACTAGTCCAACACCATTCTGTCTCAAAAAGGTTCATATCCTGCGTAGATGTTCGACTGAACTCAGCATGAGCAATCCCTATTAAAATTCGATTGAATTTCCTGGGTGATGTGCATCTGCTTCAATCATAGAAAAGTCCTTTCTTTGCAAAATAATCATTTAATGGCTTAATTGATCAAAACATATGCTAATTTCACCCAGTCTCCACACTAAAGATGCATTCCACATATTCATTCTCAATTCAAGAAACTACGCCTATACTGCCAACAGATAAAGTATAAGAGCAAGTCAAGTGGTTCATCAACATTAAAGGCAAGGTAGTGAGCTTGATGTTCATTTGCTTTTGCAACCAATTTTGAAATGGAATATCATTACTTATTTAAAAAATATGCCTACATTAGTCACAGAACTATCATGATATTTCCAACAAAGACTATCATTGGAAACCCCTTACGTCATGCCATCCACAGAATAAGACCGAGTGAATTGTACCGTGCTTTCAATGTCTGAACAAAAAACACGAGTGTCCCTTTATTATCTAAGACTAGGTTGCCTCTGAAACAGATTTTTACTTAGAAATTGATTATTTTGCAAATTGACCATTTCCTACTCATTATTTTACAAATTTGATAATCACGGAAAAGGGAAAGTAATGCATAATACATAAAAAAATCCATAAACATTGGCACAAATAGAAATCATTGATCAAATTTGTGTTCCAGAGAATGGGAAAAAATAAATTTTTTTATAGCTAACCCTTTTTCATCAACTATGGATGAAATAGTTCTCAAGCTTGGTACATGCATCGGGACCAACTTATCAATCACAAGTCAAACAGTCTTCCCCTTTAGGGATGATCCCTTGAAGGATACGAACCATAGGGGCCTATCATCCTCCGTGACCAATAATCTGGGTAATTTTCAGAGATACTCCATCATCTTAAACTCATATAAATGCGTGGAGATAATACATAAATCACAGAGAGAGAAACAGAGCGATGGAACAGAGAAAAACCTGTCCTTTCAAAACCAACTAAACCTTGAAAGTATGTATTCGATTAGAAGGTTTTTGAAGTGGAAGAATCATGTTGCAACGAAACTAAGCTAAAGCGTGGCGTGTGAGCAGTTAAAGAGCGTCGAGTAAGGTGAAAAGGGGGAACAAATTGCCGCGCACCTATCAATAGATTTTGTGTCCAGGCGAGTAAGAAAACTCGCAAAGTCCTTATTACCGCGGACAAACTCCAAGTCCTCATCGGACACCTCGATTTCCTCCTCCCTGACCTCGGGAGGAAGACTAGGAGGGAGAATCACCTTCTTCTTCTTCCCCATTTGACCTGCAGAGCGACCACAAAAGTTCCCAACTTCAATCCTCCGATTGACATGCAAACTGCCCAGTGGCAGTATACAGTCATCAAGCCACCCTCAGTGGGGACCCTTGAGCATCCCCATCCTGGGTTAAGCTTGCAGCACGAAAAACGCCGCTGGGAGAGACGCAGACAGACGAGGTACTCCTGGCAGGAACACCCCGAACAGGAGAATGGAGACGAAGATTGAATAGGAAAAAGAAATGGACCCACAAGAAGAGACAGGATATAGAAACAGAGAAGAGCATCAGGAGGAAGATGAGGAGGAGGAGGAGGAGGAGGGAGCGGCGGCGGGGGAAGGAAGAAGAGGGCTACCAGCTGACCTGAGCGGCGGCGAGGAAGATGCGCCTCTGCAGAGGCGGCGACGGCGGGAATGAGAGCGAGAGTACGAAGATCAGAAGGGGGAGAACGATAACGGGCCGGGCTGCCCTAGGCGGCCCTGGTAATCGATAACGGGCTCAAAAGAGGGCCGCGGGCTGGGCTGGTCTGTGGGCCCGTTGAGGGCTCAGATAATGGTCTCAGGCCTATCCGTCATGTCACTAATTAAGCTATAACCCACACTGCTAATTAATTAACTAGCATTGCCAATGCGGGGCAGGGTGTCCTAAGTGGGCCCAGTAATCAATAAATGGCTAAAAATAAGTGACTCATGCCTATCTGTTGGGCCAATAATTAAACCATAACCAAGTTGAGTTATTGATGATTTTTAGACATTAATGAGAAATCATAAAATTGATAATATGTGATGTAAATTAGCATTGATGTACTAGATGAGATTAAAGATTATTAAATTATTTCAGCAAAAAACTATTGTCTAGATCATAGGAAATATCTCTTATTTCAAATTCTAGTCAAGGATATATAACTATTAGATTATGTGAGTATAAAGATAATAAAAAGAAATTATTTGATGTGATAATCAAGTGCCTTCAGTAATACATGTATATCCATAAAAAGGTATTTGAATGAGTCAGATGAAAGAAAATTTGGAGAAAATGATCTAAGTGTTGATTTTTTATTAATTTTATAAGATTCTTATTTAATATGTTCATGAAAGAGTAAAAAAGTCTAGAAGCTTGACCTTTTCTATTAAAATAATTTTTAATCTTAGAAAATATGTCATGTATGACTAGTCACATGTTTCTAAAACCATTCATAAAAACTCATAGTATTGAGAGAGTTATGATTTTTTCTTTTATTTATAGTTATTTTTCTGTATTTTCTAAAATCCATGCAAGACTCATTAATGCCCGTTTTAACCGTTTGACTCAATAAGAGGCAAAAAAGAAATAATCCAACCTACTCAGTCCAAATTAAGGAGAGAGAGAAGAACATAAATTTCATATAATGGTTGCTACTTCAATGAACATTTCTTATCTTCATCAACCCTTTTCAACCAAGTATCAAAGAGTAAAGTTTAAATGTTTCAAGGGAGATATGGATATTACTCCAAGTCTTAAGAGCTTCATCCTTCAAGCCAACACTGTCAACATCTTCTTCAACACTTGGTGGATGAAAACAAGATTTGAAGGCTTTAGTAAATTGCTTATTTATTTATTTATTTATTTTTGAATCTATGATATATGAGGATACCCCATCTTGCACTAATGGTGTACTTGAGTGGAAGACCCACAAATGTGATGTGTGTGGTGGCATGTCAAGTGCATGTGGTATGCTTGGTTAGTCATTGAGCATATATAGTATGTTATGTTGGTTAGTTCAGCTTATGTGCTGAACTTAAATCCATGGCACTTATAGTGTACTAAACATAGATTGAGTCATGTGGTGTGCTCACATCTAGGTGAAGTCTACTAAAAGTGCAGCTTCTAATATAGATACATAGACTTTAAATAGTACATGGTGTAGATGTAAAAAAAAAGAGTTTAGTTGAACCACTCTAAGATCCAATGTGCATATTTTCTTTTTGGTTTTATTTTATATTTATATATTCCTATATCAATTTAATTAAAATATTAATATATAATAGAGAAACAAAATAATAATTATTATATTGAATTAAAAATTTTAAAAATTAATTCACTCCTCCTCTTTATTTATCTAGCCATATAGGGACCTACAAGCCACATTGTTCATAAATTAGTGTGACCAATGGGGACCCAGACCATTTTTGCTCTTTGCCTACAAGTAGGTTTTTGGACCCAACTTTCTTTATTATTAAGGCCCAAAATTTAAGAAAGGACTTTATTAACTATGATACTTGCATGCCTAAATTTGGCCCAAAGTCTATTTTTTCTTCAAGGATTGGGTTTTTAGGGCTAGACTTTGAAACTTGGGCTTTATCAAATATATTCTTGGCAGCCAAGTCAAACTCTAGCTTCATAAAGTCCTCTTTCCTAAGCTCATTTTCCAAGATCTTCTTTCAATCTCAATGCTTATCAAAAATAGTTCCTCATTTAGTAATTCAAAAATTAAACATATGTCAAATAATCCATGGTCAAATTAAACATGTTTCAAAACCAAGCCTAATAAAACTTTACATAATTCATCATTTACCATGGTGAAATGTTATAAAATAATCTGATATTGATTAATGTGATGTGATGGCAAACCAGCAAGTTTTGAGCTCCATAATCCAATTTCTTTGGTTCTTCTTGCCAAAACTCATAAAACAAAACCCACATTGATTCTTATAAAGTTTAAAAACCACATAGCAGTCTACTCACTCTTCAATTATGAGTTTTTATTCTAAAACTTGAGCATTTTTTCCAAGTTTTTCTCCCAATCAAGGTCATATAAGAGTGACGTGCCCATCAATAAACAAGTGCCAAAATGCTTAGACCAAGATAAGTCAATGACACATAATACCTCTCAATTTATTTCCCAAGATTTTTCTTTGTTTCGGTCTAAATCAAATAAAGCTATTCAAGTTTTTCAGATAATGAAAATCTTTGAGCTGATTTTAAAGATGTTTGATCTTTTTTTTTCCATGTCTTCAGGTTAAGAGGAACATTCCCATATTTGTCAATATGAAGGAGAACTCAAAATAGTGGATTTCAACCCACTTTGGTTGTATAGTTTGTCAATGGGTTTGAATGAAAAACTCAATTAATTTAATATTTCCTAATTTTCAAGCATATTTTTGGATCATTCCTCTATCCAAAAAATTACAAAAAATATAATAATATAACGTTTATTGCAATAAATTATGTTGATAAGCTTAACATCATATCCATGCGTGAGCTTTGTAAGTCCAGCCCAAATAGGGGCCATTGACCTGTCCCCTATGTGATTGATATCATGATTCTATGCCACAATGTTATCAGTATATCGTCATAGTTTAGCTTATTCTTGAGGTCATGATAAGAAAATGGTGCTCATTGAAATATGTTTAAATTAAGGTTCATTGACAAATAAGGTTGGGGTAGTGGGTGTTCTTTTATCATCCATGGTAAGATGATGTTCAGACTAGTAACATAAAAATCCTGTTAAGATGAATTTAATAATAAGATGAAGGACATAGTGACTACACTGGCATTTTTATCATTATGATAATGTCACCCACTACCAACATACGTCACAACATCTAATGCTTGGGGTGGGTCAGCACGAGATAATAGGGCTGTTTGTCAAAATACTTGAAACTTAGGGTGTATTGGTCGTCTCAACGATTAGTCTCTCTCTCTCTCTCTCTCTCTCTCTCTCTCTCTCTCTCTCTCTCTCTTTCTCTCCATGTAGCCTCCCCCACACGCTACCGTTGCCGTCGCCGGCGACGGGGCCAGCTACGGCCACCAACGTCCAAGGCGGTTTCCCAGCGGATGGCAGCGCCGCCGCCGTGCCCGAATGGGTGAGACGAGACAAGAGAGAAAGAGCGAGAGAGAGAGAGAGAGAGAGAGAGAGAGAGAGAGAGAGAGAGAGAGAGAACATGCATGGTATTCATGAATGGCTCGCTCATTCATTAAGGTATTCACGAAGATAGACTGGGGGACTTGCACGCTTAAGGGGAATACTTGCATGGTATTCATGTCATGATTTAGGCATTCATTAGGGCACCCATGAAGAGAGAGAGAGAGAGAGAGAGAGAGAGAGAGAGAGAACATGCATGGTATTCATGAATGGCTCGCTCATTCATTAAGGTATTCACGAAGATAGACTGGGGGACTTGCACGCTTAAGGGGAATACTTGCATGGTATTCATGTCATGATTTAGGCATTCATTAGGGCACCCATGAGAGAGAGAGAGAGAGAGAGAGGATTACCAGTATATAAGGGAATTCTCGCATTGTATTCATGAATGAGTCACGAATTCATGAGCGTACCCACGAAGAGAGTGCGGACTTGCACACTTATGAGTACGTGTAAGGTATTGATGTCATGATTCGTCATTCATTCGGGTACCCATGAAGAGAGAGATTAACAACTTTACCGGGAAATTCTTGTGGGCACCTTTGATATGGAGAGTTATTGTTTACAGGGAAAACTTCTAGAGCACTTAAGAGAGAGAGAGAGAGAGAGAGAGAGAGAGAGAGAGAGAGAGAGAGAGAGAGAATGGGGTTTACAAGTTTGGAAGGGAATTCTTGCATGGTATTCATGAATGGGTCGCGCATTCATGAAAGAGAGCGGGACCTGCACTCTTATGAATACTTGCATGGTATTGATGCCATGATCCAGGCATTCATTGGTGTACCCATGAAGAGAGAGAACGAGAGAGAGAGAGATTTACTAGTTTACAGGGAAAAGCTTGTATAGCACTTAAGAGAGAGAGAGAGAGAGAGAGAATGGGGTTTACAAATTTGGAAGGGAATTCTTGCATGGTATTCATGAATGGGTCACGCATTCATGAAAGAGAGTGCGGGACCTTCACGATTATGAGGAGTACTTGCATGGCATTGATGCCATGATCCAGGCATTCATTCGGGTACCCATTCAAGAGAGAGAGAGAGAGAGAGAGAGAGAGAGAGAGAGAGGAGGTGCGACGGGGGAGGAACGAAACCACTCCCGGCGGCGAAAACAATAAATCCCAGGAGATTTTAACGGAAGAAAGAGAGCACGGAACGCGTACGCTCCTCCCTCCCTTCCTCCCGTGGTGGCGCATTCAATGCTCCCATTTTGGTGAGGTAGGCCACCCATCGCCGTCGAGACAACCGCCCTCTCTCTTCTCCCTCTGCTGCCCCCTCGTCGCAGATTCATTAAATGCCAGACATCGACGTCGGCATAGCGACGGCCGGCTTTAATGACCCGCCGGAGGCCGAAGAGAAGAAGCATTAAATGCGCCGTGGCGGAGTTCTCAGCCCCCACGCAACCCAACCCCTATCTCTCTCCATCTCTCTATCCCTCAATCTCTCAATCTCCTTGACTCCGTTTCCGCTCACCTAACGGCGTCGCCCTCAGGGACTTATCGGTAACTCCCACCGTTAACACGACGGCCGCCGCCGGAGAGGACTTGGTGATGACGATAATGATGATAACAATGATTAGCGGGATAATCGAGATTAGCTCGAGGAATTTTGCTTAAGAGACCCCATAAATTTTGGATATCTCCGAATAGGCCCTTCAGGGACATCTTCACAAAAACCCCAACTAATGTATCGCCAGGTCACTCATATTTACCTAAAAACCCTAAATAAAACGTATCTCTCGAAAAACACCTAACTAATCTGTTTTTTTTTCCTCGAAACGACCTGCATCTGACCCGGGGCGTTGTGGCGGCTGATGGATGATTAGGTAAAAGACCCTAAAAAAACCCTCACGATCGAAACCACCTCTACAGTTTTATATTTCAATTGTGGGCCCTCTCTCTCCCTCTCGAGACGCGGCGTGGGGGCAGTTGGAGTGTGGATTATTGCAAAAGAAAACCCTAAAAAATCCCGCACGATCGAAACCGCCACCAAAATCTCATATTTAAAATTCAGCCTCTCTCTCTCTCTCTCTCTCTCTCTCTACGCCGTCTTCTTCCACCTCCTGCCTGCAACATGTAGCCAGCCATGGCTGCTCGTACCGTCAGAGCTCAGACGGAGAGGACAAAGCCCATAAAAGTGGCACTCTCTGTAATTTCCATCTTCTTCCTCCTCTTTCACCGCGATGGAGATCACACACAGCAGAAGCAGAGCTCTGGGTATCTGGAGATGGAGGAAGAGGGAGGGATTCTTATTGCCTGAACAAGAGGAGAATCGATCGTTTTCTTTCTTTCTGCATTTTTTTTTGAACAGGAGCTTCTGGGGATGAATCTATGGAGGGGGAGGAGGTCTAATTCTCAGAAGAAGAGGAGGGTTTTGGGGGAGGCCGGCGGCGGTGCCGGGGAAGAGGGCACCGGCGCCGGGAGGGGGACGGGGGAGTGACAACGGGGGCAGCCGGGGTTAGAGCGGGAGACGAGCACGTAGCAAAGACAGGCGGGGCAGGCGGCTGCGGCCAGGGCGTCGCCGGAGACGGCAGCGGAGGCGCTCCCAGTGGAGGCGGCGGCGGATTGGTCGCCGCCCTGGAGGACGGCGGAGGAGGAGGAGGAGGAGCGCGACTCGCCCTCCAACTCGTCGTCCCGAGTCGACTCGCACCGCCGCCGCTTCGCCGACGAGGTGGTGGTGGTGGAGGAGGCGGAGGACGCCGGCGGCTCCTTCCGGCGAGGCTCCCGGTGGGCGGCGGCGCGCTCCAGCGCCGACTTCACCTTCTCCAGCGTGCACACGCTCTGGTACTCCGCCGCCGCCGGAGCCGCCGCCGCCGCCCCCGGCGACCGCAGGGTCAGGTCCAGGCTCGGGGCCTGCAGCAACAGAAGCAGCTCCCCGGCCGCCGCCCTCCCCGGCGGCCGGTTCTGGTCCTCCGCCCCGGTGCGCCCTCTCCGCTGCCACACAATTCCCACCCTTCATCAGCAAACGAATAATAATCTCCTCCGGCAACGACCTTCTTCACCCAGAAAGAAAACTACCTCGCCATCGCCGCCGCCGCCCCTGCAGCTGCCGCTGAGCAGATCCCTCGTTAGAACCTCCCCTTCCCCGCCGCCGCCGCCGCCGAGGAACCTCACGTCGGCCGTCATGGAGAGAGAGAGAGAGAGAGAGAGAGAGAGAGAGAGAGAGAGAGAGAGAGAGAGAGAGAGAGAGAGAGAGAGAGAGAGAGAGAGAGAGAGAGGAGAGAGATAGAGAGTCTAGAGGGAGAGGGAGAGGGGTGGGAGGAGGAGGGGGGAGGAGGTGGTTCTTATACGTAAAAATCGCAGCTTTCAACAGGGAAATGGAAAATTCAAGTGGGGATTTGCCTCCAATAATGACGTCGGCGACGGCATTAAATGCCCCCATTTCTTTAAATCTCTCCTAACTTCGCGTGTAATTAACATGAGAGAGAAAGAGATGTAATGTTAGAGAGAGAGAGAGATAAAGAGAGAGAAAGAGTGAGAGAGAGAGACATAAAGAGAAAGAGATAGAGAGATAAAGAGAGAGTGATATAGAGAGAGAGTCTAGAGAGAGAGGGAGTAATAAAGTTGGATTATATATCGTATAACGTAATGAAACTTAAATGGACAGTTATGATCGTCGTTAACTGGGGGCCCGGAGAAAGTCGGCGGGTCGCCGAGGATGTTTTTTCGAAATTTCCACTGAATTTTATAATTATTACAATTTTCCCTCCGTTCGGCGTAAAATATAAGACTACTCGTAATTAGAAGCAAAAAGAAAATTTATTTTTTTCCTGGGTAAAAATGAGACGATATAGATAACAAACAAGGCAGCTCCCCTCCTTGGTTGATGACATGGCCAGAGACGTCATCACGCGTGGCGGGCCCCACATCGATCCAATTGGGCCCACCCATTAACTGAAGTTGTTGGATACTTTTTTCCTCCAATAAATAAGCAGTAATCTGACCATGTTCCCTCATTAAATATTCCATTGGCCCATAAGCGAACGGCCAGGGCCCACCCAGACTACTACTCTCTACCCTAATATGGGCCCGACAAAAAGCCCAATAATAATTATGGGCCCATTTCCACATCCAACTGTCCCTACGTAGATATATAGATAGATAGAGATAGATAGATAGAGAGAGAGAGAGAGAGAGAGAGAGAGAGAGAGAGATAAATGGACATAAATATATATAGATATAGATAGGGAGAGAGAGAGAGAGAGAGAGAGAGAGAGAGCGGGTTGGGCCGAGCTTAGAGTACAAGCACGAGCCCAGAAGAAAGTCGGGTTGGGGGAGAGGGCAGTTTAGTCTGTGGGACCCACTGACTACCAAACTGGCGTAATAAATTCAAATAATGATTATATGAATAAAAAAAGGGAACCCATGTGTTGTGGGCACGGGATATGCGAAATATTTATTAAATATCTTATATACTGGGCATTAATTATTCCCTTGTAAAGCATAGATAGATAGCAAGGCATGAATGCAAGTCTCTTTCAACCCATAAATATACAATTGGCCAGTTTTTGACCACTCATCAATATTTAGTTCCAATTATAGACTTTAAAGAGAGAGAGAGAGAGAGAGAGGAGGGTCAACGATCTAGAAAGATAGAGAGAGAGAGACGAAAATTACGAATAAAATGAATAATTATATAATAATAAACGTATCCATGGAAAGAAGACGTTGGATAATCATAATTATTATTATAATAAAAATTATCGGTCATAGTACAGCGACCTTAGCTAGCCGGTGATCCGACCATGACGTTGACTATCGATCCCGCCCGCTGGGTGTGCCGACGCCATTGACCGAATAGTACGAGCCGACCGCGAAGAGTACGCAATTTAAGTCAACGTTCTTTATTGTTCGTATGTTGGGTATTTTCTCTAGGCCCAACCGACATTTAATGCGCTCCTTTGACATTTTACAACGCTCTGATTTTTTTATATTTATTAATAAAGATTTTCTGTTGCTTGTTCGACCTCATCCACGGCTCCTAGAGAGAGAGAGAGAGAGAGAGAGAGAGAGAGTTCAATAATACACACGTGTGGTTTACCATCAAGTGGGCCCCACGGAAAAATATAATATAAAATAAACAAACCTTTTTAAATTCAAATAATACCGAAAAACGTTAGATATTTGATTCTGTTATGATGACGTCAGGGGGGAGAGAGAGAGCGGCTGGTGGCACGAGTGGTGAAGTTACCGACGGGCCAGAACTCTTTTCGGCGTGTCACATCTTGGAGTAATATCCAGTTACAGTGCTTTATTGGAGTTTGGTCCCGATTCCGTTGTAACCCGCGGACGTCACATCGTCACCAATGTTCTTCGAACGAGAAGCATTTTGCAAATAACTCCTCGTTGAGAATGGCACAAATAGTTTCCCCTGTGTTGAAAAGTAGTAGAGAGAGAGAGAGAGAGAGAGAGAGAGAGAGAGAGAGCACAGGGAGAGAGGGAGAGAGAGGGAGAGAGAGAGAGCACAGGGAGAGAGGGAGAGAGAGGGAGAGAGAGAGAGCACAGGGAGAGAGGGAGAGAGAGGGAGAGAGAGAAACTACATTTAAAGGTTCTTCATGGCGTCTTGGTACGTGCAACACGTTGAAAAAATGCAAGCAGGGAGATAATTAAGGCCGTTGACAAAATGCAAGCAGGAGGAAAATGGGAAAATAAATAGATGAATCCATTTCTTTTCATATTTATAACACCCGAATCAACACCAAAAAGGAAAAATTATCCACTTGTCATGCTCCCTCTCCCTCCCTCTCTCTCTAGGTCTAGTTTTGGGCCTTTCTTTATACCAGGCCCAACTAAGGCTTCCGATTAAGCCCATCCTAGAAGCCCGGTGCTCCTCTCTCTCTCTCTCCCTCTCTCTCCGACCTGGTCTAAGTTGAGTCGGATTGGACGATCAACAAGAACAAGAAGAGGCTTCACTGATGATCTCTCATGTGCACATCTCCGACAACATCCTCTTGAACACAATCTCCGCCGCCCCCGGGTCGACTCTGAACCCAGACCCTCCGCCACCGTACCGGAGGTGGAGGAGCTCCGACGGAGAAGGCGGCGGCGGCAGAAGGGATGAAACCCATGGAAAACCAGGCGGCGGCGGAGGAGCTTCACTGTTCTTGTTGGAGTAGACGACGTCAGCGAGGAGGAGCCATATCAGATCAGAGTCGACGCGAGCGAGCGCCGCCAGCGCCTGCACGGCGGCTTCCCTGAGGTCCGCCACGCCGCTGCAGGCGATGCCGACGACCAGGCCGGCGACCCTCTTCAGCACCGCCTCCACGGCGGCGGCGCTACGAGTGTCTGCCGAGATCTCTGAGATCAGGTTCAACACGGCTTCCTGGGTCTTAACGGCGGAGGCCTCGGCAACGATCTGGTCTTCCGAGGATGGCTCGGCGGCGGCTCGGTAGGGGAGGAGGATTGGCCTCGAGCCCTCCGCCGGCGGCGGCTTCCTCTGGAATGGAGACGATGCCAAGAGGTTCCAGATGGCGGAGCCATCGAGGCGGAACCGGCGGATGAAGAAGTCGCCGCCGCATGCGTGGACAGCTGTGCTTATGACACGTGTGCATCTCCTGATCACCGCCTGCAGACATGGTGATGTCTAAATTAAGAGTTGCAGAAAACTGAAGAATTTTAAGAAATGTCACAGAAACAAACAAATTCCTAAGAATTATGCAAAAAAGAAAAAGAATTGAGAGAATTAGAAGACGGCGAAGTTCATAAATAAATAAATAATAAATAAAGTTAATAAAATAATTTCAAGCATCGATCAACGGTTCTTTTTTTTTTTTGAATAATTTTATTTTTCGGCCATTACTTAATGAAGGTTTCTCATTACCTAGAAGAACATAATTAACATGGACAGCAACCTAGGATGATCTAAAGTCTCCAATTAAAAAACTTAGAGATGAATCATAACAGGGGCAGTTAAAAAAAGCATAAAAAAAGGTTTTCTTGAACGGATAAAAGCATAAAAAAATAAAATCCCGACATCTTAAAAGCTAGTAAAGTCAACATGGCTCCAAAACATGATAGAACACATGAAATGTTTTCATTTCGACAACCTAAACAAAAGGGCAAAATTGTATTTTCAACAGGTGCTTAGTTCAGAGATTATTTATCCATATAAATAATCTATTTACAGGACTGAGGGGTCATGGCCAAGTAAAGGATCCCGGATGAACTAGTATTTGAGAAACACAATTTTTTTTATTTCTAAAGTGATATGCAATGAATATATATATATATAAATACCCATTAAGGTAAAGATTGGAGATTCTAGGAAAAACAAAAAATCTTACCACCGAAGTTCTGTTCTTCATGCAAAGGACTAAGTACGGCCATATTTTGTTCATCATGGGAAGTAAACGGTTCTCGTCAGTTCCCCCACCATCTGAAGCGTCTGTAATGTCTTGTAGATCTTGAAATAAAGAAGATTGAATTTGTCTCTCAATTGCTTCTTTGGTTCGTTCTTCACTCTTGTATGCATCCTCCACCTTTGAAATAGCCACAATTCCATCCTAAAAGGAGGAGAAAAGATTTACACACCAACCACAGACGATAATACATTGCATCATCAGAATAATCTTTACTCAAGTTCAAAACATTATGGGCATCGAATAGGATTGAACAACTTGATTAAATATTCCCGTGATAGTTGCAAATAACGTGCATGTGGGTTCCAAGAATTATGCTAAAATACAGTAATGAGAAAAACATGACGCATATCTCACCAATCTGTCAAGAGTCCGGTACAATGAATGAATCATAGAAAAATAATTTTCCAGGTAATTCAAAACCCAGTAGGAAAATATGATCAACTTCGTTCAAATTATGCTTTCGAGGATCATGGGTCTGATTCCTAAAACGCATTACGATCAGACGGATGGCCTATTTAAACCATTATGATTTATAGTTTTAAAAGGATCTTGGACATAAACTTAGGGTAAGTCAGAGATGATTTGGCCCAAGTTCTAAAGAGTTGCAAGTGAATGATACCATATCAATCAGTTTTTCCAAAGCGTCCAAATATGTTGCGCAATCTATTATCTATTAGCTCAGATAGATGACATTATAAATTTCTTGAATTCTGTAAGTGCCTACTGTTTTTTTAAGAGAAATCAAAGAATATGTATGCTCAGGATAGCCTTATTTCAGGCTTAAATTGATATAAAACGATTTGCTCAAGGGACTGTAGGTTCAGATCATATTATTAGACAGAAGAATTACTAGGTTAAGGGCTTGAATCACCTGAACTAGAGTGATAATAGGGGAATATTAAGGGGCAAATCGAAAAGGAGGAAGTCTTCATGGCAACAGTAAATACCTGATAGAAAACCAAATCGAAATGCTGATGTTTATCTCCAATATCAAACATCGGAAGAACCTGGAGTATGACTACAAAGCTAACTTTATTGTTATAGTCTGGGAGCAAAATTTCATTTTTACAATTTAGATAAGTTAATAATTTCTTCAACAGACATAAAAATCTGTTCGAAGAGGACATGCAAGACCTAGTTAACAACATTTCAAGAGAAATATAATGTTGCCCTTCGTGAAGTAACACCTTTTTAATTAAAAAAATAAAATTCATATTAGTATACGTTTCCAATACCATTAAATGGGTTCCCTCTAAATCAAGATGCTTTTACTAAAAACCCAGAACAGTAGATATAGGTCAAATGAGACGATACCTCAACAATGTCGAGTGCTGCTAGACAAGCTGCTTCTTTAACCGAAGCAAGTAATGGGCCAGCAGGTTTTAGGCAAGATTCTGAAATAGAACCAACTATGCGTCGGTACCTCTTTAATTCATTCAGCTTAATCAGCAACTCTTCCCAGTATTCTAACTGGTCGTCATAACTGGCGCACTTGTCGCTGGTTTTTGCTGAAATATCAAATGTAATATCGAAATGAAATATTAATTTCCAACACACGGTATATGCAATTACCAAAAGCAAGGGCAAACTCGCACTAACATTGCCCCGCTGTGAAAGGGTTTACCTGATTCAAGGGAACTAACGTGCGATTCTGTGTTCACTGAGCCATTTTCCCCTCTTCCTTTCTCTGCACTAAGGATCTTGTCTTTGACACGCATGTAAAACGATTCAGCTTCATTACTCACTGCTGAAGCTTCACGCCTTGAAGCTCTCATGATTTCTCGAACAGCCTAGAGAAAATAATTAATGTCACAGTGACAGGTATATATGACCTGGAGAGTTAAATGCTATAAAGCATGATCAAGAAGGAAGCAAGCCTAATGCTTTGAAGCACAAGAAGAATTGAACACGAATATTTATTCCAACTGGTTTTAATCTTCGCAATAGCAATAAATAACCCATGTTTCATAGCTCAGCTGACCTTAGAAAACATTAAATACAGCATAAAACAGGAGATTAAATAAATTCAGAAAAGGAAATATCAACGTGCAGGGAATCAGCCTGCCGTACACACGCTAAGAACATGGCAAAAAGACTTAATCACACGCAGCATGACCGTGAGATGCAGAACAAATTTTTTGAATATGAAATCCATGTCGGAGTTTGGAGTCAGTTTTTCCAGGGTGCTAGGCCCACCCATCGTTCTGCAGATCCAACTTTGAGGTAGGTTAGTGAGGGATTGCAGGAGAGCAGAGACCCGTTGAGAGCAAGGGAAATTTTAAAGGGTATTTAAGACTTTTACCCCCAGGGGGACGTCCTAACCACATACTAGTAGCTCTCGTATTGATAGTGGGCTCAGTGACTGTAGATACAGGGCATCCAAACCGTTCTAAAACATGCATACATTTGCATGTGATTATTTGTCTTCTTCTTTCCCTTCTTCATTGCCTTTAATAAGTCATTGGATGGTTTTGCACCTACAAATCTTTAAAGATAACAAAAAAGGGCGAAACCCTAATATGCAACAAATTTCCGAATCAGAAAATAGGGAGTAAGCCAATCCCTCCTACAGGTACAATATGGATGTGGAATACTAGTAATAGAGTCTGTGGGCGTACTTGTTTTATACCTGGTACATCACACCTAATGATACTTCAAGAACTTGTGGTACCATTCTTTATTATATTGATAAAAAAATAGGAACATTGTGAGAAGCAATCAGCCGTGATTACTGTGATGGCAAATGTGAATAGCAACCTAAATAATTGAACATCCAACATCACTGGAGGCAAAACGCTGTTAACTAGTGTGGGCATGAAAAATGTGCATTTCCTTAGGTGACAATATTTCAACTATTGAATACGAAATATATAATGCGATGATATATTTTCCCCACCTTCAGTTGTGAGGATAAATCACATATCGTCAATTTTTTATTTATGAACCATAGTGCTATCAGATGACAAGACATAATAAACCCACAAATTACAAGACCTTAAAGTAGTCGCGAAAGGAGTGAAAAGGGGCCATATATACTGAAATTATGAACAGTATGTGAAGGCTGTCTCACATCACCCCCATATGCTGAGGATCTAGAAACGAACTCTCTGCACAAAGATTTTCATCACATGCACCGGGTTTTATAGTAGGCATGCACGCCACACATTTCTCCTGACTTTGTTGACTAGTAAACAGATATGCCTATTAAATTTCAAAGGGCAACGCACTAAAGAAAAGCAGAGTAAGAACAAATGAAGATTCACTGAAATTGAAGACGAACATACATAAGCAAAAGTGGGACATCCCAGGATCGTATTTGGTGAAAGGATTACAGTAAGAACAAATGAAGATTCACTGAAATTGAAGACGAACATACATAAGCAAAAGTGGGACATCCCAGGATCGTATCTGGTGAAAGGATTACCATATGGGAATATATTATTATTATTATTATTATTATTATTATTATTATTTTGAATCACATCATGCCAATGGATATTTTGTCAAGGACACTAACTGTTCTTCCAAGGAAGGGATTTTAAATTTAGATTCATCAAATTTTCTGACGTACACTTCCCAGCCATTATCATGCATGTTCAGACAACTATTTTATTAGTTTTTGGCCTTGATCATGTAAGCTCTCTTTTACACTTCGAAGAAATATACCCAACATTTTTATCTGCATTTCCAACTGTTTGTCTATATGAACAATCTGCATCAGGATCTGAAATTTTCCCCGACATCTTCAGGTGTTTCAACGAGGAAATGACCTCAAGTCAATGACACAATGGTATATATATTTCTTCCAGACCCCCACAGCATAAATAATTAAATGAAAGACTAAACAAAGATAATAAAAAGTTACCGTGGTACCTTAAGAAAAGGAACAGTCAACCCAGGGTGCTGATTCCGGCCGAGGACTTCAAGTTCCATTGATATAGATCGCATCTAATCATGTTCAAGATATATTTTTAAAGCAAAATGAGCAATGCCATCACCATCTAATAATGGAAAAATATTCAAATAGCAATAGCATAGGGACAATGCTTAGACAAATATGACATATAAATGATGTAACCTATGTGGGGCTAATTAGTATCGAGTCGAAAGTAGATTATTCAGTGAGAAGGGCATTCTTGAGGCATTAAACCGTCACTGTGTTGGTTGCTATACATTTACAGTAGTGAATCTAAGTCCTGTGAAAAACTCAAGTCAGACATTCAAGTTTTCGACCCAACATAGCTGCTGACTTTATCTAGTTTTGCAGCTTACATCCAGGAAAGGTATATTCCCTATAAGACCATTCTATAACGACTCAAGATAGTGAAGTGGAAGATCATCAGACAATAATTCTAGGCCAACCTTTAAAAGAAATAATCACTTCAACAAGATAATATCTTCCATGCATACATTAGAAACAGTTTGGATACCCTAAATTCCACAAATCCGAGAAAGTACATAAGGATTAGATATACGAGGGAAAGAATAGACCTGTTCTTCCTGTGTCCGTATCTTTCATCCAATTAAGGGGAAAAAACTGGAACTTGAACAACTCATTTTTGGTAAAGAGATCAAGGAAAGGGTCATGAGACATTGCAGTAAAAGGGCACTTGTATGATCATCACAAGGCTACCACTGAGGAAAGGATTCTGGAGACGAGACACGAAACGAAATCACATTAAAGCTCAAGCAGAGAAGCAGAATTTTATTCTTTTCAGACGATTAAAAGCTCAAAGGCATCAATTTATATTGAGAAGTTTGACAATATCGACAGAGATTATTCATTGTCTTAGAGGATAATATTATAAGAAATCAAACATGATTTATGAAGTCGTAATAATTTTCAAGTTATGGGAATACGAACAACAGTGAAGCATATGAATCGAATCAAATTTTAGTTTAATAATTTATCATGAGCAGACGTTCACCAAAATAGAGACCCATCTTTAATGTCATACAATAGTATCTTCCAGAGCTCTCAGTGAGTACTTTCAACTGTTGGTATAAAATCAAGACATAACATTACTATTAATGACAAAAAGCTTGTTCATATACATAAACATCATCTATGGGGCAAATCATAGAAGGGTACTTGACTGTACAAAAAGTTTCAGATAACTGAACTTTCACATACCGGTTCCTCAAGTAGTGGCAAAATTTCATGAGCAGCACCAATATAAGAAAGCATGGCAGAAAGCACATCAGGGATGCGAGGATTCAGATCCAAGTGACGTAGTTGTCGACAGAGTGAATCAATGACGTAGTCAGCATTTGACACAACTAAGTGACCCACCTATAATGCCATACATCAGTATTGACTTGACAGTTCAAACATGAGAAACAAAAAAGACTAAGGAAACTGCATACAGTTGGATAGCCAGAAGCAGTAGAAACAACACGCAGGACAGCGTCCGACGCACTCCTAACTTGATTGCATGAGCAGATGAGATTTTGAAGTAACAAATAAATAGAAGACTGCATGAAACCACTTCTGAAAAAATGTTTCCCGAGAGATATGTTGAAGATGCCTATTCCCTCAATTATAACCTGGATTAAACGACAGGCACTGAGATGTTAAGACCAGTTTACTAATTCGTCAAAAAATGGAAAAAGGAAATAGTTAAATGAAAATGGTGATGATATATTTCCTGGTGCAGCATGATTGAGTCACGAAGAAAATGGAGCGACAAGTTTTCTGCTTGCATGCCTTGAGATAATTTTGACGACTTCTCATCAATAGGAAGTTCCCAGATTTCATGAGATAAATACTCATGCAAAACAGCTCCAACACAGTTAATCACTTGCTCCTTAGCATCCTGAGAAGTCTTCCAAACATATTTCTCCTTTCTTAGATTGAAATCAGGTTTATCATTTGCATCCGCTGCTTGATTTTCCAGAGACTTCCCTATCTTGGATTTGTTTTTCCCAAAAAACTTAGCAAACAGAACTGCCGATTGATCAGACGTCCCATATATCATTTCATTTATAACACATGAAGCAGTACTTGCCTGACGAACGAACTGGCCAGAACCACTTCTAGCATACCACAAGTGCCAATTTTCTTTACCAAAACTTTTCATCCGGATCTCAGAAATCAACTTTCGAACGCATTCAAGGGGACTATCGATAAGAAGAGACAATGATACGTCGCTTCTGTGCTCTAGCCAGAATAAACGAACAGAAACATAATTAATATATGAAGTGTATTCAATTGAGATGAAAATTTGCACAGTATCTTGAAAATGCTAACTACCTGCGGTCATGGCTAAACCAAGAAGTCTAAGTAATCTTGAGAGAGCCATATATAACTTATCACTGCCAACTGTAAGAAACCATGGAGGCATGCGTGGAAGTTCAAAACTTCCGTATACATCATTGCTCTGTACAAAAGAAATTTGTGGTACAGCAGGAGAAAGCCTAGTGATGTCATGGTCGGGAAACTCAAAGAGACTGACAGCTTTTAACTCAGCAATGGAATGCAAGTACCCAGTGGATAATGGTTTTGACAAAATCAAGTTGTTCAGTGGGCCAGAATATAGTGAACTCTGACTGAATGATGACATTAAAAACTCCATAAAGCGAATAGCTTTAATCTGCAAATTACAAAAACAGAGTGCAGAAGTTTCATGTAAGTTGAAAATTATTTCTTCATAAACTACAAAAATCTTTAGCAGCAAGACAACGAATGATAAGTTCAGATCTTTTACAGGGGGTTGAAGAAGGTGGTCAGCCACAAAACCAGGACCAACATAATACATCAATGCAAATAACTTCTGTGCGTGTGATACTGCGATGGTCTCCTCACCACCAAGAACAACTCTTGGAAACGTTTCTATCAGCCTGGAAATGGAGTAACAACTTCATCCACGGAAGTAACAAGTCCGAATTTCACACAAAAAAGAAGCATACTTACCTGTTAAACAACACTGCAAGATCAGTTTCTAGGAAGTACTTGTTCTTGAACTTTAAAAGGGATTCAACAGCCTCCTGTGCATCTGACAACACGGCCTCTGAATCATCACAAACCAGAACACATAAGCATTCCTGCAATTATGTAGCCAGGAGCAGAAAAAAATAAGCACACAGAATTGAGCATGCCTAACAATCTAGAAAGGGACCAAAGCAAGCCTAGATAATAATATGATTTTTTATCAAAATGTCTGGCAAAACCGACTTCTAGAACCTTCATTACCATTATTCAGAATGAAGTGATGAGATAAGCCCTTGAAATACATCAATTCCGAAAGCAGCATGTTTATGAGTGCAAAATACTGATCAAAGGTCAAGATAAATAAAGGGACGTTTGAACAGTATTCATTATGAGAAGTTCAAAAGTAACATTGTAAAAAGTGGAGTGTTGATAATGAAAAGAAGATCATATAAGTGATGTGAATGGGTGAGGAAACAAAAGGAAAGCATGAAATAAACGAGTATTTGTCTGGTTTCTAGATCAAATTTGTCAGTGATGACAAAATCAGCGAATCCAAAGTAATACTTCTTTCTGGTTTACATCATGGAGTCATGTCTCATCTCATGCTGGATCAATATCATTGCTCTACTGCTGTAATAGCCTGGAGCACTTATTGCTTCTGCTCTATAAATCTGCTTAACAGAAAAGGAGAGGCTATGCTGGGAATTTTATGGCTCAACTAAATGTAGAATTGTGTTTTACCATCTCAACTCCCTGTAACATATAAACACCATAAAGCCAACTTGTACAGACTGTAATACACATAATAACGACAAAAACTCCAAGCCAAATCACCAAAATACAGCATGGACAAACAGCCGGTCTAATGAAGAACATCAGTCATACCCATGGGAAAGAAACGGCTTCTGCACAGAGCTGTCAACAACATTTCCCATGGACTGAGCCATTCTCCTACCGATACCAGGATCAAGAGGCCTGTAACTTTCAAGATACTAGTACTTGCACTTTTATAAAGAAGAAGATGGAGAATTATTGTGTAATAGACGGCCACATAGATCAGCAAACTTTTAAGAGTACTTGAAGGAATCTTCCAAATGACATGGAGGAAAAGTGAATGATGGATAGCAGAGGAACCCTACACATGAATCCATATACCAATTTATTATAAATGAAGGATATGAAATCACAGGCATGGGAACCATGGAAGCCAGAGTTAACTGACTCTATTCTGAACTGCTTGACTTTAAAATCCAGGTTAAAATCTTATTCACCTTCCTGCAAGATCCCATGGTGAATGTTGCTTCAACCTAATCATTTTCATTAATCACTGAATTGTAACACCAACTCCATTCTACAATGGAATTCTGACAAGTAGCTATCAGTTCAGGGATCATGAATCATCTTTCAGAATAATAAATTTTACTTTTCGTCAAAAAATAATAATAGTTGTACTTAAAATCCTACAAATACGATGATGCTTGATCACTCCAAACTTCTAATTACTGCCATATTTTCACGAAATGAATGAAATGCCTTTCATCACATATTTTCATTATCACAAAGAGGGGAGAAATAGCTATCACGTCTTAAAGGATTTTGTAACCCTAAAAAAGACTGAGGTTCCTAAACCTGAAAGATTGGTTTAAAGATTACAAAGCTTTAAGTGTCACACTAACTTCCACGAATTTTGAACGTGAGTTTTAGGCAAAGAAAATAAGGTTTTTATAAGCCAGAAAAAGCCTAAAATGAAGAAAGTAGGATAAGAGTTGAGCCCTCAATTACAGGGCAAGACATGCAAAAAATAAGCTGTGATGTGTCAAAAATATAGTATCAAGTAAAAGTATTGCATCAAGTGCCGACACTTGTAATCAAAATACAAACAGACAATCACAATGGCGACACCTACTGCTCGAGGTTAACATGTGGGTTCAGAATTAACACTTGAGATTTATCAGGACTTGAGATTTGACACTGATAAGGTTAAAGGCTTGATCCACAATGTGACAATTACAGTTACAACACTTGAGAACTTGGAATAATTATTTTACTCGAAATTTAATCATAAAAGATTGAAAAATTAGTCCTTTTTCTGATTGTTGAATGGTTCTTGGAAATTACTAGTAGCCCTCTTTGAAGATCATTAAAGGGTTCCACTGATTCATAATTTTGAAAACTTGAATCTCACTATCTAAGCTAACTCAATAGTTGATCAAAAATTAAGTGCGTCCTCGAGATTCGTTTTGATATCCTGAACTCTATTAGTAGTTTAAGCTATTTATTTCTTCTTGTCCTTTTCTTGTATAAGCTTCTCCTCATGCAAGGCTTCGTGGTGGTGTAAGCAAAAGTGTGGAGAGCACATCGAGGAACTACTTATTATTGGTTAGGGGTAACTTAATACAACTACCTAGGGTAATATTTGAAGAGTAGAGCGTCTTGAATTAGACAGAACCATAGAATTCTGTGTCTTCTGCGCTATCTTTTAGCAACATTTACCCTCTTAATGCTAGATCTGGATAGCTGACTGGGATCAACATGCATGCATGATCAAACAAAAAACATTCAAATTATCTCAACATGTTGGACAAAATTATACGCAATTTGAATAAAAAAATTTAGAAGTGAATGTGCGCATTTTTATTACCTACTTCAAATAAGAAAATACTAGCTTTAAAAGACGACCGAAGGTGCAAAATATCAGTTTTAGTAAATGGATTATGTCACGAAACTTCTTAAGACATTCTAGCAAAATAACATTTACAATTCCAACTGCTTGAGGTTTTGATTAATTACAAAGCAATAAGCACACACTCAATGCGTGTATGTACATAGAAATTCAAGAAACTCATCAAATGTTGATGTGAAACTTAGAAATGTGTCAGAATTGAGCAAACTATGAGAAAAAGTTAGCTTTTAAAAAAGAATTAGGTTTGCCTAGCTTTGGCAAAATAGGTATCCTAAAACACAAGGCTTTGAGAATAATCTTCAAGCATGACATAAAATATGCCTTCTTCAAGTATCGAGTATCGACTTCTCATGGTTCTTACACAAAATGTTGGATTCATAAGATCAGATAGGTATCTGGTAATTCATCTTGAGACGAATAACTATTTTGGTCCAAAATTGCGTTTTTTCACAAAATCACCTGCTTCTAGATTCCAGACTGAATCTTTAAATTTACATCATCATCAGGACGGAAAACATGTGTCATATTAAAAAAGGTTCTGAATTGCAACTAAAAATGACAGCTTCTTCAAGATATATAAAAACTACTACAATCACCATAGATTATAGTCTCCACAACCACTGTAATGGCAATTGAAAATACCATAAGGCAAAAAACTAAATCATGGGCTCAAATGACATAGAATATCAGGATAAAAAGGACACATGCAAACATTGTTGAGTTGCTATCTACACTTCCAGCACTATATTTAAACAATATTAACGTGCACACTGTTGACTAGTTAACAATTGTGGTTCTATCGACTGCCCATAAGATAGTTCATGCGAAAAAGACACTCAAAGTATCGTTTCCTATCAAACGAACAACATAAGAAAAAATATTGGTCACAAGAGGGGTAAGATTACTTACTAGTAGCATTAATTTGCTTTTTTTCAATGAACTGGAGCAATTTAACAATATTCTTCTAATACTAGCAACAACGCCTTGCCTGACCTTTTCAGCAGGATGCATACAAAGCTGATTGAAAATATACAGAAAATGTAAAATAACGTCATGTGACATCAAACTGACACTTAAAACATCGCAAAATAATGAAAATGCCAGAGAAGACAGTGCAGTTGCTAAATCATACATGTGGAAGTACAGCAGATAACAGTTGATCCACATGAAGAGCTGTTTGCTCAATCCATTCTTTTGTACGCTGCACATAAAAGGACCTTGTACTTCCATCAGAATCTGCATTTCTCTGTATCAGCAAGGAGTGCTCACTCCCAGACAGATTTATTGGAGACACAACTAAACTATCTTCTTGGGCATGCCCTTTCACAGGTAATTGACGGAGGGTCTCCAAAACAGATTGACTAAGTTCCTTTCTGTCAGATTGTAACTCATTTAAATTATCCATCTTCACCTCAAGGGCATTACCATTCATTTGATCCCTAAGAACAATCACCAGAACTTCACTTAAGGCTCTTATTCCATGGTCAATGCTTTCAACACTTCCAGCAGCGCCGCTTAACATACTTTTGTTGACATAAAGAGCTTTCCCAAGGCGACTGACCACACCAGGAAGGAAAAATGCAAGGGCATCAGAGGTACCGACCTATAACAGAAAAATAAGGCCAATATGTCAAAGAGGTAGTGGGCTGATATCCAAAAAAGACCAATTCTGCATGCAAAGTTAGACAAAAAAGGACACTACGACTATTCATTAGTAAAAGATAGACCACTTGGGATGATATGGAGAAGCATAAAAAAATAACAAGCAATATATTAGAACCCATGGTGGATGACCACGGGAGCACAAACACATGGGCCAATGCCATTCAACACCTCATTAATCTAATAAAGAAAGAGATAATGGATTTTCCGAGAACAGGCATTTATCTGAAAAAAAGAACAGCCCTTTGCGAAGAATAGCTGTTCTAACCATACAACAATCAAAACACTCTAAAATACCACCTCTACCATACCTTCCGAAAATGGCATGCAGAACCGACCCATCCCCCCTATACCCCTGGCATATGGCAGAGAAGATGCCAGGGAGAAGACCAGAACTTTGTTTTGGGATTCTAGTACACTTGTGCCCTTTGAAAGATGCGATTCTGCAAATATTCTCAGGGTTTTATAATCTCAACGTGAGGAAATGAGCAGTTGATACAACAAAAGCGAGAGGGTTTTCACCCATCTTTAGACCTTCAATGATTTGAAACGTGTTTGTTGAAAAAAAGTTTTAAAAAAGAACCCACGTGTAAGATTGGGAATAGAAGGGTGAAGAGATTGTTGGCAAGAAATATAAACAACCTGTAGGGCACTCCATTATTATGATGTGCAAAGCTGAAGTAGCAAATGATGTCTCACAACCGTTCAGCCCCCCCATGAGGATTTCATGAGCAAGGCAATCTCTCTCTCTCTCTCTCTTCTCTCTCTCTCTTCTCTCTCTCTCTCTCTCTCTCTCTCTCTCTCTCTCTCACACACACACACACACACAACCCCCCCATCAGTAATGATCAATGGGATCACAAAATGGCATAAACCAAAGGATTAACAGGAGGAAGTCAGTATACGACAGTCCAACTGATGCAAAGAAATGCCACATTTTTATCACTTGAAGGACTCTATAATTCAAATGGTTTAGAAGCATCCTTCCCCAACTATACCTTTGCGATGAGAATACGAAGTGTTAAGAATGCCTCCTTGCGCAGCTTTGCACTGCCACGGAGCCCTCTTTCAGCCTCAGTTTCTCCAATCTTTCGACATTAAAACAAGAAAAGTAAGGATAAGCTGATGGGGAGATAACTGCAATGAGACAATCATTTCCACACCTGGAGAAGTAGTGATAACCAGTGTCCAACAGCTGCAGAATTATTTGAAGATTGAAGAAATGCCATTAGACAGTCTTCTGATTCTCTGTGATACTTTGAAGCAGCACTAGCATAACCTTGCAAGATGTTGCTGAGTGCCCAAGTGGACAAGGGAGCCACTTGTTTACACGTACATGATTCTGAGGAACAAGGCTTCAACTGAAGAAGAAGCACCCGTACGCATCTGATGATTCCCTCACGAAATTCTTCTGAAGTATAAGATGATGGAAGTGAAGCTCCCATAGCCAACTTCTTCAGTACCATAACCATCTGAAAAGATATGGTTCCATAAAATGGCTCAATATAAGTCTCAATAAGTATATAAAAAAGGCCTAATTAGCGACATAGATGGCAGTACACAATTGAGAAATTATGCAACCAGGAAAACTCTTAGGCAGAGTTTGTGATCAATTCATCATGCTAGATTCAATATTTTCCTTTCCCATTCAATCATGCAGTTTATGCTTATTTCTTACCATTAATTTTCCATGATATACTGCATTATTCCAACTTTTCTACAGCTATATTTGAACAGTCTTGTTCCCTGGTTTTGAGGAGGTTGCAGAGAGCATTATTTATGCAGATGATTTACTCCTTGAGAAGGCCAGAAATCGGGTTGTATGCTCAATGATGACATATTCTTTGCCAAAAGTGTTTGCAATTCGACAAAATAAATATAAATTGGATGCACTATGGTCACGTAAGGAAGGATCATTTAAGAAATAAGAAACTTTTGTGAATTTCTAGTACTCTACCACATCGGAGTTGGAATGCAAGGAAGTAATGGAATGGGTCAGTGAGATACAATTCTTAGAAAAATCTTACCCGTTATCACTAAAACAAATGCAGTGTTCACAGCTTTTCATAATATGCTCATACCTGCAGTCTGCCAAATCACACTACCTAGTCCACTTTCATGGATTAAATATATAATAAGAATTGACCAAGCCATGTAGGTCGGCCTTTCAAAGTGATTCCATGTCCTATTAAAGACAACAAGACATCGAAAAAATATGTCATGCCTTTAATGTGGGAGGATGGTTTTCAAAATGAGTCAAATGGACTCCTGAGGTTTTCTGCTAAAAATAGGGTGAATGTAAAGACTTACTTCTAGATTCAAATCATAATCCCAAACAAACTTTGAAATATTGGCCCAACTGGCATAGACGGCAACACGGCTATAACATCCTAGTTCTTGATTTGCATAAGTGACGAAATGTGATTCAAAAATCCCATAACTACATGAAATATCCCCCCCCTCCACTCCCCCAACCCAAAGCTAAGGATAGCAAATAGTGGTGAATGAGTAGCATCTCTAGTTGCATGCCAATGAGGCTATTATCAAAGTTGATCAACAGAATCAACTCTAATCACTTTCATCTGGTTACAGTTTTCATCATAATGATACACTGATGAAACATCAATGATCCCCACAATTTGAGTCATATAAAAACGCAATCTAAAATTGCTGCATGTATACTGTTTCCAAATTGATTAGTTTTTTTCTCAAAAGAAGTCATTTACCCAAAATTAAACTTTTTAAAAAAAACAAAACCACATCCATTTACATGTTCAGGGATAAGGACTGACTCAGACGAAGAAATGAAAAATTTACCAAAGAAATCTTTTAGCGTAACTAAACCAAGAACCCACTGAGTTTCAATTTCCTTACCTCAACATGTATTTAAGAAGAACTATGCTGTTAATATTCTCTACATATTTATAATGTCCTAGAAGGTGCCTCATATTGTTTCTTGTATAAGAGGACGAATTAGATGTTCATAAAACGCCTTTACATTACCTACGCCTCATTGTCCGTTTTTCCAGAATCATTTGAGAATAAGGGCCAACAGTTTTATCACAGAACGCACCTGATCCACAGATGTTAAATGGCACTTGCTCAGAAGTTCCTCCAGACATCTCAGCACACCCTCAGCCACGCTATCGCTAATCACGTGTCTCTTCATTTCCGTGCCGCCAGGCCTGGCAATCCCCTCTGTTGGTGCCTTTTGCGGGGACCTGCATCCGGTAGCCCCATCCAAAAGAAGTAAAAGTGGAAGCAGGGTGTAGCTGAAACATAGACAATCAATGATAACCGAGTCATTCGGTCAACAAGAGATTTTACGGAAAATTGAATAAACAACATCAGGAAGGTGCTATCATCATAAAACCCCGAATGAAGGCATAGCATTCTCGATGTCAATGCTCACGACTCTGCAATCGCAACACAAGGAATTATCCCGACTCTAAACCATATGTAATCACTTCCCAATCCCAGGAGCCCACTAGACAGAATGAAAACAGTCCGGAACAAACTCCCACAGTATCAGGAAGCAGATCCAAAACACGCCTCCAGACAATCTCGGTGAGGAGGAGGCTTACTCGAGGCAAGGCTGGAGGACGAAGCCCGAGGAGTGGCGGAGGAACTCGGCCATGTCGGTGAGGAAAGGAGCGTCCCTCCTAGGGCTCCGGACGATTGCCAGCAGCTCCAGGCAGTAGAGCCTGAGCCTGGTAAAGACGCTCTCCTGCGTCTCTCCGGTGATATCCCCTCCATCTCCCGCCGCCTGCGGTGGCGGCGGCGGCGGCGGCGACGACGACGACGAAGACGACCGCTCCTCTTCTTCCATCACCAGCACCGGCGAAGCTCGAGAGAGGGAGAAAGGAAAAAGGCGGGGGCTGGGGTTTTAGACTAGTACGAAACGCGACGCACCATTTCCGTGCACACGATCCAATTCTAGGAATCGATTCTTCTGGAACAGAATCCAATCGGTGGGCCCTAGGTCACCGTCGCGTCGCGGGGATCGCGTCCCAGGGCCTAGAAATATTGTTGAAACTGGTTTCAATTTTTTTTTCGATCCGATTATAAATATTTAAATCGGATCCTAGATCGTACAGGATTAGGGTCGTAAGCCTCCCTCTCGCTCCCTCTCTCTCTCTCTCTCTCTGTACTAGTCAAATGACTGTCCAACAATCAACCAAGGTGATAGGCTCCCGTCTACACTACATCAAAGCTGTCCCAACTGGTACCCAAGGGTGGGTTGTTGACCCTCTGGCCCGTGATGATTTTTCTCTCATTGTCGACATATTAATAACCACACAATTCGAACACGAGGCAGATTAACACAGCCCTGATTCCATATTTATCACTTCAATGCATTAGAACAATATAAATATATTTTACAGAGATAGAACAGGTAGAGAGAGAGAGAGAGAGAGGGAGAGAGAGAGAGAGAGAGAGGAATGCACGGTTGTCTACGTCTTTCACCATCTCGATTGGGATATAAATTTGATTGGGTTTAAGAAACTAATGCCGATATTTTCGTTAATGCTTATCGACTTCATTCTTAATGAGAATCTGTCGGCTTCTTGAAGTGCGTGGAAAACTAGACTGATGGATCGATAGACAGATTTATATATATTATATCTATGTATAGAGAGAGAGAGAGAGAGAGAGGGCCGACTGGGGGGCAGACTGAAAAAATGGTTAGAAAGCAGCATGGCGACTGGCAAATCATTGGCTGGGCTGAGACCGTGCTTAGCGCCGGCTTTTTCTCTATCGTCGTTCATCTTTTTTCAATTCCCAACCTCACCCAATTCGTTGACTATTAGCCATTGTTTTACCCGCTAACAATTTGACAAATCGAGCCCATACTGTCTTTCTCAGCAGAATAAATTAGACAGCCAGAAACAGCGAGCGAGAGAGAGAGAGAGAGGAACGAATACGCAATTGCCGATTGAATGCGGAGTCCATGATTGTCAACGTCTGTAGTCGGCAGCCACCTCGATATGACAAACAAAAAAAATATAATACATGACATATCTCTACGTCACGTTAGAGACCATTAAATCCTTTGAAAATTTATCTCTATTTGCAGTATATTATCTTCATAAACCATACATAATATAATAATATATCACTGATATATATATATTTTTCTCGACTCCCCCTTGTCTTGTTCTAACCATTTAAAGAAATCCAGCCGTCACTGAACTGATTGGGGCGAACGTGCGGGCAGCATATCCATTAAATAGCTCCGAGACTTGCGCAAATCATGTGCAAGTTTTCGGATATGATCCCGATTAAAGTAGTAAAGGTACTTGGAATGCATGGTGATTAAGAGACTTGATTACCGTTTATGGTGATAAAATACTAGGAAGTAATGGAAATTAGAGAAGATCGCGATGAACGCTGGGGTCAACATTATCTCTTGCAAGCTGAGATGATCGAGATTTCCTGGGGATTTTGTGTGGCACGAGGGGCGTTTGACTGACAGCCATGGGAGAGATTTGGGGGACGAAGAAGGAACTGGGCGGCGCCGCCACCGATCAGGGAGTGGCTTCTGCGGGGACGACGCTGCCACGAGGCGCCATCAGCTCCAAGCCGGCGGTGGCCGGCGGTGGCGCCAGCTTCTCCTGTGTCTGTTGCCGCTCGCCGTAGAGATAGGAGAGGAAGCCCCAGAAGCACAAGGCCGTGGCGATCCCCTTGGCGCTGGTGAACTGCTCGTCCAGCAGCAGCACCGGCATGATCTCCCCCACCGGCAGAAGCATGGCGATGATCACGCCGGCGAAGAGGCCGGAGGAGCAGCAGATCACCCCCAAGAAACCCAAGGTCATCATCTGCCAGAAGAGGGCGGCGCCCACCAGAACTAGATAGTACTTGGTTTCCCCTAGCTCGTAAATCTGCTCCGCCTCCCTTTTAATGGCCTGCAAGAACTCAAAAAAACCTCGTCAATGGCGGTGGGTAGATCATACAGAAAAGGGGGGGGGGAGGAGGAAGAAGATGGGCCTGCGCTGACCGGAAAGTCCTTGTTGATTATCATGGCCACGGCGGAGAAGACGATGCCGGAGACGGACATGATGACCTGCATCTCTATCACGGTGGTGAGGGTCGCCTTCTGCTTGAACCACCAGTAGGTCCACTGGATCAGAGGCATCATCAAGCCGTAAAGAACGGCGGCGCCGATCATGGCGAAGAAACTCAGGTAATACTTCTTGTCTGACACCCCGGGGGGGCGGTCTCCGCTGGACTGAACACCGAGCAGCACCGCCCCGATCACGAGCAGGACGATGGCGTTGACCGAGAAAGCCGTGAACTTCTGCCTCACCAGGAGGAAGGCGAAGACCGCCGTGAAGACCACCTGCGTTGAGAAAACCAACGTCGAGGTGGACAGGGGGAGGGACATTGACCCGTAGGTGTACAGGTACGCGTCAGCGGCGGCGATGATTCCGATCCCCACGCTCGCCGCCGTGACCTTGGCGGAGAGCTGGACGAGCTTTCTCTCTCCTCGCTGCCAGCGGCGGAGGTAGGAGGCGTAGAGGAGAGGAAGAACGAGGGGAAAGGCGATGAATTGGACGAAGGTCGTCACCCAAACCCTGGAGCCACCATGCAAGAAATAGATGCGGGTGAGGAGAGGTGCACCGACGGCGCCGACCACCAAGAAGATGATGCTGAGGATGAGTGCTACTCGTCTGAAGGTTTCCTTTCTCTCTCTTCCCCTTTCCTCGGGGGCCGACGATCGGGCTTCGATGGCCATGGAAGAATCCATTCTCTACAGTTCTACCCTCGCTGAGAGAAGGCGTCGGGTTTTATATAGATAGGATCGCGCCGCTCCGAGGAGAAATAATAGCGATGCAGGATACGTTCCTCTGGGTATGAGAACTACTCTGGTCGAACCTGTTCAACCAGAATGTCAAAGGAATCTGGGCGCTCTACAGGATTTCGCTCCATCCCTCACCCTTCGTTTGTAATCCGAGTTCTCCCTGTCGCCTGACGAATTTTCCTCTTAATCGCTCTTAGTTTGAACCGGAATGTCAAATGGTCAACCCTTCCGCTGCTGAAAGTGCCTTGTCCGAAAATGTCGTCTTCTATTCCCCATTTTACACAGTTAATGACCTCGTGTTGGAAAAAAGGTGGATAACGACGTGACATTTCATCGAAGATGACAGCTGCTAATAAGGGAGCTCTTGCTTTGGCCTATGCGGTCCCGTGAGACCGGCAGATACACCCTAACCTCCTTGGGTTTTGAGACCCCGGGATAGCTAAACTAATCAAAATATTTCCTGTCAACTCCGCCCGGGACCCGGAGACCCTCTCCTTTCATCTATGCCAGCGACTAGTTTCCTGGTCGGGCCCCATCTTCTTCCTCACCTCACACAAAGTGATAGCCCTCCCCCTCTTCTCGGGCTACTTTGCCGGGATTTTCTGCAGACTTGAGCTGAGTAAATTTTCTGCAGGCTTCATTAATCCCTTCCCCAACCCCATCAGTTGGGCTCTGTGTTGCCCGCCTCACGCAAGTCAATGAAAGGATGCTGACGATATCCCTCCTCTCTGTCTCTCTGTCTCTCTCTCTCTCGCTGTCAGTATGCCATATTCTTATTTGGTTACTGACGTTAAGGGTCTATTAGTCTACAGTTAGGAGGGCCCTGGGGGGCAGGAAGCTGTCATATATCGAGAATAAACCAGTCAGGAATGATTTATTTATGAGTGGAGTGTGACATCTCATACAGACGCGAGAGTTAGTGGGAAAGAAGGGGGCGAGAACGTTATCATAGTTCGATTATAAACCACTTGGGAAGGATTTATTGAATAGTGGAGTATGTCACCCCTTACGGATCTGAGAGTTGCTGAGAAAGCTGGAGACGATAAAGACGGCGTCTGAGAGATGCCATCTGTCGGCAGTGTGGGAAGATGGTGCGGTGGCCGTGGAGGAGAGGACCAAACAAAGGACGATCGCATTCTCTTACTCAGCGATCACGGGGGGAGTCGGCCCTCTTACTCAGGGAAACGTTCAACTAGCAACACTGGGGGACAGGTTAGCGTACCTTTAATATTCTCATGTGCAGATCGGTACAAGTAGGAGTATATTAATTATGCCTCATCGTTATCTCCCCCGGAGGGAGGGAAAGGGGAGAGAGAGAGAGAGAGAGAGAGAGAGAGAGAGAGAGAGAGAGATGCAGTATTTCTCCTTGAGCTGTCGATGAGGAATATATTCCATATTTTCTGAAAGCTAACAATATGTTGAATGCTGCGCATTTTATACCATACCTCACAGAATCATAAGACTCCAAACTAGCTTAAGCGGCTATGGAAAATGTCTCATCACTATTAATCTTACATTATTTTGTAATCAGATTAGTTTAATAATTTTTAAATCGTGCACATTTTTTCACATCGAATTAATTTTTCTGAAAGAAAGATCTATTAGTAATGTGCAGCCGTAGACCATTCTATCAAAACTTAGAACATGATTGACTTTATAGTGAGTGGATTAAATGTCATGAGATTAATATAACTACTAGAATTTTTATGAAGACGGCCATAGAGATCTCATACTAATAAGAAAGATATTCTTCATCCATTTTTGTGAAGGGTTTTCATGTTAGGAAACATAGATTAAAGAAGTTATGTTTGACTATGTTTTGGAATTAAAAATCTATAAAAAGAAAAATATAGGAAGATACTCAAATAAAGAAAGTGATTTAGGAACATAAGAAAGTTTTTTAGATAGAGAATTGTATAAAAGGGCTAGGTAAGTTAAATAAATAAGAATCTATTACCTGATCCATGTTGATCTCCAAGGCATGCTTGATTGATTACTAATGTGCATTTGCTGTTGTGTTTAAATGCATATTATTTAATAATATTTATAACTAAGACTTAATAAAATATTAGTATAGAAGTAAGTCTTAAGTCGAACATAGGGAGATTGATTAATCTGTTGTAAAAATTAATTTAATTTATATATAAATTGATTTTAATATTTTATTAATATTTAACCAAAATAATAAAATAGAAGGGTGAGGTGAGAAGAATAAAGGAAGGGAAGTGGAGAAAAAGTAAGAGGAAAGAGAGAGAGAGAGGAGAGAGAGAAGAGAGAGGAATAAATTTTGTGTGAGATAGAGAGAGAAAGATCTCATGAGAGAGAGAAGAGAGAAATAGAGAGAGAGAGAGAGGAGAGAGAGAGGAGAGAGAGAGGAGAGAGAGAGGAGAGAGAGAGAGAGAGAGAGAGAGAGAGAGAGAGGAGAGAGAGAGGAGAGAGAGAGGAGAGAGAGAGGAGAGAGAGAGGAGAGAGAGAAGAGAGAGAAAAGAGAGAGAGAAGAGAGAGAAGAGAGAGAAAAGAGAGAAGAAAGAGGAGGAAATCTCATGTGAGATAGAGAGAGAAATGTCTCACGAGAAAGAGAGAGGGAGAGAGAATGAGAGATAGAAATAGGACAATAATAAAAAAAGAGAAAAATACAATCAACTCATTTTCATGGTGGCCATTATTTTTGGACGAATGTGCACTTGAGAATTCACACACATGACATGAGATCAACTGTGAATGTCTCTAATTTGTTTTAATCATTGAATACTCATTAATCAACCTTTAATCTTAGTGATTTTGCATTCAAAAATAAAAAAATACTTGTTATTTGTGGAATGTCAGAAATATGAATATGTCAAGATTTACTATGAAAATAAATAGAAAATAAGTTAGAAATGATCTTACTTAATCTCATATGAGTTTTAGAGGATTCAGAAGAAGAACAAAGATTATTAATTAACCGTAAAATAACTTACCGTAAAATATAAATAAATGATAAAAGTAGATAAGTAAATACTAAAAGTAAGAAATAAATCATTACCCAAGTTTAGTCTACTTCCTAAGCAATTAGAGACACTGGTGTGGTGGTTTGGTTTTTTCCAGACATATCACATCATGTTGGAAGTTGCAAAAGTATTATATGAAAGTACTATGCCATTTGTTAGAGAGATATGCCAAAAGAAGGGTTGACCATGCCATTAGTGTCATCTAAGGGGAGAAGGGAAGAATTTACCACTCATTGGAGGCTTTGAGTGCAATTGGGGGAGGAAGGAATAAGTTTACCAATCGTCGAAGATGTTGATCGTGCAAAAAAAGAGAGGAAACAAATTATCATATTCACGATTATTGTCGAGATTTTAGAGATAATTGATAATATCTATTTTACTAAAAAATAATCAATTATTATCTTTATATCCCTAATAGTGGTATGTGCTAGAACTTAAGTTTCCGATATCGTGGCACTTCATGAGCTGTTGGATTAGATGTACTTAGTCACGTGACACATTGAGTGACGAAGGATCAACCCACCACGAACCATTGCCAATCAGGAGCTTAAGTCCTTGGTACAGTGGCAATAGTTTCCTTTCCCTCCATCAATTTCCTTCCTTGTTAGTTTCTTTCTTTGTCAGTTTTTTTATTTGTTGGTTTTCTTCTTATATACGTGAATGGTTGAAAGGTATTTATGTTCCTATAAAAATGGTCAGCCATCCTTTCATTGGGTGGCTGACTTAATTGGTGATGCCACCTCCTTCATCTAACCATTTTGTCTCACTATGCCACCTCCTCTCTCTTAATTTCTTGTATTAAATAATAAAATGCACATGAGATACTAGAAGAGAAAAACATGCTATTACTTAATCTCATATATGATAAGATAATATGTCACATAGTAAAATATATCTCTCATTTATAAAATGCTGAGTTTATGACTCATATATTTAAGCATAGTTCATACCCATTATATGAAAATTAATTAAATCATGATAAGGAGATAATATATTCAATTCAGTTGTATTATGCCTACAAAAGATAATAAAAAAGGCCTATATGATTTGAATTATACAACATGAGTAGATTATTCTCATACCCCCAACTTACCCCATTACTAGTCCCTTAGTAATGAATTAAACTAGTGCATAACTTAGATTTATACTCCACCAAATCATCATGCAACTACACCCTTAGAGAAATGCTAGAATAACGAACTGAACTTTGTTAAGAACTTAGAATTTTCAAAATTGGAAGTAAATGATAGGCATACAAGGAGCCAAAGCACTTCCTTATATTAATAGTCCCTACTTAAGGATAAATAAGTATTTTCGAAACTAGAAGAAATTCTTTACTTTGTATCCAAACTTAGAACTTATGGAAAGAAAGTAAGAAAGTAATCTTTGCCTTGTAGAAGACATAAGCTTATTGAAGAGAAAATATGTGATATACATCAGATGAAATTGCCCCCCTTGTTTTGTAGTACTTTTGTACTATTATTTTTCTTCTTGTTCTTCTTGTTCTTGTTCTTGTTTTTTTTTTGAAAGGTGTTTTGCTAATGAATTTGAGAGAGATATTCATAGAAGAGATAAGATAGAAGATGTCATGTCTTTTACTATGAATTTGGAGATCTTCTAGTTACAAATTCACCATTTGAAATACAAATAGTGAATTCAATTTAGCACTAAAGCAAATACTTTCAATCACTAAGTAGGGGGGGAAATATTGGTTTAGAGATGATTCTAGGAGTCCTTGATCCATAGAGCCCACTAATATGCCAATTTGACCCAATAAGAATGCCTAAGATCAACCTCCCACTTGAATCTTATAATCCTAATAGTATGAGTACCATAAATTCTTGCTTCCTCCAATGAATATACATATAAAAATTTGGTGGAGATGTAGACTTTGTATGCTTAACATTTTATTAAAACTGCATGATGTTTCAAAAAATTATTTAAGAGAAAATAGATTGTATGCAAGAAGTTTTCATCTTCTCTCTTAGCCACACCCCTCAACTTGAATATAGCATTGACCCTAATGCAAGAAATCAAAGGATAGCAATAAAATCATGTTCAGAATTTTAAATTGTGAAAGTCAATACAATATTAAATTAAAGTCATTGTGACCCACCAACTTATCTCATTGCAATTATTGAGGATGTGATATAAGAATAGAGTTGTACATTGATGCATATAAATTTGCAATGATATATATTTAAAATTTCAGATTGGAAAGAAGAAGAAAGTTAGAATACCACCTGATGTGCATAGGTTCGTCAATCATCATGATTTGATAATGAGATTATGTTAGACCCTTTTGGCTGTGATCTTCAGCTCAGTGTAAAATAATTAAAACACAAATATTCAACTAAAGAAAATAGATAAACAAATAACAAAGATTCAAGAAAAGGATATGGCTGGGTTACTGATAGATCACTTTTGAGGGTCATTGAAAAGCTCCAAAATCAATTAGTCAACAATATTTATACTCTTGTATTTACTCTTTTAGATTATATTATGAAATAATTTAGTATTATGGTAAGCTCAGGGGTTGATCTTTAGGGAATTGCAGCAAAGTTTACTTTTATTTGTTGATTAAGATTGATAGGAATGGTTGGAGATCATGAAGAAGAAAAAAATTGATGTGTAAAGGAAGAGAATGGGCTGAGGTATAAAACGTATTTGTCGAAGTATGAATGATGTCACACAATCCCTTTGATCATGTGATCAACTCTAATACTAATCAGAATCTATTTCCTAACTAAGAACATCCGACTCATAGGTTCTTCGAAACCAACTTGATTATCACTACATCTCCTTCCTTATTTTCATGAGGTGATAGCTACTAGTTGTGGGAGAGAATCTCATTAAGGTTGCATAACCTGATGACAAATAGAAGACACACCTTTGATCGACAGGTATGGAGTTTGGGACCCTTTGAACCTTATTGGGACAGTGACTATTTGAAGTTCCACTAAGATAAGTTAATTTCTAATTATTTGATAAATCATGTATATAGGACGGCATCATTCATTATCTCTCACTCTTATAAGATTAGCCCTTAAATTGATGGTTGTGATGCTCCATTCTTGCGTGATCAGTCTTTAGATCTTTTCACTATCATGCTGAATTCTCACCCCTTAGATGGTAATGAGATCTTCATGTAATCATCTCCTCTATTAGATCTTTTTCACCCCTTCTCGTGTGCCTCTTGATAAGTAAACATCTTGACTACTAGATTCATACTCCTTTTATCTCAAATGAATGTTAATCAATTGAAAATCACTTTTTACACTTTAACACAAATATAAGTCTATTTATTATGAGTTAAGCCTAAAATTATATTACTTACTAATTATTAACTCATGATAATGAAAACTTATCACTATATATTCGTCTAAAACTTCGACATACAATTGATGCGAGACTAAACCTTTATCACACATTCTTCGAATAGTTTTATTTATTTTAATACCTAAAATATCTTTTAATTATAACAACGATATACAATGACGATGTCACTTTATAAGGATATTTAAATATTTATTTTAATCTCTCTCATATAGGTGGGAGACTAGCATGGGTTCGAATCCTATCAAAGTCAAGACTTGTATTTTTATCTAACTAAATCGTGACTTTTCTACAGATTGCCGATGAAGGATTAAGTTACCAAAATCACTAAAATAGTTAGCAAAAATCTCGTTAGTGTGATTCACGGAGTATTGTTACTAAAATTACTACATAATTAATGATAAAAGAACGTTAATCTATCGAGTAAATTATCTTTGATTGATCGATAACAAGTCGTTGTCGAGAAGAGGACAATCCACTAGGAGATGAGTCTTCATCTCTTGAGAACATACTGAATGCGGTGAAGAGCTTCCTCTTGCTACGCAGACTTGAAGATGGAGCTCCTTGACACACATCCCACCTTCATCTAACTTTTTTATATTGGGTGACAGTCACTAGAGAGTCGCAAAGTGGTCATTTTTTCGTTATGCTGGGTGACAATTATTGGAGACGATTTGACGATCCATTTCATCGATCTTTGGACTTCACTAGAAGATCTAGAGATTATCTATGTCGTCTTTGTCCAAGGAGAGCTTTTAAGACTGTAGACACTATATGACAATTCTTTTAAATGCTCAAGATTCTAATGTAACGTTGACGCATCACCACTATGATGTCGGAACTTTATTTTATTATTATTTTTAATTAGTTTAACTTCCACTATCATGTTTTGGACTTTGAAGCAAGATCTAGTGAATGTTCAAGTCATTCATATCTAAATAGAGTCTTGGAGACTATGGATGTCATTCAAAGACTTTCTTGAACATAGAATTTCAGCGATTGTTGTTACGAGGTTGGAACTCTATTTTTCCTACTTTCAATTTAATTTTTACTTCATTTAGTGATAATTTGTGTGATTCAAATTTACCAAACTATTCTTCATTTAATTATAATTCTTCTAAATTTTATAGATCTTAATTTGATCAATTAAATCATCTATAATCACTTATGTAAGAATCTTCAGGTGGAACTCTATTTCTGTACAATTTGTGTTCCCCTTCTTAAGAAAAGATAGATCTTCGTGTAGTAAAAGCGTTGGCATGCACTTCCCTTCCCATGGAGGTTCGATTTGCAGATGTCAAAAGCGAAAGACTGCAGCTACCTGAGCTAACCCAACTACAAGCCGAGTTGCTAGAGATGCTACAGCTGCTCATACACCTTAAAGCACCCTAAAGGAATGCTCAAGGTGACTTCCTGGGTTCCTTATAAGAAGCTTTTTTTGTCGGTCAGTCAGGAAAGGCTGCATTTTTTCTGGTCGATCTGGATGAAGCTCTATCTTTAGGTGGACCACGACTCGGGTTAGGCCAAACTTTGTCTTTTCTTTGTTCAACTTGGGACAATCCTTCTTCCAGTGTCCCTTCTCATGGCAATAACTGCACTCATATATATGAACCTTGTGATGGGATCTTGGTGTCTGAGGTATAAGTTTTTGGACCACTCTTCAACAGCCCTTTAGCTTACCATCCGGAAAACAACCTCGTGTCTAATTTCTATCCTCTTTTTATGTTTATGAGCTTTGTTGCCTCATGCTGACGCAGCCGTAGATCGAGCCCTGGAAGTCCTCTCCTCGCGGCTCCCTGTGTTGATATTCGAGGAAGTCGCTCTCGACACGAGGTATTGTACCCGTCCTAGATCCCCAAGTCTCCATGGTCGTTCTTTTTAACATCTCTTTCTATTCTTCTAATGTAATGCTCTCAGTCACCTCGTACTATCCCATTGCGCATCCTGTGTCATATCAAGGAAAGGGAAGGTTCATACTACCGCGGCGGGAAGTCGGGGTAGGGTTATTTTCTTCCGTTTCCAAAATAAAAATCGTAGTTGATAGAGTCACAGATATGAGACTTATTAGTCAATTTTTGGAGTGGGTGACTCACGGGTGTGGGTCAAACCACAGAAGTTTTAGTGCTAGGTTTCTGCAGTCTTCCCTTTTCTTTGGGGGGAAATCCCCTCATTTAAATGAAAAAGAAAGAAATGAAAAATAAAGTTTCCTTTCCTTCCCTTGTCCTTTCGCCATCTCCTTATTGAGCATTGGTGGTTGGTTGGTTGGTTCTTTCTTCAAAAGAATGTGGGAATGGGAGGGGGAAACAAGAAGGAGAGGAGGTGAATGAAGGCTAAAGATTTGCATTTTTGTTTGGATGGAACAGTTTCTTTTGTTTTGGTGGACCCAGTGACACATCCACCACACCCCTTAATTTTTTGTTTAACCGAGAAGGCAAGGCCCTCTTAGTTTCTTTAATTCAATTCATGCTTTCCGTTGATCAACAACCAACCACAGCTCTCTATAGTTCTTCACTACTCGTACAGGAAGGGGTCTCTTTCTGTCTGGAGGGAATCTTTTTTTATGAATCAATAATGCCTCAACTGGATAAATTTACTTATTTCACACAATTCTTCTGGTCATGCCTTCTCCTCTTTACTTTTTATATTGCCATATGCAATGATGGAGATGGAGTACTTGGGATTAGCAGAGTTCTCAAACTACGGAACCAACTGGTTTCACACCGGGGGAACAACATCCGGAGCAACGACCCTAACAGTTTGGAAGATATCCCGATAAAAGGTTTTAGCACAGGTGTCTCCTATATGTACTCAAGTTTATTCGAAGTATCCCAATGGTGTAAGGCCGTCGACTTATTGGGAAAAAGGAGGAAAATCACTTTGATCTCTTGTTTCGGAGAAATAAGTGGCTCACGAGGAATGGAAAGAAAATCACATTCTCTATTTGATCTCGAAGTCCTCATATAGCACTTCTTCCAGTCGGATCACTTGTAGGAATGACATAATGCTCATCCATGTTCCACACGGCCAAGGAAGCATCGTTTTTTAATCTCATTAAACAAGGAAGAGATTCTTTCTCGAGGAATGGAAGGGACTACAAGAAAGATAGACTCCTTTTCAAATCGACCCCCGGTGTTGAAAGGTTCTCGAGATTATAAATCTTCCAGGCGTGCGGGAAGGGAGCGAGACCAAGCCAGACGGAGAGTCAGCCCTGCCCTTCCCATTCTACGCGTGTCAAGTTGAAGAAATGAATGCAGCTTAAAAACTACAGGTCGCGCGCTTCAGTTGATTCTCCTCCGCTTGCTGCTTCAAAACGACAAAGTTTTTCGCTTCAAAACAAGTCGAAAAACTACTGGACTGGGCGTGCGTTAGCACTACGGCCGAACTCTGTTTGCCGGGTGTCATAAAGAAAACAGAGCTCACTGAGTTGTGAACTGAAAGCTGTAGACAGTAGTTCGGTTGAAGTCTCTAGTTTTTGAACCAGTGAAGTGGTGTGGTAGTGGAGTGGACGCAAGTTCCGAAGCTCCACTTGCGCCACAGCGACTGACTACTCAATGAAGTAAACGTATAGTTTTAAAGCGTAAACGGAGGCTCTCCTCTTTCTCCCTTCATGAATTAACTCGACCACTGTTTGTTCCCTCGGAACAGAATTTGTAGATGTCGTGTCCCTCACTCTACTCTTCTCTTCCGCCTTTACTTCACTCTTTTGTCTCAGTGAAGGAAGCGGAGTTCACTACTACTTATAGGTCGACGTGAAGTCAGCGAGTGTAGGACGAAGGACTTTTTCGTTATCGTACAGGAGTTACATAATTTGAATTTCTCTGACTGACATTCCACGTTCCCGAATCCACCTATAATTTATCCTTTTAGTTACTCATAGAATGGAATTTCTCACCGGAAACTATTCTTGGAGAAGTTCGAATCCGTTCCGTTCGGATATTGATCGGTCTTGGTTTGACATGGTTTACGCGTTACTGGTTTCCGGAAGAGTCAATTTCTCCATTAGCTAAACCCTTTCTTACCCTGCCTTTGGACTCGTATTTTGTTCGTACACAATCAACGGAGGCCTCCCCGACATATGTTGCAACGTCTCCTATAGCATGCTCTTACTTCGTCTTTCCCTTAATAAGTCATCAAATTTGGTGCTTTTCGATCCCCGGTTGCTATGGGGAACAAAGGACGAAATACAATCGATTCCTCCATCTAAGTGGTTCTCGCTTCTCTTTGTTCCTGTTCCTAACTCCTCCCCGGGTAGTTCCCAATGTTTGGCACTTTCCATACTTCGTGGGTACAACATCAACAAATTCGCTCATGATCAAGTTACAACCTAAGATCTATGACCATATTATGTTAACTGTTCGTATTTCGTTCATTCCATCGGTATGCTCCCAGGTACCTGTAATTGTGATCCGTTTGCCAGAACCAAGGGATCTTTCTGTGGAAACCTTCACGAACAATCGTCGTTTTTTGATGGTTTTTCCGCTTCTCACAGCTGCTCTTTCCACACCTCCGGATATCTGGTGCCAAATCGTCGCCCGTTTCCTTATTTCTTCGATAATAGAGTTGGCTATCTCTGTGGCATCGATTGTACAAGTTCGTGAAGAAGGCTGGACGAGTAGAATGAGGGAGAGCGACTCGATCGACAAAAAATAGGAGTAGCGCCCCTCTAGAACCTGGCAAAGTCACTATCAATGAATTCCCGAGCCATTCTCAACCAAGATATGCGATTCATTCCCGTAATGATTATAACACACAGAAGACTCCTAACCTTAGGAGCGGGATGAGTGATACATCCGGCGAGCGCCGGTGAAGAACGCAAGCAAAACTAGAGCTCGGGCATTGAACTATTCCATCAAACAAGAGAAAGGAGGCAAACTGGATGGAAGGCCTGGAGAGCGAGGTAGGGTTAGATTAGAGGGAGGAGAAGAGTGACTAAAACAAGTAGTCGAGAAATAATTACTAGACAGAATGGCATTGACCAGATATAAGTACACGAGAGAATAACTATCACAAACCAACAATACGATACAATAAGGCACTCCCTTGCTTACGCTTCGAGATACCCTTCGGGAAAGTGTCAAACGACCCTACCGAACGAGCCAAACCGAGAGTCCTATACTTGTCCACCGGCCCTATGGATTCTGTTCTAGACTTACCAATCTTGGTTAGCTTATCTACACCTTTGGCTAATAGAAAAAACAAATCATTATTCCTGAACTTTATCCGCTCAGTTGGCAAGCCTATTTCTTATAGTTCAAACTGGAACATTATTTACAATACCTTGCTACATTAATGCGCACTAGAAAGCTGCTTTCCCGTACAGGAGCTTCCCGTGAGACTAGAAGGAAGTAGTTGGTTTGACACGCTATCTCCAATGCTTTTGCTTCCATTCCTCCTTCCTCTTTCGGGATGTTCGTTGACCTCGCTTTCCTTCTTTCAGACATTTTTTGGATTTCTTCTTTCGAAATACTAGTTGGTAGAGTTCCTTCGTTCTCTCGCGGGTTTGCTATAAAATAATAAGCATTTCCTCGATCTGCTGATGGGCAACAAGGAAAGCTTTCAATCGACTACATCTTTTACACATTGAATGTAAACGCCCGGGCATCCATATCACGTGGTTTCTCTTTTCTAGAGATAGAAATCGGGAGTCAGTTGATAATGAGCATTTAATACTGCCCTTCTTTGATCCGTTGACGTGCAAATCGCTGGTTAAAGATCAACTTCCGAGATCTAAGACTTCAATAATGCCAGCTAGGGAAACCCTCGAAAGAACGGAACAGCTTGGGAGAAGGAGAACTCTTTCTTTGAAGCAATGGCACAGTCTACCATATAATTTTCGTTAAGCATCTATCAATTGACCCAACACGGAATATCGACTCTCGAGGAAGTCCCCTCGAATGGTCTCTTTGTCTATCTAGGGTTGCATGCAGCTGGGAAAATTGGCACGAAATTTCGTAGTTGACTCAAGCCATACAGCCTTTCGAATACTTTCACAATTTAGGGATGACTCGATCTGCCCCGCCTGACTGAAGAAGCCTTCCAGGGCCTAGCAGTTAATGCTTCCGAACACGGAAAGGAGAAGAAAGAATCGTATTTCATGCATCCCTCCGGCTGTCGTCAAACCCTCCAACTCGAGATGGTTGGAGGAATGGTCGGAAATGCAGCTGGTCAGTCAGGACGAGGGGGCCAAGGACAAGGCGACTGAGATCAACTATAGCGCAGCAGCTACGGATTGGGAATCCATGGATTCGGAAGCAGTGTCTCGACCTGACCGTAAAGAGAAGTCAATCGGTTCGGGAAGTGGTAGAGTACTAGTTGTCGATCAACCGGCTGTCTTACCTCAGGAGTCGACGTAGAAGAGGATGTTGTACCTCTTACGGAAAGGAATTGATCTATTAACAGGCTTTGCATTGCAACCGGGAATTCAAAAAAATCCCTTCTTTTAGTCCTAAATCGATACCTATCCTATCATAGGATATTTGTCTTTCTTTCGTTCTGGAGGTTTCGAAACCGGAAGTTGAGAAGAAAGGAATAAGGAAGGCCGAAGGGCGAGCCGTAGGCGAGCGAGGAAGATAACCCTGACTTTTGTTGGTCAACAATCCTCTATATATCCTCGTTACGTTGAGTCTTTCAGTTGGAAAGGCCAGGGAAGGTCAAGATATTTATTCTTCATAATATAATTGGATGTTGTTTTCATTAAGAGTCTTTTTATTCTTATTATTATTAATACTTTTTTTGATTCCCCTCTATCATATCACTTCTTCGATAAAAAAGAAGCTGGTGTGGGTAGTCTTAGTGTTAGTATTGTTGCCAGCAATGGGTCTGTCTGTCGGCGGCGAGGAGGTCGTCAATTCCGGAATTGGCGTAGACACAACTCCCCTTATCGAGGAGACTGCGCTTAACGCTCTAACCGTCATCTTTTTCTGACGAACAGATGACAGAATTAGCATAATGGTCTATTCAAAGCCAATGTTCTGACCTTCTAACCTGAGGAAAATGGTTCTTTCCTAAACCTTAACGAAGACTCTCTCATCTGTGACATAGTTGAAGGCACGTGCGAGGATACAATGGGACATCCAAAAGCTCCGGCGTATCCTCGAGGATCTATCTTTGAATAGAACGTGCACTGCTCTTCCGTGCCTTTGAATTGAAGAGGGCATTGGAAACAACAAATGCGTCTGTGAGGAAATGCAAACCAATGATTAATTAAGGTCTTTTTATTTTCCCACGTAGTTCGTCGGTCAAACCTACGATTCTCTTCTCGAAGTCATAGGGAGAGTTCATTTTTTTAGTATCACTTATATCAATGCAATGAAAGAACCATCCCTTCCTATTTGTTTGTCCTGTCAGACAGAAATAAAATGAGACCAACCCCCTTCTTGACCACTTGAGGGGGTGGGGTGAAGGGGAGGTTTACAAACAACCGGGGCTAAATGGTTTATGATTGAATCTCAGAGGCATTCTTATCATTTGGTAGATCCACGTCCATGGCCTATTTCGGGTTCACTCGGAGCTTTTGCAACCACCGTAGGAGGTGTGATGTACATGCACCCATTTCAAGGGGGTGCTACACTTCTCAGTTTGGGTCTAATATTTATCCTATATACCATGTTTGTATGGTGGCGCGATGTTCTACGTGAATCCACGTTGGAAGGACATCATTCAAAAGCTGTACAATTAGGACCTCGATATGGTTCTATTCTAGGTTATGTTCCTTTTTGCTCTTTTTCGGGCTTCCTCTCATTCTTCTTTGGCACCTACTGTAGAGATCGGAGGTATTTGGCCCCCAAAAGGGATTGGGGTTTTAGATCCTCGGGAAATCCCTTTTCTTAATACCCCTATTCTCCCTTCATCCGGAGCTGCCGTAACTTGGGCTCATCATGCTATACTTGCGGGGAAGGAAAAACGAGCAGTTTACGCTTTAGTAGCTACCATTTCACTGGCTCTAGTATCCACTGGCTTTCAAGGAATGGAATATTACCAAGCACCCTCCACTATTTCGGATAGTATTTATGGTTCTACCTTTTTCTTAGCAACTGGCTTTCATGGTTTTCATGTGATTATAGTTCAAGTAGTAAAAATAACTGGAATAAATGCTGATTAAAACACATGATTACCATTTATGGTGATAAAATACTAAACGCTGGGGCCGACATGCTTTCTTGCAAGTTGAGATGATCGAGATTTCCTGGGGATTCCGTGTGGCACGAGGGGCGTTTGACTGCTAACCATGGCAGAGATTTGGAGGACGAAGAAGGAACTGGGCAGCGTCGCCACCGATCAGGGAGTGGCTTCAGCTCCATGCCTGCGTTGGCCGGCGGGCGGCGGCGGCTTCTCCTGGGTCTGTTGCCGCTCGCCGTAGAGTTAGGAGAGGAAGCCCCAGAAGCGCAAGGCCGTGGCGATCCCCTTGGCGCTGGTGAACTGCTCGTCCAGCAGTAGCACCGGCATGATCTCCCCCACCGGCAGAAGCATGACTGTGACCACGCCGGCGAAGAGGGCGGAGGAGCAGCAGATCAACCCCAAGAAGCCCAAGCACGTCACCTGCCATGTAATGGCGACGCCCGCCAGAACAAGATAGTACTTGTTTTCTCCTAGCTCGTAAATCTGCTCCACCTCCCTTTTAATGGCCTGCAAGAACACAAAAGAACCTCGTTAATGGCGGTGGATAGATCATACGGAAGAGGGAGGAGGAAGAAGATAGGTCTGCGCTGACCGGAAAGTCCTTGTTGATGATCATGGCGACTGCGGAGAAGACGACGCCGGAGACGGACATGACAACCTGCATCTCCATCACGGTGGTGAGGGTCGCCTTCTGCTTGAACCACCAGTAGGTCCACTGGATCAAGGCATCGCCAAGCCGTAAAGAAGGGCGGCGTCGATCATGGCGGAGAAACCCAGGTAATACTTCTTGTCTGACTCCCCGGTGGAGTGGTCTCCGCTGGACTGAACGCCGAGCAGCACCGCTCCGATCACGAGTAGGACGATGGTGTTGACCGAGAAAGCCGTGAACTTCTGCCTCACCAGGAGGAAGGCGAAGACCGCCGTAAAGACCACCTGCGTGGAGACGAGCAGCGTGGAGCTGGACACGGGGAGGGACATTGACCCGTAGGCGTACAGGTAGCCGTCAGCGGCGGTGATGATTCCGATCCCCAGGCTCGCCGCTATGACCTTGGTGGAGAGCTGGATGAGCTTTCTGTCTCCCCCCCGCCTGCGGCGGAGGTAGGAGGCGTAGAGGGGAGGAAGAACGAGGGGAAAGGCGATGAATTGGACGATGGTCGTCACCCAAACCCTGGAGCCACCATACAAGAAATAGATGCGGGTGAGGAGAGGCACACCGACGGCGCCGACCACTAATAAGATGATGCTGTGGAGGAGGGCTACTCGTCTGAAAGTTTCCTTTCTCTCTCTTCCCCTCTCTCGGGGGCCGACGATTGGGCTTCGATGGCTATGGAAGAATCCTCTCTCCACAGTTCTTCCCTCGCGGACAGAAGGCGTTGGGTTTTATATAATGGCGATGCAGGATGGGTTCCTCTGGGTATGAGAAGTACTCTGGTCGATCCTTTTTCACCGAGCAGTGAATGGAATCTGGGCACCTCATTCCCATTCCGACAGGATTTCGCTCCGTCCCTTTCCACCCTTGGTTCGTAATCCGAGCTCTTTAAGCCGCCGGACGAACTTTCCTTTTCTTCGCTCATGGTTTGAATGAGTGTCTTGTGGTTTGAATGAGTGCCTTGTGCAAAAATGTCGTGTTCTGTTCCCTATTTTGGACAGCCAATGATCTCGTGCTGGAAAGCCGACGTGACATTTCTGGTGACATTTCATCTAAGATGACAGCTGGTAATAAGGGAACTCTTACTTTGGCCTTTGCGGCCCCGTGAGACCGACATATACACCCTAATCTCCTTGGGATTTGAGACCCCCCATAGTTAAACTAATCAAAATATTTCCAGTCAACTCCGCCCGGGACCCGGAGGCCCTCTCCTTTCATCTATGCCAGGGACTAGCTTCCTCGTCGGGCCGTATCTTCTTCCTCATCACCTCACACAAAGTGATAGCCCTCCCCTTCTTCTCGGGCTACTTTGCCGGGATTTTCTGCAGACTTGAGGTGAGTAAATTTTCTGAAAGTTTCATTAATCCCTTCCCCAACCCTATTAGTTGGGCTCTGTGTTTTCTACCCCATGCAAGTCAATGAAAAGATGCTGACAATATCCCTCCAAGTTAATGTAGCTCAAGACAAAAGTTGAAGTGCAAACTTCGAATTTGGGCCCACTTATCTTAAATGTAAGCCGTAAAGTGAAAGTGCTAAAAAAGGAGCCCACAAATGTCAGTGGGCTGGAGGTCTGAAAAGTAATATTTATTTTTTACTTTATGTCCTTTCACTTCTAAAAGGCATTTTATGTCTCTTTCTTTCTAGAAGAGACTTTAATATTGTTCAGTCTGTACCTAAGATTTCTTCAAAATCTCTGACTATTAGAGTCTTTACTTAAGATCTGCTCAGAATATCTAATTGTTAGAGTCTATTTTAGGTCATTTTAGAGTTAGTCAAAGTATTCTTAGAAAATCTATCTAAGATCTCAAGACATTGATATATGTTAGAGTATGTTTTAAGTCATTTTAGAGTTAGTCAAACTCTGTACCCAAGATCTATTAGGATCCTCCTTTTAGGGAGCACCCAACCTCCTTTTTAGACTTATATAAATGTCCTCATTATAACTTGAGGCCCTCACTTTTTAGTTGAATCAATTTTTCTCTAATGTGAGAACCTTTTCCTATTGCTTGTAGATTTAGGCACCTCTTTGAAGATTCAAGGGTTGAAGACTCCAAATTTGTGAATTTAAAGGCAAGTTTCTTCTCCAAGATTAGAGCTTTGTGGATTTAAGCCCATATATTGATTATCTTCCATGTCATTGCCGCATCAGTTAGTATCAGAGCAAGTCAACATTTCAATCAAGGTTCAAAAATGTCAAGAGTTAAATCTGCTCATATTAGTGATGATTATTCACCTGAAGTTTTTCCTATCTCAAAATCAGATTTTATTACATTTCAAGATTGAATAGATAATTTTTTTGATAATATTAATGATACCTTGAAATAACTTTTGACAAGAATGAGTATATTAGAGAGTCATTCACGCCCTCCTAGAGATCATAAAATCAGATGTTCTAAAAAAGACACTCATGTTGAATCTTCATCTGATATTCACTATTTATCTGATTCTACAAGTTCTAGATCAACATTTGAGGAAGATAATTTTTGAGATTTTTGTATGAAGATTGACTTATCATGTTTTAATGGCCATTTTAAGATTGAAGAGTTTTTAGATTGATTAATTGAAGTAGAATGTTTTTTTGAGTAAATAAAAATTTGTGATGAAAAAGAAGTAAAGTTATTGACTTATAAACTAAAGGGTGGAGCCTTTACATGGTGGGATCAATTATAGACAAGACATACGAGGTCAAACAAAGAACCTATATGATCATGGGAAAAAATAACAAAACTCTTGAAATCTTATTTTCTTTATCCAAATATTAACAAATTTTATATCAATAGTATCAAAACTGTAGACAAGGAAATAGGTCAGTTTCTGATTATGCTGAAGAATTTTATCATTTATCTTCTTGAATTCACTTGACATAATTTGAGTTATATATGATTTCAAGATTTAAAAGTGTTATTAGATGGGAAATTGAAGATAAAATAACTTTACAATTATTTTTCAAGCTTAATGATATTGTAATGGCTGTAGAACATGCTGAAGCCTTATTAGAGGAAGGAAAAATCAGAATTCAAAATTTTAGAAGTTAGAATTCAACTCTTCAACTAGATAGAGGAAGATCTACTATTATTTCTTTCACACCACATAATGGGTGTTTGAATTAAAATTCTATCAAATCAAGTGGATCAAATAATTCTGCCCAAGTCTCTACTAATAAAAATCCTTATAGTCTTAATGTTGTCCTTAAATACTACAAGTGTGGAGAAATTGGACACAAATCAAATATTTGTCTTAAAAGTGGCACAATAAACTTTGCAGATTCTTTCAAAGTGGAAATAGAATATGAAGAACTAGAAATTGAAGGTGAGGTAGAAGAAAATTTTATTGAGTTTGATATTGGAGATGCAATGTCACATTCACTTGTAGTAAGAAGATTAATGTATTTACCAAAAAAAGAAGAAGACTCACAATGCCATAACATCTTTAGAACAAGGTGCATAATGAACTCTAAGGTATGTGATATATTCATTGATATTGGTAGTAGTGAGAACATTGTCTCTTCTATGATGGTTAAAAAATTAGGTTTGCAAAGAAGCCCACACTTTCATCCATATTGAATTAGTTAGATAAAGAAAGAAATAGAAACTAAAGTTTCAAAGATGTGTCTAATCAAATTTCCAATTGGTAAGACTTATTCTAATAAAATATAATGTGATGTTGTTGAGATGGATACTTGTCACATAATATTAGGCAAGTCATATGATAAGTCTTCATTATTATAAGCTAATAATTAATAAATATTATAGTTTTAGCCTTAACTCATGATAAATAAAATTTGAGTTATGTTAAATTGTGAAAAGTAATTTTCAATTAGTTAATATGATTTTTTGGCTAATTATGTGATTTTATGTGAATTTATATAATTTTTATAATCTTATTTTTGAGATAAATAAAGAAAAAGAAAATAAAAAAATAAAAAAGGGGGGGGGGGGGTGAACCTACTGGCCAGTCGGGCCTACAAGTGGGTCGAAAGTGCAATTGGGGTAGAGCCATGAGCATGGGCTCAAGTAGCTATGGACTGATGATAACATGTGTACGTCACACCCCTTTCATGTCATCAGTGGCCAATTGAGCATGAGGCAAGGAGTGGTCATACACATGTGAGAAAGGGGCTCATTAATTCCCAAATCTTAAATTACTATATATGCATCTCAACATTCAGCATATAATCGATGTGGGACTAAATCGACAGCCACACCTTCCCCGAAACATTTTCAATGATTTGAATATTAAAAATATCCCTTATAACAATGAGATATCATGATGTTGTCATTGTATGAAGATATTCAAGTACTTATTTCACTCTCTTTCATGCACACAAACGATAAGTGTAAGTTCAAATCTTACGAGAGCCAAAACTCATTTCTTTTTATTTAATTAAACCACAATTTTTCTGCAAATTGTCAGTGAAGAATTAAGCCACCAAATTGCTCAATCATTGACAAAAAAATCATCAAGGTGATTTGTAGAGTATCATTATTAAAATTACTAAATGATTCGAGATAAAAAGATTGTGAATCAATTGAGTAGATCATCTTCGATTGATCGATGAATAAGTTGTGATCGAGAAGAGGATGATATATTGAGAGACAAGTCGCCACTTCTTGAAAGCATATTAGATACGATGAATAACCTCCTCTTGCTGTGTAGGTTTGAGGACGAAACTCTCTAACATGTGCTCCACCTCCATCTAGCTCTTCTCTATCAGGTGACATTTGTCAAAGAGCTACAAAATTACTATTTTTTCACTCCTTTAGGTGACAGCCATTAGAGATGATTTAATGACCCATTTTAGTGATCTTTAGATTTTGCAAGAAGATCTAGAGATTGCTCACTTCATCCTTATCTAAGGAGAGCCTTCAAGGCTATGGACATTGCATGACAAATCTCATGAATGTTTAGGATTCCGATACATCTATGACACATTGTTGTCATGACACTGAAACTTTATTTTATTATTTTTTAACTAGTTTACCTTTTACCATCATTTTTTGGACTTTTAAAAAAGATCTAATGAATGCCCAAGTCATCCATATCTAAGGAGAGCCTTTGAGGCCATGGACATCATTCGATGATTGTCTTGAATATATAAAATTCTAACGATTGTTGTTGCGAGGCCGGAACTCTACTTTTCCTACTTTCAATTTAATTTTCATTTTATTTAGTGATAATTTATGTAATTTTTACTTTCAAATTATTCTTCATTCAATTACGATTCTTTTGGCTTTTATAATTCTTAATTTGATCAATTAACTTGTCTATAATCACTTATGTAAGAGTCAACAAGCAAAACTCTATTTTTATTCGATTTGCATTTGTTAGGGTACTAACGTCATCCTAGCACCCACACCCCTTATTTTCTTTTTTGTGAATTTGAAATATATTTTATCTTCATTTCTTAGTCTAAAATTTATAAAACAAAATTATATTTTTTGCAAAAAATTATGAAATATCACTATATATTATATACATCTCTATCATCGATTTAAAAAATAATCACTATTTTTTAAAATTTTATTGAATTTCAATTGATATATTTATTTAGAAATAATTATAAATATCTAAAAATTAGTATTTTCTAATTTTATAAATTATAAATTTATGTGATTTACTATTCAATGATTAAGTCATGTCACCATGTCATTTTAATATTGATGCTACATATTGTGGCAAGAAAAATATTTATAATTTTGCTATAGAAAGAGTAAAAAAAATTTTCTAGCTCCAATGCAAGAGAGTGATTTTAACAAATGAGGAAAGGAGAAAAGAAAAGTAATGTTCATCAATCAGATAGAGTTTCTTAAAGAGTTTGATATTAATACTGAATTATTTGTTATTGTTCAAAAACCTAATTCAAATATCAAAATAAGTGATGTGGTATAAAAGCTATTGAAAGTCTCTAATCTGAATTTTCTATAATTCAAGAATTATCTACTCATCTTCTACCAGTGTGAGATGTACAACATCATATTGTCCTTATACTAAGAGCAAGCTTGGGTAACCTTCCACATTCTAGGATGATTCACAAGAAAATCAAATTCTTCAAGAACAAGTTGAAGAGTTATTGAATAAAGGATTGATAAGAGAAAGTATGAGCCCATGTTGTGTGTCTACTCTACTTGTTCTAAAGAAAGATAGAGGTTGACGAATGTGTGTCAACAACAAAACTATCAATATGATAATAGTTAAGTATATATTATGAATTTCATGCCTAAATGACATGTTAGATATACTTTGTGGTTCTAAAATTTTCTTAAAAGTTGATTTAAATAGCAAATATCATCAAATCTGAATTTGGCCAAGAGATGAACAGAAGATTATCTTTAAAACTAAGGTAGGTCTTTATGAATGATTGGTCATGCCTTATGGCTTATTCAACACCCCCAGCACCTTTATGAGAGTGATGAATCAAGTTTTGAAACCTTTATTAGTAAATTTATTGTCATTTATTTTAATGACATTCTTAGTTATATCATTCTGAGGAAGAAGAACACATGAAACATCTTAGATCAATGTTTAAAGTGTTACAAGATAGTGAATTATATATTAATTTGAAGAAATGTGAGTTCATGACTAGTAGTTTATTATTCTTGGTATATGTTGTAAGTGTAGATGGTATCAAAGTAGATAAAGAAAAGGTCAGAGCTATCAAAGATTGGTCAACACCAATCACAACTCATTAGGTTTGAAGTTTTCATAGGTTGACATTATTTTATAAAATATTTATTCAAAATTTTAGCTCAATAATATCTCTAGTTATTGCATGTATGAAAAAAGGTCATTTTAAATAGACTGATGAAGCTAGTAAAAGTTTTACTATCATGAAAGGGAAATTATGTTCTACTCCTATTTTAGCCTTACTAAATTTTGATAAATTATTTGAAGTGGAATGTGATGCATTCATAGTTGGCATTGGAGGTGTACTATCCCAAGAAGGTCAACCAATAATATTTTTTAGTAAAAAACTTTATGAGATAAGAAAAAAATGGACAACATATGAATTAGAATTTTATGTTGTGATCGATACTTTACAAATATGGGAACACTATTTGATTCAACGAGAGTTTGTATTATATACTGATCATTAGGGTCTTAAATCAGTCAATAGTGAGACTTTTATCAATAGAATGCATGTCCGATAGATCTCTTTCATTCAACATTTTACTTTTATTATTAAACACAAGTAAGGGAAACAAAATCGAGTTACATATTGATAAGTCTTCATTATCATGAGTTAATAATTAGTAAATAATATAGTTTTAATCTTAACTTATGAGAAATAGACTTATATTTGTGTTAAAGTGTGAAAAGTAGTTTTTAGTTGATTAACATAATTTTTTGGTTAATTATGTAATTTTTACAAATTTATATGATTTTTATAGTCTTATTTTTGAGATAAATGAAGAAAAAGAAATAAAAAAAAATATAGCAAAATGAAAGGGACTTGCCAACCAATCAGGCCCGCAAGCGGGTCGAAAGCGCAGTCGGGGAGGAGCTGTGAGTAGGGGCTTGAGTGGCTAGGACCGATGGGGACACATGTGCGCCACTCCCCTTCCATGTCACTAGTGGCCAGTCAGCTATGGGACAAAGAGTGGTCGTACACGAGAGAGAAAGAGACTCATTACTTGTAAATGTAATATTACTATATATTCGCCTGAAACTTTGGCACACAAGTAATGTGAGACTAAACCTGTATCACAACTTCTTCTGAAAAGTTTTGAAGATTTTAATACCTAAAACACTCTTTCTTTATAATAGAGATATATTATGATGATGCCACTTTATAAGGGCATTATAATATTTATTTTAATCTCTCTCATGTAGGCGAGTAATAGACATGAATTCGAATCCTCCCAAAGCCAAAACTCGTACTTTTATTTGATTATCGCGACTTTCCTATAGATCGTCAGTGAAGGATTAAGTAGCCAGAATTGCTAAATCATCAGTAAAAATTTCATTAACATAATTCACAGAATATTGTTACTAAAATTACTGAATGATTCGTGATAAACAGATCATAAATCTATCAAGTAAATCATCTCTAATTGATCAAGGAACAAGTCATCATCAAGAAGAAGACGATCTGTAGGGAGACGAGTCATCACTTCTTGAGAGCGTATCGGATGCGATAAAGAGCCTCTTCTTGCTACGTGGATTTAATGATGAAGCTCCTTGACATGTGCCCCATCTCTATTTAGCTCCTCTCTGTTGGGTGACAGCCACTGGAGAGCCACAAAGTTGCTGTTTTTCTTCTCTACTAGGTGATAGTCACTGGAGATGATTCGACTATCCATTTCATGATCTCTAGACTTTGTGAAGAGATCTAGATATTATTCATATCATCCTTGTCCAAGGAGAGTCTTCGAGGCTATGGACACTGTATAAGGATCTCTCCAAACACTTAGGATTTTGGTACATTATCGACAATCACTGTCGCAACATTAGAACTCTATTTTCTTACTTTTAATTTAATTTTTACCTTATTTAGTGATTATTTATATGATTTAAATTTACTAAGCTATACTTTATTCAATTATAATTCTTTTAGTTTTTACATATCTTAATTTGATCAATTAAATCATTTGTAATTACTTACGTAAGAATCACTAGGTGAAACTTTGTTTCTGTCTGATTCTTGTTCGTCAGGCGTTAATGTCATCTTGATGTCTGCACCCTTATTTTCCTTTTTTGTGAGTTTTAAATCTATTTTATTTATTTCTTAGTATAAAATTCATAAAAACTTGTATTCTTTGAGTAAAATTTTTAAAAATTACTTGATATTATATTACATCCCTATGATCAACTTAGAAAATTACCATTATTTTTGAAAGTTTTATTAAATTATCATTGCTATATTTGTTCAAAAATGCTTCTAAATATTTAAAAATTAATATTGTCTTGTTTTATAAATTTTAAATTTACGTGATTTATTATATAATGACTAAGTCACGTCACAGATGCTCTTAGTAAAAAAATAACATGTTTGGTGAACCTATGTGTTGAGATCATGGGATTTGATTATCTCAAGGAACTATACTTAGATGACGATGATTTCTCTTAACAATATATGATTTGTATGTCAGGAATATCAACTAAAGGTTTTTATCTACAAGATGATTTTTATTTTGAAGAATGTAATTACGTGTTTTGCACAACTCTTTCAAGGAGAAACTATTACAAGAATTACACTCTTCAAGTTTAGTAGGACACCTTGGTCGAGACAAAATCTTCTACTCAATTGAAAAATGATATTATTGGTTCAATTTAACGAAAGATGTAGAAAATTTTGGTTGTAAATATCAAGTTTGTCAAACCTATAAAGGACAGTCAAAATATTGAACTATACACTCTATTGTTTATCTCACAATGTCTATGGGCTGATACTTCTATTAATTTTATATTAGGTCTGCTGCAAACACAAAGAGAAGCTAACTCAGTTTTTGTGGTTACGATAGATTTTCAAAAATGTCACACTTTATTAAATGTAAAAATACAAATGATGCAAGTCAAGTAGCCAATCATTTCTTTAAAAAAATTGTTCATCTACATGAAATTCATGAGTCACTTACCTCTAACAAAGATTCAAAGTTTATATCTCACTTTTGATGAATTCTTTAGACAATTTTTGACACATTTTTGAAATTTAGTAGTACTAGTCACCCACAAACTGATCGCCAAACTAAAGTTGTGAACAGAACTCTTGACAATTTGATTCATTGTATTTTAGGAGAAAAGTCAAAATAACATGATTATGCTTTGGCTCAAGTAGAATTTACATATAATTTGATGATTAATCATTTGACTAACAAATCTCTATTTTTAGTATTATATTATTTTTCTTCAAGAATTTCATTAGATTTATTACAAGTATTAAGACAAATTGGAACTAGTATTGCTACAAATAATATGATATATGATGTGACTTAGTCATTATATAGTAAATCATGTAAATTTTTAATTATAAAACTAAAAAATATGAATTTTGTAGATATTTAGAAGTATTTTTGAATATATATATTAATTATAATTTAATAAAAATTTTAAAAATAGTAATAATTTTCTAAGTCAATCACAGAGATGTAATATAATGTCATGTAATTATTTAGAATTTTTTTTAAAGAATACTACTTTCTATAAACTTTATATTAGAAAATAAAAATAAAATATATTTAAAATTCACAAAAAAGGAAAATAAGGGTATGGACGTCAAGATGACGTTAGCGCCTAGTGAACGTGAATCAAGCGAAAATAGAGTTTTACCCGACAATTCTTATGTAAGCAATTACAAATGATTTAATTGATCAAATTAAGATCTGTAAAAGCCGAAAAAATCATAATACAATAAATTATATCTTGGTAAATTTAAATCACACAAATTATCACTAAATAAAGTAGAAATTAAGTTAAAAGTAAAAAAATAGAGTTCAGACATCACAACGGCGATGTGTCGGTGATGCATCAGAATCCTGAGCATTTGGGAGGATGGTCATGTCGTGTCCACAACCTCGAAAGCTCTCTTTGGATAAAGACGATGTGGGCAATCTCTATATCTCATTGAGAAGTTCAGAGATCAATGAAATGGGTCATCGAGTCATCTCCAGTGGTTGTCACTCGGCAGAGTGGAAAAATGGTGACTTTGCGACTCTCTAGCAACTGTCACTCGGCGGAGTGGAAAAATAACGACTTTGCAGTTCTCTAGTGGCTGTCACCCAATGGAGAGGAGCTAGATGGAGGTCATGTGCATGTCAAGGAGTTTCATCCTCAAGTCTGCACAGCAAGATGAGGCTCTTCATTGCATCTGGTACACTCTCAAGAGGTGGCGACTCGTCTCTTGGCGGATCGTCTTCTTCCCAATGATGACTTATTTGTCGATCAATCAGAGATGCTTTATCAATGGATTCATGATCCTTTTATCGCAAATCATTCAAAAATTTTAGTAATAATGCTTTGCGAATTATGTTGATGAGATTTTTGCTGATGATCTAGTGATTTTGGTTGCTTAATTCTTCATTAGCGATATGTAAGAAAGTCGCGATAATGAGATAAAAAATATGAGTTTTGACTCTGGGAGGATTCAAACCTATGTCGCGTCCTTTCTAAAAAAGAAGTGATGTGGGTTTAGTCCCACATCGCGTAAGGCAAAATTTCTAGAGAATATATAGTAATATTACATTTCAAAGTAAGTCCATTCTCGTGTGTGTACGACCACTTCTTGTCCCACAACTGGCTAGCCACTAGTGACGTGGAAGGGGAGTGGCACACATGTGCCCCTATCGGTCCTAGCTGCTCGAGCCCCTACTCGTGGCTCCTCCCCCACTGCGCTTTCGACCTACTTGTAGGCTCAGCTGACCAGCGGGTCCCCCCATTTTGTCTAATTTTTGTTTTTATTTCTTTTTCTTCATTTATCTCAAAAGTAAGACTGTAAAAATCGTATAAATTCGTATAAAATCACATAATTAACCAAAAATTCATGTTAATCAATTGAAAACTACTTTTCACACTTTAACATAAATATAAGTCTATTTATCATGAGTTAAGGCTAAATTTATATTATTTAATAATTCTTAACTCATGATAATGAAGACGTATCAATAAATCATATCAAAACACTTCATGAAGGTGTGATTACATAATCTCACAACTAATTATGAGAAATATAAAGCAGCAATAAATAAGAAAAAAAGAAAGAAGAAAGAAATTTAAAGTTGGAGATAGAGTTATGGTATACCTTCGTAAAGAACGATTCCTAGTAAGTAGCTGCAACAAGTTGAAGCCAAAAAAATATGGACCGTATTAAGTTCTATAGAAGATCAACATACCTCATTGAGCTCCCACCAAATATGAGTACTATGGTGATTTAAATCAAGACTTAAGGTTGAGTTTTCTTGAAGGAGAGACTGATGTAACCCAAGAGATATGTTGAAGTGTCAACTTTGAATTTGGGCCCACTTATCCTAAATATGGGCCATAAAGTGAAAAGTGCTAAAAAAGAAGCCCACATATGTCACTAGTGGGCTAGAGGTTTGAAAAGTAATATTATTTTCTACTTTATGTTCTTTCAATTCTAGAAAGTACTTTATGTCTCTTTCTTTCTAGAAGAGATTTTAATGTTATTTAGTCTATACCTAAGATCTGTTCAAGATCTTTGACTGTTAGAGTTTATCCCTAAGATGTGATTAGGATCTTTTATTATCAGTGTCTATTTTAGGTCATTCTAGAGTTAGTCAAAGTATTTTTAAAGGATTTGACTAACTCTGAAATGACTTAAAATAGACTTTGATAGGTTTTAAGTCATTTCAGAGTCAATTTGAGTTAGTCAAAGTTAGTCATTTTAGAGTTAGTTAGAGTTAGTAAGAGTTTTAAGTCATTTCAGAGTCAGTTAGAGTCTATTTTAAGTCATTTTAGAGTTAAGTCATTTTTAGACTTTGCCCTTGGTTTTTTTACCTTGAAAACTAAGGTTCTTCCTGTTGTTGTTTTTTCTCAAATTGTAATTGCCATTGCTGCTCCACTGCCTTTGTATGGCTGCCTCTTTTGACTATTGCTACTGCCCCTTCAAGCCGTCATTGCCATCACTGCCCCTTTAGGCCATCGCCACCATCATTGCCGATTCAAGCTACTACTGTCACCCCTTCTGGCCATTGCTCCTGCCCCTTCAGGCCACCGTCATCACCACCACCCATTTGGGCCACCACTGCCACTCCTTCTGGCTGCTGTTGCCACCCATTTGAGCTGCCATCCCTACTTCTTAGGACTGCTGTCATCCCCCCTCTTAGGGCTGCTGCCCTAATCAGGCTCCTATGACCAATTTCTATTGGCCTAGTTCAAATTGGCCTAAAATGGGCGAGCTGGTCCAAGATGACCCCAAGACCATCCAGACAAGCTACTAATAGATTTTTCTGCCCCACTTGACACCTCTAGGCCTGATGGCATTGTCTAGATGTGATGATTCATCTGCCACTATCTACTCCACTGCTGACTCCTATTGATCTATTGCCAATACCCCTTCTAGTAAAAGCACCATCCATGACGTGTCATTCTATTATGGCCCAACTTACTTGTCCATCCTAAACCTTTAATGGTCACAATTATCCTTCATGAGTCATGGGCTTTTAGAATTTTTTATAGCTCATCACTTGGTACATCATCTAATGGAGCCTTTGCTTGCACTAACTACTCCAACTTATGATACGTTGACTTAGCTTGACTCTACTATTCATTCTTAGATGTGTTAAAGTATTCTTTCGACTATTGCTCAAGCTCTCTCTCTTGTATTATGTGTGCAAGTATACTATAACATACCTTAGAGACTATGTATGCAAACAAGACCAACATCAGTCGAATGATATAAATTTTCAAGTCCATGTTTGTCTACAAGCAAGGTGAGCAATCCCTTCAAGATGACTTTGGTCATTTCCAAGTTCTTTTGTAAGAGTGGTCTCTCTATAAACCACCCAATATTGACTTGTGCACCTTGGAATGATATCACAAGGAACTTATCACTGAAGTTTATCTTAGTGGCCTTTGACCTTCTATTGCTTATGAGATTCATGGTCAAGTACATTATGGTACCCAAGTTCTGAATATGGAATCTATATTCTCCTCAGTTTTTCAGGTGAGCACCAAAACCCCTTCATCTCTCGTGTCAAATTCATCTACCCTAATAGCCTCTAGTACTTGTGGCTGAGATGGGAGGCATGGCTCCAAGCCTCTTACTTCATGTGGGGGATGTCTTCCTAAAGGCAAGTAGACTTTTTGCCTTGCATTTATTGTGGTAAGACCACTCATGCTACGAAAAAGTGTTGGAAAGAGTTTGGGAAGCTTGAATGGGCTTAAGCTATTTTTCCTTCTACTACTCTAAGCATGACTCTATTTAGTCCATTTACACCACCAGCCAATCCAACTATCTAGATGCACCTCACCTTAGCAAAATATGAGGCATGGAGGTAATTTCAAGCCTCTATATCCACTGTCACATCTAGGTTCCACTTTAGGTCCACACGCTCTTCTTGCTTTTAGATTGTTATGGGTTATTGACTTGGGTCCTTAAGTCATATGAATGAAACCAATTTCATTCTCTCTTCCCTTACTCTTATCACCACATGTCTACCTGTCTCCATTGCTGATGGTCGTTCATGCTCTGTTAAAGCATGTGGGTTCACTAAACCTACCCCCTCCTTTACCCTACATGATGTTTTATATATTTTTGGCTTTCTCACTAATCTTTTTTCTATTAGTGTTATCACACGTACCTTTAACTGTGTCACCCTTTTTCACCTTGTCTAAAGTGTCTTTTAGGACCTTCTCACTTGTTGGAGGATTGATTTGAGGCATCAAAATAATTGTGAGATCTATGTGCTTGTGTTAGATACCCCTACCTCAACTTGAATCTCGTTCAATCCATAAACATATGCAATCCCATCTCCAATTGAGACCACTCGACCAATCTCATCCACTTGAAAATGAGTGTAAAAGTTAGTTATTCTCCTTTCTAATAGAGTAGTTAGTTCTGTGGGAGACAATTTCATAAATTTCTAGTCTTAGGGCTCTTTACTTTGTTTTTAGTTCTTCTATTTCTTCTTCTATTTTGTGGTATCGTGGACTTGGTCATTCATATTTTTTTCTGAACTTAAACAATCTTTACCATGGTTATTTTTGTTTGAGTTTGTGTGAGCCATGTCAAATTAACAAACATCATCATTCTACTTACCCTACTCATGATTCTATTCTCTCCTCTTGTGCATTTGACCTCATTCACTATGATGTTAAGGGTCCCTCTTGTGTTTCATTTCCTTTGGGCCATCTTTACTACATCATGTTTGTTAATAATTATACTGGAGACAACTAGGTAAATCTTATCAAAGATCACACATAAGTCCTTGCCACTATCTGCTACATAAGAAATTATTACCCAACATTCCACCACTCCAAAAATCATTCGAACAGATAATGTCCTAGAACTTATTTAAACTACTTTTCAGAACCTTTGTGTTGAACACAGAATCATCCATCAAACTACTTGTTCTTATACCTCTTCTCAAAACAATGTTGCATAAAGAAAACACTACATTCTACTTGACATTATTCTATGAGATGTACATTCTACACTATCTATGGTCTGATGTCATCATGACTACTACTTATCTTTATAATGACATTCCCTCCTCTCCTTTGGGTGGTGCAATTCCTCTTACTCATCTTTTATTAGATACTTCACTCTTTTCCTTACCACCTCGTGTTTGGATGCACTACCTATATACAAGATCATACTTCATCATTATCTCAACTTGCTCCTTGGGCATTAAAAGACATATTCATTAGTTATTTGAGCATGTAGAAAGGATATGATGTCTATTTTCTTAATACTGGGCACTATATTACTTCTCTTGATGTCACTTTCTATGAAGACATTTCTTACTTCTCCTGATCTTTACTCCTCTTTGCACGTCTATATCTCTACCCTAAGAATTTATTCTACTCCTCCATCATCTTCATTGCTCTCTCTAGGGGATCTCTACCATCATTGCACCTTCTACTACACCACCTCCTCTACTCATCTCTAAAGACTATCTAACTCCATTGATGCTCGGGGATCCTAAGTCTCCACCATGCATGTCCTAATTGATCCTTTTATTTCACTAGTTACCTCCTATCTAACATGGGACTTTACCATTGCCTTCCACACTTTTACCTAGTGACCCACCTCTCGATGACCTTCACCTTCCCATTGTCTTGTGGAAGTATACTCATACTTGTACCCAACATTCCATAGCCCAATTTATATCTTATGATCGTCTCTCTCTCATTTATCATACCTTTGCCTTTGTCATATCTTCTAAGTCACTGTCTAATATATATCATGAAGCTCTTCAAGTACTTGAGTGGAAAGCAGTGATTGATCTAAATTATCATACCCTAGTGCATTACAATATGTGGGACTTAGTATTGTAGCTTAATGATGCCAATATTATGATATGTAAGTGGATTTTCACCCTAAAATATTATCCAGATAGGATCGTAGCTCGTCATAAAGCCCAATTAGGAGCCAAAAGATTTACTTAGGTTCATGGCATTTACTATACTAAGACATTCTCTTTGGTTGTCTGCATGAATTATATTTGAGTTCTTTTATCTATGGCAGTCAATCTTGACTAATCTCTCCATCAACTAGATGTTAAGAACATACTAATTATCACATAAAAAGTGTAAGAATTATTTTATTCAAGAGCTTAAATCTTACAATCTAACATGTTATCATATTAAAAAAATTATTTATTATTTCTTTGAATATTTCATGAAGTTTAATATTTTAGAGATTTTTTTGAATTTTTTCTCTGAGATTTACAATTATAATTAATTTTTTATTAATATGAGAGAATTTCATAAATTTTTGATATCTTTTTATGATTTTTAGGAAGCCGACATATACTTCAATGTACGAGATTTAATCTATAGAGATGAGGCAACGGAATCAAGAGCTGAGGCACTAACACTCAAGGTCACTAAGTGAGGAGATCATAAGCCGTCAAGAGAATCTACACATCAACGATAGATGGAGCATACTTATCGAGGGTGCAGTACATCTCAACATTAAGGAAGATCCTATGGCTACAATAAGACCTCTAAATCCACTATTTCAAATCAACCTGAGAAGAAATTGACTCTCACCTCATCTTATTGTGGCCAAAAAGACAAAAATACTCTCACTTAATCGCAACCTTAGATCAGATGATTTTGAGTGAATCAACCCTACACATGTACTCTCATACCCTCATGTAAACCCATGCACATTTAAGCTGCCATTTAGGGGTGGAAAATCTAACTTTGAATGTTCCGACATTTAGTTGGCTTGTATAGAACAACATTGAGGTTCCACATCAATTTTGGATGTGTTTTGGTTGATTTAAGTGTGAATTCTCAATGTAGATCCTTGGAAAAGCTACTTGTAAAGAAATTGCTTGACCTTGACATATAGAGGCCCGAGGTAAGTTTATCCAAGTTCGATGTGTTCCATACGTGACCAATCATTTAGATATTTATAGGTTTGAAATAAAGAGATTTACAATTTCGATTTTGGCTTATGAGTCTTCTGTGCATATGTTTTACCTCTCTCTCACTATTCACACCACCGAATTTCTATTTTCCCTTTTTCTGATGGTGAAAATCATTCTTACTTCTCATCACCTTTCCTTTGAGTTCATTTGATTTAAATCTATCAATTAAATAAAATAATAACTATTAACACCTAATCCTCATTCCCTGCCATCAATCTCAAACTTACCACAATACTTACTTATTTTAATATTTTAATTTGATAAATTCATGATTCTAAATATTTTTGATCAATTAATTTTGAGGCTTTTCAAAGACGCTCGATTTTCATTTTATCATGTCTCCAATGCCTTTTTATATGATGATTTAGCAAAGCAAGTCTTTATGGAACAACCTTCAAGGTACATTGCTTAAGAGGAAACTTTTCATATTTGCCTTCTTTGTCATACCATATATGGGCTCAAATTGAGTCCTCATGTTTAGTTTGTTAAATTCAATAATATTCTCACATCTTATAATTTTATCTCTTGTAAGATTGATCTGATAGTGATGCATAACAAGGAACACTAGTAAGTTCTCCCCCACTCGCAGAAGCATGGACATCAAGATGGTAGAGATGAGAGGTAAGTAGTAGATCAGCAACAAGGAGCACCAGCTTATCACTACCTAGTGCTGGCATCACTCACCAGCTTCAGGTATTACTTCGTTTCTCCTACCAAGTACACCTTACCCTCCCTTAGAATGCAGGAGCTTGAGAGACAGATTGAGAGATTGTGAGAGAAGATGAGGTGATAAAATCCCTCTTCCCATCTCCCTTAAAGAACATACAATATTTATTTCAGACTTGAGTCCTTAATTCTCTTCTGTAAATCTCCCTATGTTATACCACATCACTAGAAATGGTGTACGAATTGGTGTATGATATTATCACAAAATTTGGTCCCTTAGATCAAAAAGTAGAAAAATTAGAAAATAATCAAAGAGATCTATTCAATGAACTTGTATCCTACTTCTGGAAGGATTAGCCCTTCACTGGATCTAGATCTTTATTACAGTAGGGCTGAACTTTATTGGCCCACCAGAATAGTGTAGTTGGTACCCTCATCTTAGCTAAGCTATTTTATTGATTTCAAAGATATTTTAGTAACTCAAGGATGAAGAATTTGGCTATAACATTATACAAAGGGTTTTGAATTATGGGATTCTACTTTGTCAAAATGTTGTGACCATCCTTGCTCTTTAGTGCTCTTTTCCTTCTTATTTTGAATAGACAGTAGGGCTCACTAAATTGAGTAATAATCTTTCACTCAGATTCTTGGTGATTTGCCTTATACAAATAAACAAGTATGATAAATATATATTTCTGAATGGGCATCCCACATAGATAAGATAGTATTAGGTTCGTTGTTAAATCTTAGGGAAGTAGATTTCTATTCACTATTTCTATATAAAATGTATATATTGTCTATGTAAGCATATTTATAAAATAAAGTAAAGAACACTAAAAAGTAAAACTAATGTACAAGAGGCTGAAATTTGGAAAAAAGCTGAAAATATCTGAGTATGCTGTACTTGCTCATGGGTATCTAGAAAATGATTAGGATGATCAATAGGTACAATAGTAATAAGGTACTCACTACAAAATACAATCACTTTTAAAGCAACAATAAGGTACTCACTACAAGTTTTTAATTGTTTGAGGAAAACAAGAATGGATAGAAAAATATCAAAAAATGTCATTTCACATTCTGCATTTTCAAGATTCAACGAATATATTTATAAAACATGGGCCTACTAGACCTACTATGGCTTATTAAATCTTCTAGGGGAATTAGGCCTCCAAGTAGGTATCAAACTTCCATATTTTCCACTCTTTGGGAGGGAGACAGGAGATGTGAGGAAATTATTCAGTTAGAGCATGCCTTGGCTTTCAACAAGGCTGTCAGTTATTGCATGAAAATGATGCAACTATCTAATTTCTCCTTAATAAAGTGTCAATCAATTTTAACATTTTTTATCCAGTAAATTTGAATAAGATAGTGTGCAATACTTATTGAAGTTTTGTGATCACAAATCAGCATGATTATATATTACCATTTAAATCTAAGGTTTTTTAAAATTATTATCACCCACAACACGACATATTTCCTGTGTTATCCCTCTAGATTCAAATTCAATATTTGATCTAGTCACTACAAGTTGTTTTTTAAGTCGGCAACTGTTGAGAATCTTTGATGGTCGTCTGCTCTAACCCAATTAAGTCGCATTCGTTGGATTACTGTGTCAAGATCCATCCCTACGCCTATTAATGATTGCCGTCAGATCTTCCTTTGCCACTTACAGCCATCAGATCTTCCTTCACATCTTATTACTCTCTAGACCACGTGGTGATGATCAGAACCTTAATCTATTACAGACGTCCACCAGATCCACCTCGACCTCAACCGTTCATCGCATCCACCAATCTTGGCCGTCAGATCTTCCTAAAATAAGAAATAACATAACAATCATCAATACTATATTTAACTTAAAACTAGGTGATTTCTTGCAACAACAATTCTGAAAAAATTCCTAAAACTAGGAAAATCAGAGAATAATTCTAAAACTATAATTAAATATTTTAATTTTGATGACATATCATATTCTTTGAAAATCTGTTAAAAACGTGTATAAATAATGTTATTAGGGGCACTAATGTACTTGGTTGTATTGACCCATTGGGACCCACATGTATGATGTGGCTGGAGAGTAACTTAGTGGAAATGCTAGTTAAATGGGATAGCATGATAAGTTACCATCATTTATTGTTACATTTGCTGAAAAAAATGCCAAGTGCTTGGGGAACAGATACATATCTTTTATAGGTTTTAGTTCAATATCAAAATCTGAAACCCAACCGCCCTAGTAATTGTGGCACCTATAGTAATTAATATTTGTACTTCTGACCTCATCCAACATGTGAACCTGATATTCGGGACCATCAATGCCACATTAAGGCAACAATTTAAAATAAAATAAAAAATTACAAACTAAATTTTCAGAAAATCATATAAAATGTTTAGTGGAATTAGGTCATATTCCGCAAAGATGGTCAGAGAATAAGAATATACTTAATCGTTGTATGTTGCTGGTTGATCCCAAAAATATGTACAGAATGGATTTTTCTGCTATGCAATAAAAGCACAGTCCCTATTTGATTGAAACAAAAATCTAAGCTAGCTGCATGTATCAAACGCAGTATTAAACAAAATGCAAAATAAATCTCGTTCTTCCACTGTGTCACCCACTAGAAGGTGAGAATAGGACTAAGGAATCCTCCTCTGATCCTTGCGACACCCAAGGATCAAATGGGACAAATGCAAGCTGAAATTTGATGTATAAATGGTACTAAAACGTCGAATAAACGGAAATGTTGATGGAAGGGAGTTTTTGTGCATCTGCTGTGTCACCCAGCAGATGAGCACGAGCTCGCGGTCGCGCTGCCGCCGTCGTCACACCGCCGCCGTCATCGCGCCACTTGCTGCTGCCGTCGTCACGCAGCCCCCCTCATCGCGTCGCCTGCTGCCACCCTCGACACGCCGCTTGCTTCCGCCGCTTTGCTGTGTCACCAGCAGACAGAGGCAAGCTCACAGTCACGCTGCCGCCGTCACCACACCCCTGCCGTCGTTACACAGCCGCCGTCGCGCCGGCTGCTCCTGCGCCACCGTCATCGTCACACCCATTGCCCTCTGCCATCTGTTGCCGGCCTGCCGTGTCACCCAACAGACCCTGGGAATAGGGGAGCGCTCCGGGCCTTAGCTGCAGCCGGCGGCCGCTTTCTCTCTCCTTCTCTCTTCCGTTTAAACCCCCCACTTAAATGGACTTGTGATTTTGTTGTGACTCTCCTATTATATCTCGTAAGTTATTGGCTAAGAGAAAAGAAGAATATAAATTAAAAAAAGGAAAAAAAATACTTCTCGAGGCCAGGCCTTGGATATTGAATCAGATTATATCAAGAGGACAAAAACTAATTTTTCTCAAGGTTAATCTGTGAATTTAGGTAGAAATATATGAAATGGTTCTAAAATCTGTTTTGATATTTTTATTTATATTTTCATTAACTATAGGTTAGGTTCCAATGCTATTTTTTAATCATTTTCCCCTAGTTATCCTACAAAAATGTTACATTAACACTAAGCTAATGGGGTAGCAATTACAAACCAAAAGTAGAAAAGAAAAGACATTTAGCTCCAAAACATTGACAAGTGCCTCTATTGACTTCAGGAAGAAAAGACATTTATGCCCTGAACATTTTGAAGAACAATATCTGACATTAAATAGTCTCTTTCACTTGTTTCTATTTCGTTTGGTGCAGAGAAAGGATTTTTCCTTGCACTTCACAAATAGTGCATCACTTATATTATTATTTGACAATTTGCATTTAGTTTTGCCATCACTTGTGACATTCGGTGCCTTTTGTCCTTTTAAATAGACTCACTCTGAAAGGGGGTGAAAAATACGATGTTTGTCTTAGTATGCTTTGTATTTGTTTTTCTTCTGATATGCTTTGCTTATTTTGAGAATTACATTTCATATCAGATCTAAGTTGTGCTATCGTAGATAGATGACATGCTTTGAGGTTGAAAAATCTAATGGGAAGATTGATTTTAGCATATGAGAAAAGAGAGTGAAGACAGTTTTGGTGGGATGAAGGTTTCACAAAGCTTAAAATAAAAAATTAAAAAAAGAAAAATTATCTGATGAAAACCCATATGAGTTAGATTTTTAAGTATTTACTACATTACAATTGTCTCTAACATATGGAGTGATATATAACATTATGAATGTAGAAACTATCATTCATAATTAAGAAAATAGAAATTTGGTACCTTTGAAAGATCCTTACAAATAATTTTTATTTGAAGAATTTTTAGTACTTAAACATGAGTGAAGGAGCAAATCTTTTTGATCATATGAATCTTTCTAGGGAGTTGATCATATTGCTTGATAGTTTGAAGGTTAAGTGAGGGAAGATGATCGAGTTATTATTCTCCTCTCATCACCACCTCAATTATATAACTAGTTTGGGATTGCCATTTTATGTAGTAGAGATGTCTTTAGGATAGAAACGTTTCATTCTATGTTATCATCACCAAGTATTAAATGTAAAATATTCCATTGGTGGTGAATATCTGGTTGTTAAAGATCCTGGTCAATACAGAGGACATCAAAAAAATAAAGATGCTAAGGAAAAATCACTTTTTATCAAAGTTGAAGGGAACTGTTAAATGTTTCTACTACAACCAAGAAGCTCATCAAGAATCAGATCTTTCTAAATCGAGAGCTTCATATATATATATATTATCTTCAAACTGAGTCACATGACAAAGCACAGAGCTGAGGGGTGTCTTAAGGAACACGGAGAGATGAAAGGTTACTAAGGCATTCAGGGTTCGCTAGAGTGCAGGCAAAACGCAAGGTCCATGGGGCCAATCTGACGAGGGTGACAGGTCAAATGTGCACATATGTTCCACAACCCCCCTCCCCCCTCCGCCAACCTTTCCGTCAGATACTCTTTTCCTTCTATCTTGGAGCTGTCTGCTGCGGCACCCCAACTCAACCCACTACCTTCCAGTATAACGCCTATTTCATGTCAAAGAAAAAGACTCAAAGTTGGCACGCTATGTTCATCACGGCTGCTACAGTCTTTCCGGAGATTTAGTGGGTGTGCCGTTCTCATCGGTCAGAATTTTCAAAGTGGGTCCGAGAAGACTACGGACTTGGCTACGGAGGGGTTGGCTGCGCACGTTTTTGCGGGCCTTCTGTCTCTTCTCTTATTGTTGCGTCTTGAAATTCGTCACGAATCCATTAGGGAGGATGGAGTTTTCGATGACCACACGGACGAACTACAGCGCGACGAATGCGTGGAGGGATTTTTCTTCTCTCGGTAGCGATTCAGAGTTTAGGGCTATTCTCCTGCCTGAATTACATGGCCATGCTGATATCCGTGAATGAGAGGGAGAAGTGAGAGGGAGATCGAGGCCGCTTGGAGAAGAAACTGGAAGTTGGGTCTATCTCCGCAGCCATGGCGCCGCCCTTCTCTGCATCTGGGTCTCCGATGTAGTCTTCCACAGCGGCCAGAGCGGCCGACGTTTGGGGCAGGTCGAGCTCCCTCTCCAAATAGGCAATCCACCTGTTGTCGTTAACCTCTTTGTCTGTGCTGAACAAAGGAGAGTCCTCGAAGAGATCACACGGTTCGGGAACCATGGAGAGATCAATTCCATTGGCCGTAGACTGAGCCGACATCGACGAGGAAATTGCGTTCCACATCTCCATCATGTTGTCCTCAGCCGGTATCACGACAAAGTCGTCCGCCGAGCTCTCCGGGTGAACTCTGGAAGTCTCCTCTTCAGCAGGACGGACCCCGCTGCCTCTACTGCCGGACTGACAACAAGAAGATACCGACGAATTGGAGATCGGTGAGCATGGTGGCTCTTTTGTTTTCTCTGCTAATGCTACTCTCTTCTTCAAGTGTGTGTTCCAGATGTTCTTAATCTCGTTGTCCGTTCTGCCAGGGAGGCAGGATGCGATCTTTGACCACCTGCATTGTGACAATTGCAGGTTATTACAAGGCCCAACATTGATTATTTGATTAATGAAAATCGATAAACCCTACTCATCGAAAGTTAAATCTAGGATCAGATTCTGTCATAGGATCGATCGAACGCGAGAATGAAAGATGAACGTTTTTTAACTTTTAACTCTCTTCTTGGTAAAAGTGAGGGCACGTTAATCTCCTTGTTTCTTACTTGTTTCCGAGCGTCTGGTGGAGGTGTATTATGACGTTTTCCTCTTCCTTGGTAAAGTTCCCTCTCTTGATGTCCGGCCGGAGATAGTTTATCCATCTCAGCCTGCAACTCTTCCCGCATCGCAGAAGACCTGCACTTGCAAGACCGCAAAAGCCGGACATCAGAGCTCTGTCACGCAGTAGACAGAAGAAAACAAGAATAGAAAATATAGTAAGTCCGACATCCATAAATATGTAAAATTATGTATGTGCCCGGAGAATTTATATTGAATTCAGGGTATTGTTACGATTTCATAGGCGAGAGAGAGAGAGAGAGAGAGAGAGAGAGAGAGAGAGAGAGAGAGAGAGAGAGACCTGCTAGTTGAGGGAGGGTACGCCAATTGCCGTGGCCATGCTTCTGAATATGCGCGATGAGTCTCACGTCCTCTGCTGGAGACCAAGAGCCCTTCTTTAACCCAACCTTCTCGCAGCAAGGAGCTCGAGCCCGACCCATCTTCCTCTCCGCTTTCCTGTTCTCGTCACATTTCTACGGTGAACGTTCAATTCTTCTCTTCTGTGTGTTACCCGTCTCCGTGGGGCTGCACATGGACAGACAAGCGCACCCACGTTCTCACAGATTAACAGATATTTATAGTAAGAGACCTCGGCTCTGGTTGACAGCGACTTGATGCTTCTCCCCCATTAAACAAACAAAGAAAAACTAAAATCCAAAGAATGCAAATTGACCGCCGAGTCTCTGCAGTCCACCGCCCTTAAACTCTTACAAATTGAAGATATTAGACCTAGGAAATAGATTAGAAAGAATGAGGTTAGAGGCAGACTGCTGTGGAGATTCATCAACACTGATGGAAATCCCTGTGTTCTTCACAGTCGTGTTCCTACTTTTATCCTGGATTCATTATGCAATGGAAGGACGAAGTTCATCCGATTTCGATTTCCGAATGATGTAATGTCGGCACAAGGAATTGAACCAGCGCGGCTGAAGGGAGGACACCGTCTCCACATGCAGGGTATGGCAGGCGACAAGATAGTCAACTTCATCGCCATCTAGGTTTATTTGTACTTGTTTTCTACGGTTTTATTTTGTTAATCAGTATGAGGACAGGCTCTTTAGGCCGGTTTGGGGAGGGTACAAGGGAAACCCGAAGTTTAGACGACTCTACGAGCGGTTGCTCATTTCCTTCTCAAGTCAACCAGGAGAGCTCATTTCGTCGGTGTTTCCTGGTATATGCTACTCCACAGCTGTCCATTAATTGGACTGCCGAAAACCTACCAGCCCAAATAAAAACTAATCTTGCCGTTGCGAGGAGCGTCTCTTAGAATTATTTTACGATGATGCTCCTTGGTCTTAATCGGAATCTACTTCGGGGACGTAGAATAAAAAATCAATGAAATAATCGGAATCTCGAGCACGCATGACTAACATCTCTACTAAGAGCTATTTTTTTGCAAGAAACGCAACATGCTGGATTCCTCGAATAATCTTCGTGATGAGGACTGGCCAATCAAACATACAAATCTGGTGGGGCGTAGCTATTACTGATCGAGAATCAAATATATAATAGGCAATTCAATGATAAGTAGAATACGATGACAAGAATACGATAAATTACTGTCATAAGCCGCAGAAAGCAAGATAAACTTAGTTGGGTCCGGAAGAGCGAGAGAGAGAGATAGAGAGGCGTGCCCGGAAAAGCTGGGCCCAGATCACACTTCAGGGTTTTCAAAACCCATCGATAACCCAAGTACTAAGTCAGGATGGTATTGCTTAGTTCTTAAGAAAATATTACAGGTGGGAAGATAAAATAGGAATAATAAAATTTGTTGCCTAATGGGACTCCCACTGAAGGCATTAAAATAGAGTAATAGGTTCAGGTTCTGGTGCTCTCACCCAACTTAGGAAAGGTTCAATATATGAATTTTTTTCTACTCAGTCAGAAAGGAAAAATGAGTAGGGTGATCTCATCTATACAGAGAGCAAGTATGGTATTTCTATTAAATAATTTCAGGAAACATAATTCTAAGATATTTTGGGTTTATTCAGTGCGAACTCCATCTCTTTTATTTGAATTAAATATGATGGATTTTAAGGTGTCATTAAAGAACGAGGCCACATCCTCCCTCATCCGGGCAAAGGATCATGGGCACGACTACGCCATCTAAAAGTTCAATCACACGATATAATTCAAACCCATCTAACTCGAAAGCTCAGTAGGTCTCTCTCTCTCTCTCTCAGCCCTTTCCAAGGATGAACAACCCAAGTCAGCGCGGGGAAGGAGTTAGATAGTGCCTGTCGACGTGAAGGTTGGGATCTCTCTTCATCATGACAGCGGACCCAGTTGCCTGCTGGAACGGTTGCCTACAGAGAAAAACGTTGAGCAGGCTGATATGAAGATAGCGTTACGTAGCAGCGGAATGTTTTCTAATGGATCCGGATCCCCTTCCCCCCTACAAAGACGCTCGTCCTGATTATCAGAACTAGGGCAACCAACCCGCTGGCGACCAAGCATGTCCAAATCCAGAGTAGGTAGGTAGACACATGAATCAATCGTCATCGACTCTTCAAGTAGAACCCTTGAATAAATACGGGAACCTATCAGCGCAAAGGCGATAAGCTCCTACGAGCTACAGCGGACCATCAGATCGTGTCATCAGGAATCATCCGATGCCCGTCTACCTTCTTGATGATATGATACCTAGATTTCCAGTTAGACGGGTAGAGCTATGTCCGAGGGAATGATGATTATACATCTTCGTCAGGGTCTTAATGATCCCGGTGGGAAGACGCAATCAGTCCCTCTAAGAAGATTAGACGTCTCGGAAACCAAACTCAACAAAAAAGTCAACACCCAGCGTCCTCCCAAGAGTGGACGGGGACAACGCCACGGTCCTTATCACAGGAAGCTGTTCAGCAGTCCGGGCTGACGCCCTTCAATGGGTGTCACTGTTGGAGCAGGTGAAGATGACGTTGTCTCAACGACCCTTTATGACCGATGACGGCAGACATGTACGCCTTACGTAGATAACGAGATTACCCTTATTTCACCGGGTCAACCTCTCCAAGATATCACAAGCTTGGCGACTTCATCATAAGTCCAAGCGTCCTCTATCGAGGGCTAGAAATGGTCTCTAAAAAGGGCTTTGTGGGACCCTTTCTGAACACTGGGTTGACTTGGCCCTCTTCATCCATCCTTTATAGAGCGCATTCTCTCAACACAGAAGATCCTGATAAACACCGGGTCTAGACGGGATCGGGCCAAACTAACCCAGTCTGGTTCCGGAATAATATTTGATTTCAGAAAATTATCGTTATGGTAGATTTACGGACATCTTCATTAGGTTTATGTCTCCCTATCAATATTGATGCAGCCTCTAGGGTTTCATCAATAATCCGTTCTCAAAAGTACATGTGCTCTAAGTTTTTAATGTATAGATTTTCTGATAGCCGGTTGGGTCAGCATGAAAGCCATTTGGTGGATGCTTCCCCCCCTCTCTCTCTCTCCCTCTCCCTCTCCCTCTCCCTCTCCCTCTCCCTCTCCCTCTCCCTCTCCTCTCTCTCTCTCTCTCTCTCTCTCTCTCTCTCTCTCCCTCTCCTCTCTCTCTCTCTCTCTCTCCCCCTCCCTCTCTCTCTCTCTCCCTCCCTCTGCCTCTCTCTCTCTCTGCCTCCTATCTCTCTCCTCTCTCTCTCTCTCTCTCTCTCTCTCTCCTATCTCTCTCTCTCTCCCTCCCTCCCTCCTTCTCCCTCTCTCTCTCTCGCTCTCTTCTCTCTCTCTCTCTCTCTCTCTCTCTCTCTCTCTCTCTCTCTCTCTCTCTCTCTCTCTCTCCCTCCCTCCCTCCCTCTCTCTCCCACTCTCTCTCTCTCTCTCTCTCTCTCTCTCTCTCTCTCTCTCTCTCTCTCTCTCTCTCCCTCCTCTCTCTCTCCTCTCTCTCTCTCTCTCTCTCTCTCTCTCTCTCTCTCCTCCCTCTCTCTCTCCCTCCCTCTCTCTCTCCCTCCCTCTCTCTCTCAATCTATCTACAAACCAATTTATCCATTTTCATTGCCCTATCAAGCTATGAATACATTTGCCTTCCAATTTGTCCATGTTCTTGCACTGATTATCTCTCTATGTAGTTGGGTTTCCATGGGCTGGGCTCCGTACTTTCTTATTAGGCCCATAAAGACACTAATTATCCGTTCATATCCTCTGCTGTCGGACTTTATTGCTCTCTCGCCTGATGCTGGGCCTTGTTTTTCTTACTGGGCCATGGTTTCTGATTTTCTATTGGGCCGCCAAGGCGTTTCCATCTTTTTTTCTTTGGTAAAAGATATTTAGAATTATGTCCTTTTTGTTCAGATGAGGGTACTCCGTAACCGTTTAGTAGGTGGAGGCTCCGGCAATCGGTATTCCAATTGGGGCCGGAGACTTGTTGCTGTTGTTGTTATTGTGGATTTCCCCCTCCATAGATCACCGGCCGCCGTCGCCGCCGCCGCTTTCCCGTCGCCGGAGATGACGACTATCCGCCGGTTCTGCTGCAACGACCTCCTCCGCTTCGCTTCTGTCAATCTCGACCATCTGACCGAAACTGTGAGTGGATAGCAGCTCCCTCAAGCTGTCCTTCCTTTTTCTTTTCCTTAACGTTACTCTATCTCTCTTTCTCTCCCGCTCTGACCGGAAATTGCTTGTGACAGTTCAATATGTCCTTCTACATGACGTATCTTGCTCGGTGGCCGGATTATTTTCACGTCGCCGAGGCTCCTGGCAACAGGATAATGGGTTACAGTACGCGTCCATCCCTGCGTCCTAGGTTTTGCTGTGTCATGGACATTTTCATCCTTTTAATGTGTGCAATGAAAATCTGTTCTTCCGTTGATCAATGGCATTCGGTAGGAGTTTGTCCGTAGATTCGTTCGAGCCTGTATATGCTCCTTTTTTCCTCGCCCCTTTTTGGTGAAATTGTTCTGCAGTGGTTCCGTAAATTATCCACTAGTACTTCTTTGAATTATCCACCTCGTCCCCTGTGGAAATATTTTCTGTCCGCTACGGTTTCCTTGGAATTTTTTATTTATTTATGGTTTTCTCGTTGTTTGAAAATTAATTATCTTGCTTCATTTTACATTGGTGTGTGAACTCTAAAAATAGAATGTCTTTGGGACTGTTGAAGTAAAAAATGGAGGTAAAACGACTGTGCTGCTTTTAATGAGAAATATTTTCTGATTCGTATCTATCAATAAAACCGAAATATCATTAAAACCTACCGTAAGCAAGCGAATAAATGCCAGTCTGTTGTGTATTTTTGAAATATCAGTTGGGAGTATTTTTTCTCCCAGAGCAGAGACCGACCCCCTGCATATATAGAGTGTTTACTTGTAGGTGGTGTTATGTATAATTCGAAAGAGTAGATGCTACTGTTTTCGTTTGCAGCATAATTGCTTGACATCACAATCTTCAGCGTAGTTTGGATTGTGCAGAGAACTGATTATCCTGTCACTTCTCTTTTACATAGTTGCAATGTTACCCTGTTGTCGCCAACAGAGATGTTCATATCCGTGTTCATACCTATGACACTGATTGAATATCTTAAGTATAATTTCTGATGTTATGAATTGTACATGCTTCTTAATGTTTCTTCCTCTCTTTCAAGCATGAAGAAACCATTTTTTTTGTCTCTTTAGACTCTGTTTCTCCTTACTGATCTACTTGATCATTTCAAGAGAACTGTTTAGGGTCCAATCTGATGGAGAAGTGCATATTTATTTGTTTTCAATTTAGAAACTTTAGTTGCTCCTTATGAGGAGAAAGAGAAAGTTCGAAAATGAATGAAGTATGGTAAAAGTTCTGCATGATAGATATCAGTTCGATGGGAAGTGGAAGGTGACGAATCCATTTCAAATGGTATTTATCATCATTTCCTCACATTTGGGTTGGCTTATTGGGTCATAGTCCTACGAATTGCTATTTATTTTATGCAGTAACCTAAAGTCGAACGAATGATTAGTGTTGTTGTTGTTAACTCCAGCATTGGGGACATTGAATTCTTTAGGTCTACATTGAATTTGGGACATTATTGTTAACTACTTTTTAATTGAAAATACTCCTTGGGTCTCTTCTGATCTAGTATGTTCATTGAACATATGAATAAAGAAAATGTCCCGGTGTAATGCAATTTTATGTGCTGCTTGTAAGTCACTGTAAAATATTCAGTTCATCATATCATATGTTGCGAGGATCTTTGTCTAAGTGTATAATTTGAATTCCAGTTTGCTTACGATTGTGTTTATTGCTTCTTTCATGCTTTGCCTGTTCCTCTTCAACCACCAGCAAATATTATTCGGCAGGTTTCTCACTGTGATTTGAGTTTTATGCAGTCATGGGAAAGGTTGAAGGGCAGGGTGAATCGTGGCATGGACATGTTACTGCAGTTACTGTTTCTTCAGAATACCGAAGGCAGAAATTAGCCAAGAAGCTCATGCATTTGCTGGAGGACATAAGTGACAAGTAACTATACAGCTGAATTACCTTTTTTGGTTTTGTCACTGTTGTGTATCTTTCCTTCGTGTGCTTACACGAGATGGGTTCATAGCATTGTAGGCTGTCTCACAGAATGTGACACTGACCAGCATTTCAAAGGGCCATTCAATTGGAGTTGCTTAACTAAAATTTCTGGGTACCAATATTCACTAAACTGTTTGGAAATACAGATGTATGATTGGTTTAGGTTATTCTGGATCCTTGTCATAGGCTCTTGTCATACATGATTTTTCTCTTGAGATGCTCCGTGATTTTTTCTCTTTCAACTTAGGTGCAGTTCTATGATTTGACAGGATTTTCTCTGTGGGGGAGAGTGGGGAACTGGATGAAGAAGTTTTAGATTTCTCTCATCTAGAAAGCAGTTCATGTTGACATGTTGTTAGGTTGAATCGAAATTGGTTACTCGTGTTTTAGCTGTCCTTCAGCTAAGTAGTTTGAACATGCTGTACCGAGCTGATAGCAGATGTCTGAAGATCAAAGGTAAGGAGACGAGGCAAAAATGGGGCCAAATTATTACTCTTCCAGAAGCTGAACTACATGTTATTGTAGACAGGGATGTTTATTCCCAAGTGAGATACAGCTGCTGGAGAAATTGCAGTTAGGATCATATTTTCTTTCTTCTGTTGAGGAATGGATCCAGAAGAAACTGTACCACGGACATGGAACCAGTGAGCTTTGTATGCTTGAACGTAGACTCTGTGTAGCCAGCCCCTGTGCGCAATGGCAGCAAACATATGGCTGTCAAGTCATCGATGGCTCCGGTTCAGTTCCTGTCTGTCGCACATAGAACGTTTGCCTGATGATAATGGACTACAGAATAGTTCCTTTTTTAGTTACTGATCTATCATTCTTGTTTGACCGTATTGTTGGCAACTGATTTTTAGTTCCTGGAGGCAGACACGAACTCCATTGGGCAAGCCTTCATCCAATTGGGAGTTGATTAGCCGTCCGTTCCCTAGCTGGTTGTTTCTATCTTGATCTGGCTGTGCGTCCACCTGTTTGGGCTGGCTGTATTGAATTGAATGTTGTCTGACATTGAAATCTTCTCCACAAAAGTCAAACAGTTGACTTTGGTTTTTTTTCACGCGCTCCTTCTTTACTGGAACCGAATAGTGAAATAGATAGTAGATGTTTTGCTGACATACCTGCACAACGCCTTTCAGATGTATTTCTTCCAAATTTTAGTCAACCGTTCATTTTAGTCAACAGAATCTGCTGAATCCTGATTTGAAGGTCTGCTTATTTCAGGGATAAGGCATACTTCGTTGACCTGTTTGTGAGAGCATCAAACATGCCGGCAATCAAGATGTACGAGAAGGTCGGTTCCTCTGCCTTGCACCACCAGATGTCAGAAATCCTTGTATTAAAAGAAACATACTCCTTGATCTGAACTGGTTGGTTTCAGCTGGGATACATCATCTATCGACGTGTATTGCGGTATTATTCCGGAGAAGAAGACGGGTTAGGTGAGTCTGTTCTGCCGCCGCCAAGAAAAGTCAACCGTGAGAAGAGAATGCTTGTGCCGACCGCCCTGTTCTCACTGCGCTTGTCGTCGCTTTTCTTCAGATATGAGGAAGGCGCTGTCGCAGGATATCGACAGGAAATCCGTCGTTCCTCTGAAGAGACCCGTCACGCCCGATGAACTCGAGTACGATTGACTCAGAGGCACCTCTCCAGGTTCTCTCTCCGCTCTCATTTTTCTTCTTATTCGCCCTCGCGAAGCAAGATCGAGATCATTTGGTGGAGAGAACATGATTCCGTTCTTCTTGGATTGAAAAGATCAGGTTAACCCCCTCAAGCGCGTCGCTTGATGTTCTGGATTTGGAGTGCGGCCGTTGACCTAGGAATAAAAATTCTGTATGGCCGATGGGGTTGGAACGAGAGTTGACTTTTGGGCACTAACATTCTCTCTGTACCGAGAAGTCGAGTGGCCCTGGTTTGCGGACCCCACCCTGAAAGGGAAATCAGTCTGAATCTGATCGTGGTTCCTAAGCACTGCTCTAACGACATTCTGAATCTTTCTTCGTTAACCATATTGGGCAAATATTTCCACGTGGGTTTGTGGGTTGGACCGTTGACCCGGGAATAAAAACCCTGTATGGCAAATATTTCTGATAAAATTATGTTTTGGACGGCTTTGGTGCTTTTATACATATTTATACATATTAAGCAAGCCCTGTTACTCCAATCTTCCAGTCAACAAATAATGGAAACTATTTTTTTTTACTTAATTGTCCTAATTAGGGAAATATGATAAAATTAAGATTCAATAGGTTACTCTAATAGCCGAGACGTCTCTTAGGAAAATCATTAATTAAAAATTTTATGCACTTAGAATTCTGGGTAAAAAAACAAATAAAAGGAGAAATCGCACGCTAGAGTGGTGCTAATCGTGAAGCCTGAGTGAGCTGCGGCTGAGAAGACAATGCTTAGGCACCTGGCCGCTAATAGCTCCGAAAGGTCAAGGTAAATATTGGGATCCGAGTGTGTTGACCTCGGAAACCAGATTATGAGGGTCAAATTGCCAGGTGGGATCCGAGTGCTTTGACCTTGGAAACCAGATTATGTGGCCCAGAATGGCTACACTATGACGTGTACTTTTGAAGCTTCTGGGGTCTAATTGTCCCCTATAAAAGGCATTTTGCGACAGTTTTAGTGACGTCCAGGAAACTTGGAGCACAACCAAGAGCTCCATGGTGGGGGGCGAAGAAACACCAAGAACAAACGAAAAAGGGCTGCGGAGATACATACTGGGCTTCTCCTGGTCACTTATTTCCAATCCATGAGACTAATACTGCCTCTAATATCAATTTCTAAAGCGTGAATGGCCACGCGCGTGACTTGGACATGAGTGACATAACCTTCCAAGAATGGTGGAAACAGTTGACCAGTTGACTGCATAATCTATCTCCTTCGGCTGATGAACATGATTAACAAGCATCGTCTATTTCTCAAGCGTAAGTACTTGAATGGGATACAATGCGTTTCTCCAGATCTCATAGTTACATAGCGAACAAACATGACTTCTCTTATTGTACTCGAGTCTGAGGTATTTGTCAAGCAATCTCCCTCGCTCTTCCACAACTGAGTAGATAGATAGAAACATAGATAGTGGGGTTTTAGTTTTGGGCGGAATCAAGCACACTTAAACCCAGGAGGAATGGAGTAGCCACAGAAGTTGAGCAGCAACGACAGATCGACGGGGATGTTGAGATTGATGCCGAGGATGTTGGCCTTGATGGCGGTGCAGAGGCACACGGCAGCCTCGAGGTCAACGAGTCCGCTGATGAGGGAACAACAAGGTTCACTGGGCGGCTTCCCAAGTTTCAGCTTGAGCAGGTCGAGTACATTCGCGCACACGCCCAGCTTGAGAGCGTCCCTGGGGCAGGAGGGGTAGGAAGGTTGGCAAGAGCTGCATGATGGCGGAGGCTTTACGGGCGGTGGAAGCTTCACCGGTGGCGAGGGAGACGGGACGTAAGAGGTGCCGGAGACCAAGCCGGTGAGGAGCAGGTTGATACAGAGGAGGACTGCTATAGTGGCGTAGAGCTTGGAAGCCATGGCAGGGGAAATACGGGGCAGAAGGAATGTGGGAGAGGAAAAAACTACTTGGTGCGTGCTTGAGTGCTGCAGTAGGGCAGGGTTTTTATAGAGCGGAGATAGTAGATGCCGGGCTGTGATGGACCGTGCAGTGAGCGGCAACACTGCTCCTTGAAAGGGAAGACGGCGGGCTTCGAAGTTTTGATCATGAGAACGTGGTTCTGGCGACGAGCAAGTTTTCAAAGAAAATGACCGTGCTGGGTGACCCCCGTTTCCATAGTTTCACACTGATGTGACCTCCATTCCAGCCTTTCATTACGATTTCCGACCACGAGAAGTGAGGCTAACCGAGGATAAGGAATGCCATAACTTGCAGGGTGGTTTAGATAGCGTACGGCTTATAATCTTGGTCCATCATCTCTCCTCCTCGTTATATAAAAGCACTAACTTGAAGTGAGATATTCACTTTCCAATATAATGCACCTTTTAAACATTCGAGCATGACAAGAAAAGATGATACGGGGATGAAATATCGGCGATGGTGTCTCCTTACGGAACGAGACAGCCCAGATAAACACACGAATGTAAACTAGCTTCGAAGTAAGAGCAATGGGATCTCTCTCAGTAATGAGATTAGTTCCAGTGAGAAACGAAAGAACTTCCCCTTCGGTCTGAAGTGAACGGCAACCACAAAGTAATGGGTGAACCGAAATGGCTAACAAATTATCTGAGAAGAAGAGGGAGGAATCCGACATCTCGAGAAGCTTGTCTTAGGTGCCGACATCACTGCGTTGAACAACACAACGCGAGGTTTCATCTCACGATGAACAACAAAGTCAACACAATCGGGAGTGCGTGTGGAGGCGGTCCGGCAGGTAGACATTCCGATCGCTTCGTAATTGTCTTCACTCTCGGAGGTGGGCCGACGTACTAGGGCTTTACTTCGTGTGATGCCAGTATTTGGCGGACTAACCGTATGTGACAGGGAACCCTGTTGGCTGTATCCGGCTGTGATCAGGAAAAATCTCTTGATTCATGTTGATATCCCTGTGGGATACGGCGGGCCATCTCTTGACTTGCCACCACCTCTACAGACTTGGCGTAATAGCCATGGTTTCTATGTGATCTCCCACTTAGCCAGCGAGAAACGAAGAAGAATCGCCAGGTCGCAAAACTAATTCAGTTGTTATCCAGAACAACTACGGAGGTGGTAACTCCTTTCTTTGCTGTAGTGGCATGAATTATCTTCCTCGAAGACGTCCTTGGGTTCGCATGGGGTTATAATCAGGAGTCGTTGCTATAGACTGATGGATAACTGGTAACGTTATTGATAGCAAAGGCCAAATCTTTTGCCACGAAAATGATGTCAATTGGGTGCTATCTAACAATATAAAACCAAATGTTTGATACCAAGAGAAATTAGTGGGCTATCTAACTGAAAGCCCACGGTGTGATGCTGAAATATCCTCTCCCCGACCCATGTGATGCTACTCCAATGTCAATGAACAATATTATTGCTACACAAAATATATTCGATATTATTTACAATTTCCCGTCAGTTAGCTTTCGCGATTAAGTATGATTATTATCACTAGAGCTGCCGCTTCTCCAATACTAAATTAGCCACTAAGTATCCATACACAGGAAACCCATCGGAGCTTTCAAAAAGGGCCAAAAAAAGGAGCCCGCTCCATTGACCAGTGAGTCATCACTTAAATTGAAAGGTGAGGTGCTCACCAAAAAGGCTAAATTCGACATTCTCATTGGCCTATGAGTACACTGAAACCACTCTTCTTAAGTCCCACCCCATAGTTACAAATAAGTTGGGGGCAATGGAAGAAAAGCCTTAAAATCCAGAAATAACCTAAAATTGAGACTAAATCTGTTACATGTCCTAAGTTGTATGTTAAATCGGATAACTGCAACATGATGTAAACTTCGTTTTACGAAATTTTAAGTTCAAAAATTGGAATTATCAAACAATATAAGTTCATGATCCTCGTAACAATCATATGTAGTCCGTAGATTGGCATGGTTTTGTTATGCTCATCTTTTTCTTGTTCTTAAGGTTTCATGTTTCCTATTCCTAGGCTCGAGTTCCTAAATCTTATAGGAATTTATTGTGGCAGCGATGATGATGCATCACGAATAAGCCTTCAGATTTGTTCATGCTGGGGACCCATGTTGACCCTCTTGAAGATGCATTCATACTGTGATAGAAGAAGGGTAAGTAATACCCGCCGAGCATAAATGTGCCAAAAGAACTGCGGACAAGTTTATGGATAAGATATAATACACACTGAAATGTAAAGAAGATCATGAAGCACAGTTTAAGTGGTTTGGAGATATCCTTCATCATCCATGGACAGAGCTGAAGAGATTTTTTTCAAAGTACATAAAAAGAGAACCTTACAAGAGGATTAGATATTTTTAGCTCGTCTTCCTGGTCTTTGTGATGTGCTCTGAACATACCTTCGAGCCCCAAATGAGTCACCATCCACCCTAAATATAGGAAGACCCAACTCTGAACTTCTCAATAAGCCAAATGAGGGATGGAATGAAAAACGAAAAAATCGACTCACACATCCGTTACCAATACCACTGCACTTTAAATGGAGGTTAAGAAGGACAAAAAAAGAGAGAGGGAGGAACAGATGAAAGTCCGTATGTTTCCTATAAATAGTGAACACTGCAACTAGTCTGATCAGTCAACTAAGGCATCCATGATGGGCTTGTTAAGACAATGATTAACAAGATCCTCGATTTAGCTGCCCAGCTCATCACCACCTCTAATCCTCTAGAGCAGTGTAGTAGAGATGATTGTGGGGGGTTCAGCACTGAGAACGTTTAGATATAGGTTGGTAAATAGGCAGATTCAGATGGGATAAATTATGCAAAAAACAGTAAGCATAGGCCAATACCTCAGGTATTTCTCTGCCGTAGAAATCTGTTATTGTCTGAATCGTTTGATTACAAGCCAAGTCTCATTGGGAAGGAACATGATCAAAAAACCATTTAGATAATGAATGAGGCAGAAATATGTTCAGGTAGCTTACATTGTACCGTATCTTGCAGGACTATAAACCTAACTGAAGTCTCCAATCATATTTAGAAAAAAAATGCAAGAATAATCACAATGGGAAAGTATCACGACCAATTGGTAACTTGATAATGTAGTCATCGTCTCTCGAGTTGTCCATGCTGCTATGTGAAGTCGACGTCACTTTACAGAGAGAAACGTATGCAGGGGGTTGAGCTCTAAAAAAGCACGAAGGGAATGCAAGTGGGCAGTGCACCCAACCCATACTATGGGCTTGAGGTTAATGCTACCAGGAACCTAGATCGATAGATATGCTAATTTTCTATTTTTTGAGGGGCCATTTTTTCCTCAGGAAAGATATTCAAACTATAACTTTGATTAGGGTAGAAAACCACACCGGTCAAGAGTTGGGACACGTATGTGCAGAGTGAAGGTAGAGTTCGAGGGAAAACAGAACTTGGATATCTCTAAAATGATAAATCTTATTAGAAGTGTACTAAGAGATGAGAGTTGTTAAAATGAAGAAAACTATTACTAAACTAATAAAGCATAAGGAAAGTTGTCCTAATGGATGACCTATAAGAGGCCAACTCAAGTGTTTCGCAATTAGGCTCTAAGTGGCGGTATGATATCACAAAAGGGGAGTGAACTAATAACAGTTTCCTTTTAATACAGTTATATCCAAAAACATAATCCTCAAAATATCTTTCCACGAATTTATAGTTTTTTTGGTCCTCTTGATTTACATCTACTCTCAAAGGATATATTTTTTTTGTATAATTCTCTAAGCATTTTACACGCTGAATTTCAGTCTCGGATCCCTCAAAACTTTCTTCTAAATCATAGGGCTCTAGGTTTCCCAGAACAAAGAACCTTCCCACTTCTCTCTGCTTAAATTTCAGGTTCTAAGGTGATCTGATTTCTCCCAATTTAGTATAAATCAGAGGGAGAAAATTTACCAAATCATGCACGATCTTCTATTTGTTTGGATCAGTTAAATGGAAGCATTGAGCAAGTTGATGCTAGCTTGAGCTTTTGATGAAAACAATGATCAATATGACATTGGTTGGCCTGAAGATAAGATTGCCACTCACTTTGATTAAGACTTGATCCTCAGATGGGTAGACGACAGTCAATTTGAGGCAGGAACAACAGTTGCTATAATGCCGGGCCGACCTTGAGATGAAAGCCGACGGCAGATTTGACGTTGGAACAATCTGAAGATGAAATATCGTTCTCTTTGATGCAACTTCGATCTTGATGCAAAGACGAAGTCGAACGTTGTCATTATATCGAGATTCGAGCTGAATGAAGATGTGTTGGCGATTTAATTGCCTGCTGGATTGGCTTCATTCTATGGATAATCAGAAGGCGAAGGCGAAAAACTCTTGTTGCAGCAGCGTGCAAGGGATAAGAAATCAAATTTTCTATATGCTGGAACAATCAGCACCGATTTCTTGAATCAATTCTTTCTTCCTCCCGCTTTTCCTGAATTCCCCCTTTTTTCACGATCAAACATCGCTCAATAAAAAATAGAAAATATTAAGATTTTAGGCCGAGATTTTAGACCGTATATGAAACGAAAGGCCAATGGTTTATTTTGTTTAAGTGTTGGATCCACAGTGGTTCAACGGCAGATTCGTTTATCCATTAGGCCCACCACCCGTGAACTTTGGACTCATCCAGTGTAACGGATCGGTCGGTTATCCCACTTTACAGAGATCCGTCATCCAAAAATGGGAACCAAGAAATAAATCCAATATTTCTTAATGTGAAGGTTAGCTAATCAGGCATATTTCGAATTTTTTTCAGGCCAAATAATCTTATCAACTTCAACTGAAGTTTCAGCTCAATAGCATATCGAATAAGCTCTTCAGGTTCAAGCGCATTCGTCTGATCTAATACTGCTTAAATTCAGGACCCAATGAGCAAAGTGTTTTTCCTCATTTAACCTGAAATAAATCCAGATAAATGAAAGAAATATTCCACACTATTATCTTGTAAATACTAATCAAGTGTAAACACCCAAATTACCTGATGCGGTTAGATTACCCTAGAATAACTTAAGAGCACATTAGTGCATTTTTATACCCGGGGAAATATCTAAAATATCCTTCATCTGTTATGTTGTCCTCAAGACACGTAAATCATGACACTTACCATCCAAGAGGGAATTTTCTCTGCTTCCTCAACTAATGGTGATGAAGTTAAGCTTCATCGAATCAGTTGCAGTTGATTACAGAAGTTTATGCCATGAAAAATCAATAAATATGGCCGCATTTCCAACATTTTTCCATCTAAGCACATTTCTGTATGCCCAATAAAAACTGTGACTATTCTGGACTGGTCCACTCTGCAGTATAACTCACTGGGATCTTCGAGTTCAAAGTTGTCTTCATTAGAAGATCTCGGTCACCACAAGACAAAATAACCCAATTCAAGTCATTCTTAGGTCACATGACTGGAGAAGTGATGCACCATATTCGTTCTTGTCCAAGACTATAGAAGAATATGGTGTTATTAGAAATATGATTATATTGTACATTCCTCTAACTTTTATAAGTTGGATGGAAGATGGCATATCTTGTATCACATGTCGATCATTATCGAAGCATACTGAGACATTTTTTGTGAGGCAGAAAAAAGATTATTCCGACTTTAATTTTATTAGGATATCTCTGAGGGAACAATACACGCATCATCGTCAGCGCTGATGACAAACTGTTTAATATTGAAGTTCGGAAACACATTATCGTAAGAGTACAAGTCATATTATTCGAAGGGGTCACAAGGACAACAGCAACGTCTAGGACGGGAGATAAAGTAGCCTGGGGTTCACACACAGCCGCACAGTCTGTTCATATGCGTACCAATTGAAGGATAGACCGTTTCCTCGGGAAAAAAAGTTTTAAAAGCACGTCAACCCAAGAGGACCGGCTTCCCGCAGAAATTCAGCAGCGACACGACGATCTTGAAAATCTGGAGAGTAATGTGTCGATGAGGCACGCTGCGGCCTGTTGCTTGGAGAATGTGTCGATGAGGACACAACAATCTCCTGTAGGAGGAGCGGACCACCTACCCGGAGACGAAAGATCACCGGATTACAGATTGTTAAGCTGAATGGATCGATAAAGCAGCTCAGATCAATGGCATCAGGCGGCACTGATGTGAGGACGGAGGTAAAAATGAAGGATGACGGCAGCAAGAATGGGTCTACGGGAGCTGAAGGTGGAGATTCGATAGGCGGCTTAGCAGGTGGAGGTTCTGAAAGCACAAGGCATTCGACAGCTTAGTAGGACCAACAAACTCACCAACCAACGGGAAAGGATCAGCCAGCTCAGCAGTTGAGAGACAATGCTGTTTCAACGTCAACCTCAAATAGCACTCAATGGAAACCTGTAATTCTTAGAAAGTTTCCGATTATTAGAAATTAAAATCTTTATAAATGAGTACAAAATATACAATCAATGGTGGCAATTTTTGCACACATTTATTTCTTTTTGAAGATTCTTCTCTTCTCTCTCAATCTTCCCCTACTTATTCGCTTTCATGGTATCAAAGCTTCTTGCATAACAGCATTCACGATTTCATGACTATGATGAACTCGAATTAGAGGTTAAATACATTGTCATGATGCAATCAAGTTCATGCAAATAATATTTATAAAACCTCACTCTTGTATTTAGGATAAGTAAGGGTCCATCTTCAAGGAGCGTGAGTAATGAGAGTAAGAATTTTACTTATTTTATTTCTTATATATGTATAACTATACTTGGGATTATAAAGAACAAAATTAAATCTAAAAATAACAAAAATAAGAGAGAAATAAAAAGTATGACAAAGGGGAGAGAATGTATCTAACGTAATTAAATAATAAATTAATAGTAAAACTAGTTCGAATTAAAAATTAATTTATTCATGGAGAAGATTATAAGTACATCATAAATTTGAATCTTGCACAAACTTCAATTGTACGTTAGTCCTAGGCCGAGTGATGCTTGATCAGTGATGATCTTGATATGTTCCAAGTAATCTCTTCTCCAAAATGATTTTGGGCATGAGAATGTCATTGACTAGGCCTTGATTTTCTTTTTATTTCCTTCAACTAGCTATTGCTAGAGAGAGAGCCAAAGAGCATCCTCAAAGAGGGGGGGTGAGATGTTTTAATCCTTGAGAACTAAGCCCCACAAATGGATGGTTATGATTAATAATTAACTCTCTTGGTGGGCGGCCAGATCACTCTATGAGGGCAATGCTCTAATCCTTCTCTTAATTTCATCTTAAAATATTCTAAGATGGACAACCTAGATCTCATATCTTGATAGCCCTTTTATGTTCAAATGGGTTAAGGCAAAGTGATGCCCTCTCTTGGGCCCATAAACGTATTGGGCCAACCCTTTTCATAAGACTTGATTTTTCATTGGGGTTAAGGCTTGGACTTCTTCAATTACTTCCAACTCATAATAAGAGCTCACATAAGTCCTTGGAATTAAATAATTATCAAAAAAATGTGAGATAATCATCAGTTGACTTCATAAAAGTCAAGTGGGATTAATCTCATAATATAAATAAAATAAATAAAATAATATACATGAAAAATGTAAGTGAGTAATGCTCAAGTAATTACAATTGCACATCTGACGATGTTCACTCTGATTTCATTAGGTACATTGACATGCTAGCAGGTGCGTGCAGCAAGCTGCATGGCGGCCGTAGGTCATGCAAGTGGTGGCGCCGGGTGGGTGTGCGGGCCACAAGAACTAGCACACGGGGTGCGTGCGGCGGTGACGCTTCGGTGGGAATGCCGAGCGTCAGCAACGCATCGGTGGGAATGCCGAGCGTCAGCGGTGCTTCAGCAGGAATGCCGAGCATCAGTGGCACTTCGGCGGGGATGCCGAGCGTCAGTGGTTGGGCGGAAACCCAACCGTCGCTGGAAGGATCAGCCTTCTCTAGCGGCACCAGGAAGCAGAGCGACATAAGGATGCAATCCGGCCGACGATACCAAGGAGGGTTGAGCCCTCTTGGTCTAGGCGGTGCTGGAAACAACGTGACGGCAGCGGATCGTCGGGAAACTCTGGCGGGGGCCGGTGAGGAGCTTGGAATAGATCTGGCTCGTCGGCACGGCAGCAAGGTCTCTCCCGACGTCAGCGGCAGGTAGGCATTCATCGGCGAATGGCCAGCGACTGGGCGGAACAACGGATGGTGGCTCCGGCGAGTTTATGGAGTTTCGGAGGAAGAGGTGGCAGTCGAATCAGGAGTCAAGAGACTCCGGCGGAGTGCTTGGCGACGGCTCGTAGGGAGGCGATGCGAGCCCCTTTCGTCACGACAGCATGACGGGGTTCCAACAGAGGCAGCGGCAGTTGCAGCGACAATCACGACTGTTTCGTCCGGTGACGGCGGCAAACTCCCGGGCGGCAATGAGATGACCAGCGGCGGCAGTGGTCTCAGGCGGCAGTGGGACTTCTCAGACAGCAGCATCACGATGAATGAAGTCCTCGGGGTATCGCAACGTCACGATGAACTGTTTCGTCCATGTCCTCTACCTCCTTCCGTCCCTATCCTAGGTCACGAAGAAGGTAATCACAAAGCGATAATCTCTCACAAAAAATACGGCGCTCTTTTAAGGGGGGGTCCTACCTCCCCTTACTTAGGATCCACAAGTGGGCTAAGGGGAGGTGGGCCCACTTGAGGTCCTCAAGCTCATAAGCCATAAAAGGCTACAAAAGGGGCTTATTGGGCCTCTAAAAGAGAGACCCGACAAGCTCCCCTAAAAGGAGTAAGAGGAGGGCCCTCGTAGGTGCTTAAGTGGGCCTCAAATGAAGACCCAAATAAGCCCAAAAGAAGCCCAAAAGGAAAGAAGCATAAGTCCCTCCCCTTCCCCCCTTAGGGTTTTAATTGGGCCTCAAAAGAGAGACCTAATAAAACCTTAAAGAAAGGGAGACACAAAAAATAACACACACACATAGAATTGGGTCTGTTAACAAACAAATGTGAGGCCTAACAAGTCAATGTGAAAATACAAAGAAAGATAAGGGGTGAGCTCAAGCTCGTCGTCGTCGTAGAGGTAGAATGTCGTCATCCCAAAGGGCTAGGCTGTGTAGCGAAAGCCAGGCTCCATCTTCGCATGTCGATCAGATTGAACTCAAACTGCTGGTGTCTCTTGAGCTGATGGAGACGGGTCCCGCTTGCCATCAAGGATTGAATGTATCCCGCATCAATTTTGTACCAGTAATAAAGGAATTGTGGAGCAGATGATGCGTCAACAATTTGAACTTTTTATTCTTATCATCGTACATGGATGAGTTTGTTAAAGGCCTACTCAGGCCTACCCTATAAATGATTTTAGTATTGTACCTTTGTAGATTGTTCCTAGGATTTTGCTACATATTTTCAGGAATTCAAAATACTTTTACAGTTTTCTTGTCATGAACAGAACTAAAGATAGTGACAACTATGTGACTTGGCCTTCGACTAAATCTGTTATATGTCCTTAGTTGCATCTTATATATGATAATCACAGCATAATGTAAACTTGCCAATGTTTTAAATTGGTACCATTAAGAAGATTGAAAATTCAGAAAATTCGAATTATCTACCAACATAGGTTCATCATCCTTATAAGGATCTTATGATCTTACGCATAGTTCGTAATTTCCCTTTCTCATAGGGAAAGCCAAACGTTAGAAGTCTACATTAGATAATACAAAGTTAGATCATTAATTTTGTGAACATTGACCAAACGATTCCATGGCTTTGTTATGTCAAACATTTTTTTGTTTCTGTAGGTTTCTTGTTTCCATTCCTAGGCTAAAGTTCCAAAACCTATTATAGCTTCAATATGGCAATATGTTGTGGCAGCGATGATAATGCCTCACAACTAAGCCTTCAGATTTGTTCATGCTGGGACACATGTTGACCCCCTTGAAGGTGCATTCATGTCTGCTCAGCTCATCATCGCCTTTCACCATCTGCAGCAATGTAGTAGAGATGATTGTGAGGCCTTGACCACTGAAAACGTTTATAATTAGGTTAGTAAATAAGGAGATTAGGAGAGGGAAAAGTGTGCAAGAAACAGTAAGCAGACGCCAATGCCTCTGGTATTGCTCTGCTGTCAAAGTTGGGAAGTTCCTATCTGAATTGTTTCCTTACTAGCCAAGCCTCATTGACAAGGAATATGATTAATGCACCATCGAGAAGGTGAATGATGGAAAATGCTGGTCAGGTAGCTGGGTTTAGCTATAGAAAGCACTCAAGATTTTTTTCCAATGATATGTACTTCTATATTCCCTTAAATTTAGAGTGAAGCATACTGAAGGATAAGATGATTCGCATCTGATTTATGACTAGTAATAGATATGAGAGAGCTAAGAGCATATTATTTCCGAGTTTATATTGTCTGTTACGAGGTCACAGTGACATTGTGTGCCATCTGGTAGGACTTTAAACCTAACTGACGTCTGAAATCAGATTTAAATAAATAGAAGAAAAATTGTACTATGTGCAGTCGACAACACTGTACTAGGGAAGTAACATGACCAATTGGTAATTTGATAATGTGATCATCTCCCATTAAATTGTCCATATTACTATGTGAAGTCAACAACACTTCACATAGAGATACATATACAGGGGTTGAACTCTAGAAAAAGAACGAGGGGAATGCAGGTGGGCAGTGCACCCCACCCCTACTAGGGGCTCATTTTAAGGCTACCAGGAGCCTGGCCAGACGAAATATATAATAGCTAGGTCCTTTTGACGTACAAAGGAATCTATTTTCAGTTCGATAATTTCCTAAGCATTTTAATTACTGAATTTCAGCCCCAGGAACCTGCTGGATTTTACAGCTCTAGCCTATGTAAGATCTCTCAATTTTTCTTCTGAATTATAGGGTTCTAGGTTGCCGAAAAAAGAGATGCTTCCCACTTCTCTCTACCAAGATTTCAGGTTCTTAGGTGATCTGATTTCTCCCAATTTGATATAAAGCAAGATGAGAAAATTTACCAAATCTTGATGATTCCTTTGCATGGACGACCTTCTCTTTGTTTGGATCGATTAAATGGAAGCTTTGATCAATTTGATGCTAGCTTAAGCTTTTGATGAGAACAGTGATCAAGATAATATTAGTTGATATGATGATAAAATTGTAAGTTTCGGATCCACAGTGGCAGAGCGGATGGATCCGTTTGCCCATATGGTCGAACGTCTGAAAACTTTGGACTCATGCAGCGGGAAGGATCGGTCCGGTATCTTATTTTGCTGAGATCCGAGATCCAAAACGGAACATTAAAACTAAATCCAATACACCTTGTATTTACAGCTAACTAACAAAATCCGTTTCGAATTTTCTTCAGGCCCAATAGTTTTATCAAGTTCAGCTTAAATTAGAACTTAATAACAGATCCAATAAGCTCCTTAGATTAAAACCAATTAGTCTGATCTAATAGTCCTTAAATTCGGGCCCAGTAATAAAAATATTTCTTCCCATTTAACCAGAAGTAAATCCTGCTAATCAGACGTAATCTTCCAAATTACCTCATTCAGTTAAATTATCCTAGAAATACTCGGGATTAGATTTATGCATTTTCATACTTGGGGAAATATTTAAAATATCCTAAATCTGTTATGGTTGTCATCCGAACACGGAAGTGAGACTTACCATCCCAAAGGTAATTCGCTCTACTACCTCCATTAACATCTGTTCCCCGGTGATTGATTACACAAGCTTATGCCGTCAAAAATATGACCGCATTGCCAATATTTTTCCAACTAAGCACATTTCTGTTCTTCCATTTGTCCATCTAAGCTGTGACTATTCCGGTTTGGTTTTTTCTGCAGCATAACTCACGAAAGCTGGATCTTTTGAGTTCATAGTTGTCTTCATTTGGAGATCTCGGTCAACCGAAGACAATAATACAATGCAAGTCATTCATAGGTCACATGACTGAAGAAGTAATGCACTGTATTGGTTCTTGTCCAAGACTGATGGAAGAATTGTTGTGAACGGGAGCCTTGCACGTGGCCCCCCCCCCCCCGCCCTGTTCGCATAACGGCATAGTGCGGTTATGCGAGAAGTGCTCTGACGTGTACACGTCAGGGCACGTTGTGCGGTAATGCGGAATTTTCTGCATAACGCACATTACTGACCAGTCTTGACCAGTTAGTTATTTCTTATGGTTATTTCTTTCCCCCTTTTGTTTTCTTATTTAAGAGGACTGTAAGAGTTTTTAAAATGAGAGAAAGTTTTCCTTGTTCCTCCTGCTATTTTTCCTGTGACTCGTGAGGTGATCTCGCCGGCAACGTCTTAACTGCCGTCGTCTCTCCGGTGAGTTTCTGACAAGAATATGGTGTTGTTATTAGAATTATGATTGCCTAGTACGTTCCTCTACCTTTGTAGTTCGTTGTATGATGGTATATCCTGTATTTCTTGTCGATTATTATCGAATCACACAGACATTCTGTGTAGCAGAAAAGAAAGATTACCCCGACTTTCATTCTATTAGGATATCTCTAAGGAAACAATACATGCTTCATCGTAAATGCGGATGACAAATTGTTTAATGAAGCGTGAAAACACAATATCGTAGGAGTAGACGTCAAAATGATCAGAGCAACGTCTTGGATGGGAGGTGAAGTGGCCTGGGGTTCACGGACAACGGCGGAGTTTGTGCTCATATGCGTACGAATTAAACGATAGACCGTCTCCTTGGGAGAAAAGTTTTAAGGGCACGTCAGCCCAGGCGGCACCGGCCTGCCGCAGAAATTCAGCAGCAACGCGACGTCCTCGGGAATCCGCAGATTAAGGCCGAGGAACCTGCTCCTGGCGGCGGCGCAAAGGCACTCTGTGGCTTGTTGATTGGAGAGTCTATCGATTAGCAGAGTTAGCCGGAGAGCAGAGAGCACCGGAGCACAAATTCTTAACCCGATGGCATCAAAAAGGCATCTCATCAATGCAGTTCCAGAAGACTTGCTAATGGTTCTTGACACCAAGAAAATGGCGAAAGAAAATTAGGAGATCCTACAGCAACGGAATCTCGGCGTGGACTGAGTGATTCAGTCACACATCCAAGGTTTGAAGCATGAGTACGAAATTCTCACAATGGCCAAGAATGACTTAGTAGTAGATTTTGTGATGAAATTCACACGAATCATCTCTGAATTACGGAACTTGAGAGAGACAATGGAAGAACGCAAAGTTGTGTAGTGATTTTTGAGGGCAATGCCTTCTAAATTTGACGCACTCACCCTGTCTGTGGAGTAGTATGGAGATCTAGACAAGGTGAGCCTCGATGATGTAATTGACTCTCTCACAGTGCACGAACTGCAGCTCAAGGAATGCGAGTCCCGTGAAGAGGAGCAGGTATTGCTGGCCAGAGTGCTGAGCAAAGTCAAAATGTCGAGTGAGGAGGAGTTCTCATCTTGCAGAAGAGGGCGTCATCGCGGTTGTGGTAAAGGGTGAGGCAGAAGCTGTGGTCGAAGACGTGAACAATCTTCTGATGAAGAGAAGAAATTTTTCGACAAGTCAGGTATCCAATGCTATAATTGCTAGAAGTATGGGCGTTTTGCATATGAATGTCATAGTGCAAAGAGAGAGAGGGACGATCGGGCATATGTGGCGGAGTCCACTCAAGCGGCAGCAACGGTCTCTACTTCGGTGGCAACGTCCTCTCTGTTGATGACAATTGAGGAAGTGGAGAGTGAATTTCTGTTTCAAAGCTCACAAACTGATTTCAAAGATCTAGAAATGTGGTATCTTGACACCGGGGCCTCGAACCATATGACTGGGAGAAGAAATTACTTCACGGACCTTGATGAATCAACCTCCGGATTTATCAAATTTGGTGACAATTCTTGAGTGGAAATTCAAGGCAGAGGCAAAATCCTATTTTAGCGGCAAGATGGTGAGAGAATTCTCTTCAATAATGTGCTTTTTGTACCCAAATTATGTGCTAATATTCTTAGTATGGGGAGGTTAGATGAAGAAAGCTTTATGATAATCATGTATGGAGGATGATTAACTATATTTGATCGTGATAGATCATTATTAGCTGAAGCTGATTGCACAGAAGGGAGGCCTTATCTACTCAAGCTTAATGTGATAGAACAGTGCCTACTCTCCAAAAGGGTTGAAAATTCAAGTCGGCTATGGCATTCGACATTTGGCCACTTGAATTTCTACTCACTAAAGGAAATGTCGAGCAAAGAATTCGTGGAGGGAGTTCTATTGCTTAGGGTTTCTGATCATGTCTGCCGAAGTTGTTTTGCAAGAAAGCAAGCCCGCACCCCATTTCCTAAAGCGTCGGCTTTCAGAGCTTCAACACCTCTCGAGCTTGTCTACATAGATATTTGTGGCCTAATCTCGCCATCCACATTAGGGGGAAGTCGCTATTTTCTCTTAATTGTGGATGATTTTACTCGGCTGTTGTGGGTGTCCCTACTGAAGAACAAATCTGATGCATTTAGAGAATTCAGGCAATTTAAGGCTTTGGCTGAGGCTGAAAAGAACACCAAAATTAAGTGTCTTCAATCAGACAGGGGAGAAGAATTTGTATCTAATGAATTCACTGATTTCTGTGTGTCACAAGACATTAAAAGACAGTTGACTGCCCCCTATTCTCTTCAATAGAATGGGATAGTGGAGAGGAAGAATAGGACAATTATGTCCTTAGTTCACAGTATGCTGAAGGACAAAGACTTACCTCGTGAACTATAGGGTGAAGCTGTAAGTACTACAATTTATTTAGTAAATCGTGCTTCTACTTCCAGTCTATAGGGTTTAACCCCATACGAGGCATGGACTGGCTGAAGGCCCTACATTGGCCATTTAAGAGTGTTTGGATCACTCGTGCCGTTGTCCTTACCACCACCCCCCTCCTCACCTCCGGTTGAACCTCCGTCCGCACCCCAAGTCGTACCCCAAACCGGCAGTGCCGCTTTACTTTCCCGCCAAAAAGCCCATCTCCGACATGGAGATGACTCAACAGTGACGTCGTACTGTATGACCACTTTAAGGGTTCGTTCATGCATTTCAAGCACTGTATTACTTCATATCACGGGAATTCTAGGGTTCAGAATGTATAAGGTATCTATGAGCGGTAAACCAGAGCCAAAAGTTGCGAATCTATCATTTCTGTCTCTTTGGAAAGTTGCTCCATAATCAACGATAACAAGAGAGATTTTAAGGGAGGCTCCGAAAGAGTGTGTGGGAGTTTATGGCGAACGTTAGCGATTATATCAGCAAGTCCCAACTACATTATTTTTTTTATTTCGCCGGCGGGGACCGAGATATATGAAGCAGCTTCCAGCGCAGGGGAACCGACCGGCGAGGATATAGTCAGATCACTTTGCACAAAAGAATGTTCTGGGTACCCTAATAGTCCTAATTATTCACGTATGAAGTAACCAAGCGAGTAGTTGGAACCTCCTTCGTACCGACGTTATAGATGGAGAAGTACGACCGGGGAGGGTTCTGGGTACCGCAATAACACCGTTGTTCTGGTCGCTAGAATAAAAGGCTTTAAAAAGCATTTGGAACTTGTCGTCGTTTTTTGTCTTGTCGTATCTGACAGAGCAAAGTCCACTTTGTATGTAAGAAGACTGAGACGGGGTTACCAGCTACGTTTAGCAAGCAGGGAAGGTTCCTGTCCCACAAAATGCGGGCACCTGCAAAGCAAAAAAGTAGCCCAAAATGCGGGAAGTCCGTTGGAGAGTTTAAAAGAAGCCTTGTCCGTCTGGAACTCGAACGATACGAATCAGTTGGTAGAATAATCTTCGAGGAATACCATCGCAATAATCATTCGTTAAATATCAATTAACCTTCGAAACAAAGCTGTCAATATTTTCCTTAGGCTCGGATGATTCTGCTAATAGGAAACTAGATTTGCACAAGGGATTCTTCGTGAATTGAGTTTTCAATAACAAGCACAAAATAGTCCAAGTTATTCTTCGCGAGCTACTGGTCTAAGACACGTCCTCTGGGGAAAAACGGAAGGACAATGATAGTCCAAGTTAAGATTGTCTCCGCGGGACACTGACTACGACGGCGGGGAAATGGTGAGGTTAGGAACATAAGTATACAGGGCTGGGTCGGGTCGTTGAATTCGGATCATTAAACACGGCAACGACTTTTCGTTCCCGTTTAGAAATTTTTGCAGGCATCCAGAAACGACTCGGTTAGAAGTCCTTTCGTTCTTCAGAATTTAGAGAGAAGAGACGAAGTCCGATTTGTTGTCTCCAGACCCGCCGTTCTCACATGACAAGTGACTGGATCACAAGACCACCATCTGCAGCAGTCCGAGACATCAGACGAAGTCCAATTCCATCTCTCAAGAACCGCTAGTACGCGGTTCAATTCACCAGGCCGTCTATAAATACCCACGAAAGGTTTTGTTACTCAAACCCATCAGAACCTGAGGAGAACCAATACTCACAAAAGAACGAAGGATCCAGAAATGGCGTCCTACGCTTTTGCCTTCGTCGTGCTCGTCCTCGCCTCTACCAAAGCCTTCGCCTCCGACCCGAGTCCACTGCAGGACTTCTGTGTAGCAGACAACACCACCAAGGGTATGTAGTCCTCGCGATCGACGTGCTGCCTTCTGCGTACTGTGTTCTTCTCATACTCTGTCTGTTGCAGTGTTCGTAAATGGTGTCGTCTGCAAGAACCCGGCCCATGTCAAGGCCGATGACTTCTTCTTCTCTGGCCTCGACAAGCCCGGCGACACGAAGAACGCTCTCGGATCCAAGGTCACCCCCGTCAACGTCAACAACCTCTTCGGGCTTAACACCCTCGGCATCTCGCTCGTCCGTGTAGACTTTGCCCGCCGTGGACTCAACCCTCCCCACACCCACCCGAGGGCCACGGAGGTGCTCACACTCCTCCAGGGCAAGCTCTACGTCGGCTTCGTCACCTCCAACCCGCCCAAGCTCTTCACCAAGATTCTCAACAAGGGTGACGTCTTCGTCTTCCCCGAGGGCCTCATCCACTTCCAGCTCAACATAGGCCACGAGAATGCGGTAGCCATCGCCGCCCTGAGCAGCCAGAACCCGGGCGTGGTCACCGTCGCCAACGCCGTCTTCGGGTCCAAGCCTGTTATCAACGACGACCTACTCGCCAAGGCTTTTCAGGTCGACAAGAAGGTCGTGGACTACCTCCAGTCCCAGTTCTGGACGGACAACAACTGAGACCTAGACCTTTTGTCTGCAATTCTGCATTCGTATACGCTATTGAATAAAAGGTGTCTGACGTTGGAGTTATTTGTATCATCCCCAGTAGTGAGGACTCCATGCGCTTGAAGTGGCTTTCCGCCGTCAAAGTACGTCCTTATTTATTCGACTTCAATAACTAGAGATTCAGTAATAGAAATCGGTAGGTCCAGAGAGGAACACGACGTGGAGAGAGCATGAGAGAGGCAACGTCATGGGACCTGTACAGATACGGACTAGTCTGTTAAATAGGTAGATAAATAGGTAGCCTATTGCTCAACCACCATTCACTATAGCCCATTGAAGGTCTTTAAAAGATGCGTTTTCTTTCTCCCTTTGCATCATTTAAACTTGTAGGAGAACAAATAGAAGAGAAATCATCAAGTTATTAGAAATCCTAATGAGAACAAGACTTCTACTACCACGTCTCAATACCTTTGAGATGACTCACACACTCAAAAAAAGAGATTACATGTGCTATTTATTAAAAATAGAAAAAGATAACCGATATCTAAAAGAAAATATCTCGATCTACGTATAACTGATCTACGTGCAACCACATCTCGATCTACATGCAGCTGCGCCCACACATCTCAGATGTGATGGCTGCAACCACCCTCATTCTCTCTCTATACACAACCCTGGGAAGGTCATAAGGGTCGATGTGACCCCAGGAACGAGAGAGCTTCTCTTGCACGTCTCCCGAATGGGTCAGCCGTGCTGGAATGACACCGCCAACAAGAGTCATCAGTTATTCGGGACAAGACCTCTATTTCCATATTTAGACGGCCGTCATTTCACGAGGAACAAATGTTCGAGGGAAGGATTTTTTAAAGTGAACAGATTTATTGACAGCTCGGAGCCGAACAATAGTCGACGATGCTTATATTTTCGAAGCGTATTTCTTGGCTCTCCCGAAACATGATAAAGTCGGTGATGCACCGATCGTTTCTTTAGGTAACAGCTGTATTGATTTTGTTCTTGCAGGCTTTCTGTGTTCCAACAAGATGGCCTCCTGCACGCATTACCTGGCAATAAATTTGAAATAACAGTGGGTTGATAGAACTAGTGAGTAAAAGGAGTATTGGAGCGGACGACGGCCTGACCTTAAACATGCAAGCAATCTCCCAAAGAGAAAACAAGAACGAAGGGCAAGACCAGGACTTTGCCATCTGTAAAATGAAGATCGTACCCCGGCGTGTATTTTTTTCTCAATGTGCTTATAGAACGAATTGTATAAAGGGAACAACAAAAAGAATGCAGCGACGAATATGGGCCATTGTTCTCGTTTCCACGCATCTAGTTCGTCCCGATATCTGGTCTACGTGGTCGGCATTATTCTTATTCGTCCTGGATATGTTGCCGCCTACCAACTGAAAGGGTATTCTGGTTACAAGTTACCAACTTGAAAAATCGGTACCCGTGAAAATTAGTGCTCCAACGAATGGAGCCACGTGTCTGAAAATAATACGATTTTGTTGCCCGCAGCCTAGTGTGTAAATCTTAACCTAATAGCGGCCGTAAACGTTATTCATACGCATCCTCAGCACTCGAACCTAGTTTCTCCAAACAAGGTGGTCCTAAGCCTCCGTTGGCGGCTCTTGACAAGGTCACTGCCTGTTTTTCTTATCTACTTCCTACCTGGAAAAACTTTCATATCCTGCAAAACATTAATTTCTCTGTTGAAAATTCACACCAGTGGACGCAATATCTGGAGCTATGTTACTATTAACATTACTATCATAGGTTCAACAACATTCGATTATACGGGCCGTTCGGTTATGCTACAAAGTGAACCAGAACCTTGGTGAAGTCCAAGCCATCTCCTACAAGTTTTATGTTCAATATTGAAAGCCTGAACCATGCTAGTGGATATAACCACATTATTTTAAAATGCGAAAATTCCAAAAAAAAAAGGAGTCAATGAAAGCGGAGATACAGAAGTTTCGTAAAGATTCTACATGTCATGAGTCACATTTCGACTAATTTGACGCCACGAAGTCATCAAGAAGATGGGAACCTGTCACTCCTGGAAAGGGAAAACTGAGGTTCACAGAGGACCTGCTTACACGAGTAGCTCAACGATGAAGTTGTCAACGATGAACGTTTAAAATGTTAACGTGTTCAGACAACGTGCTGACTAAGACTTGGATACTTTGAGTAATGGTAGCAGGAGACTAGGATAAGAGGGGGTACTTCACTTTAGAAAACGGTGTGCTAGGACTTCCATCCGCCGCCTCCCTTGACTATGCATTGCATTCGACGAGAAGGTCAACAAGAAAAAGCTCCTGACATCTGATGTAGCCCTGTCAAATTGGCGTTTTGATCGATGACTTTACCCCGTCAAATTTGTGCGACTACAGTAGTAAAAACGAGCGCTTAACACCCAAAAAAATTGGAAATACTTTGTTTATTCTCATTTTTGTGGCAATCCTAGGTATCAAACGAGCTTGAACGTTCTACCATGTGATAGAAATTTAAAGCGGGAGGAAAAAAAATCTAGGTAGATGGCACCAAGAGTGGTGAGTTTTATCTTACTGCAACCTGTCTAAAGAAAAGGAAATTGGAGGGTAGATTCAAGATGATATCTTCTGCATGAGATTTGAATAAGAAGTTGAGCATGTGCAGTTTTGATTAGCAAAGTTGACGCAGAAAACTCACTAGGATTCTATACCTTTCCCAGTAAATGTTTCAAGTTTCTTGACCTCACCAAGGATTTTATTGAATGCGTGTTCTTGAGGAATTTAATCACAAACCATGGTTCATCTACGAAATCGTGTTCTCGACGAAAGAGACTTTTCATAGTAATAGACTGATTATTTGGCAATGACAGGTTAATTATCGTAAAGATAGCTCTGCTTTGTTTCTGAGAGGGAAAATCCAAATCCACTACTTTGAGACAACTCGTCCAGTAGTAAGACTATGCGTTGGTCACCGAGATGTTAAATGCAGTGGTTTTAAATTTCACTTGAGTCAAATGACTGATAAGATGTAGCCTCAGACGCCTGGAATAAACGGTCTCCTCATATCACGTAGCAAACTCTTTCAGAACTTCTGCCTCAGGCTTACTTGACTCTTATGCTTGTCACAAAAATGACGCCATTTCAAGGTATTCCGTTTTAATTTATTGTTTTTGTAATAATATTCTGTAGTCTCTACGGTTCATTGGAGATATTTGACTTGACGGAGGCTTACAGTTTACTTCGTAGTCAGAGTAAATGTCTTGTTTGATGCACTATTCCAGAATCTAATAAAATAATTTAAAACAGTTCCTATGCTCCGAACATTGGACTAGCTAGTGTAAATCTTTATTAAAGATATGAAGGTTTTACAGGCCAAAATTCCCAACATATGGTCATACAAAGAAAACAACAGTAAATGTGGCAAAAATACTGCCTTTCACGAAAAGTATTCACCTATATGTGGACATCGTGGTAAAATATGTATAGCATGTGCCAGTAAATTTTAAGTAGCCTTGATATTTCTAGAACGTATCAACATGTAACCCTGAATTCCAATTACTTGCAGGGAAAGCAAAATACCAAAGCAACTGAGTTCAGCAGTCATAACCGAAACGTCTACACATAAAAAGAGCATTAAATCCAAGCGCGACTTTGTGACTTCCTTAATTGTGTGAACTCATTTTCTGAAGCGACAGTTAACAAAGATTTACAACCCATCTGTTTGAGTGTTCAATACGCATGGACGAGCGCAACTGACAGGTCGCTCTTAATCGGCTAGAAGGTCTTACGGAGGAAGTAAACGAGAAAATGATGCAGTTAACTGTCCAAGATCCCCTACATGAAACGCGGGGCCAACTTACTTCTGAAATATACATGGAGGTTGGCATTGATACTATCTGTATTAAGGCCGCAACATATTCAGGACTGCTTTGAACAGGCAGAAGGCAGGCCTTGGGAGGAAATAGATACGTGGAAACGAGAACAATGACACTGTTTGTCTTTGTATCTTTTTGTAGTTTCCCTTATCCTTCACAAGGTTTCCATACCCAATAAAAGCCCACCTGTCTCCTGCACGACTCTTCTGGGTGATGGGAGCAAAGGAAAAGATTGAAAGGAAATAGTTCCTCAGTCCAAGTCTCATGCAGTAAAAAATAAAGATCTAACAATTAAAGTGTAACTTCCATGCGTAGATGAAACTAGAAGAATAAAATGAATTTCTTAACAAAGTGGCATCGTTTCATATTTGAACCTAGCCTAATAGTCTTTTCATCGTAGCTTCTTTCAATTCGCTATAATTGAGTTCACTTTGCCATTTTAGATCCATACCATTTCATCATCATATGTACTCAATGCATTTCTCTAGGGTCATGTGGTGTTGCAAGGTAAAGAACTGAAACGGGATACAAACATGAAATAACGGTGGAAGTCGGATCTCAGAAGAATTATAGTCTTCAATACAGACGTATTTAGGACATCCAAACTAATGACAAAGATGAGCAGATTGAACCCAAATTGAAAAAACAAACGCACATGAGTGAGGGACATAGGTTCAAAAGAAATCATCTATCATACCTGGAGAAAATGAGAGAGAGAAACTGATGGAGTCAACATGAGGGTTCATTCCCTTAGGTGGACCCACGAGGAGGAAGAAGAGGCCACGTCACCTATGCACCCTTTCTCCTCGAAGGAAGGTGCCTCTCCCTCCAAGAGACACCACTTGACATCCTTTGGAAGGAGATGCCTCTAACTACCTTCCTCTCTTTCTAATAAATACTCAAACATACGAACAATTTTAAAAAAGATGAATTTAGAATCAAGAAAGTTCTTGTTATCACTCTCACTTCTTGGATTAGGGGTTCCTCTTTCCCCTCGCTCGCCTCTTGGATCAGGGGTTCCTATTCTCTTTCACTCGCCTCTTGGATTAGGGGTATCTTCTTCTTCTCACCCTCTTGGATTTAGGGTACCTCTTTCTCTTTCTCTTCTCCCACTTCATTATCCTTCCATCCTGTCATCATCTGCTTGTCCACACTTCAGCCTAACTTGCCTCTCACTATCCTTGCCGCTGCCGCAACCACCTCCAACCTTGCTTTCACCGCCTATTGTCGCCCTCTCCTTCCATCGCTGCAAGCCCTATAAGTGTCACCGTTGCCACGAATCGTTCAATCTCCTCCGCCATTCCTTTTCCTCGCCGTCCACCTTGTCATCAGCCTGCCGTCGCCGCCGTTCTACCTTTTTGCCGTTAGCCCCACGTGAAACCCTCTTTCTCTCTCTCTCCCGCCAACGTTCTCATTTTGCCCCTTTTCTCCCTCCACCCTTTAGTTAATATTTAAAAAAATCACCCTTGGTTCTCGTCTGCACGAGAATCCCCTATTTTCTGTCTCTCAACGTCACAACATACCCCGCATTCTCTCTCTCTCTCTCTCTTTCTCCTGCCGACACCCTCTCATTCCACCCCCTTTTCTCTCTCCACCTTTTCTTTTCCAGTCATCATTATTTTATTATTTCACCTCATTTCTACGTCCCAACCCAAACAGCTTATTCCCTTCGAACTGCATCAGTCCACTCCTTGGTGCGAACCACTCAATCTGAACCTTTGAAAATCACTAACAAAGCTTGTGAAACTCAAATCAACAAGAATCTTCAAGATATCAAAAATCTCTATCGCAAAGGTATGTTGATTTTTAAATTTCTTTTGAAGTTGGTAATTATTTTTAGATCCTTCCTCTTAGAATTTGTGAGATTCATAGGATAACCACCTTTGTGTGAAAAATTGGTGGTCCAAACCTTGGTTGAGAAGTCTTGTTTGATTTTTTGAATTAGATAACTCAATAGGAAATTAATGATCCTATTTTTTTTTAAACCATGGGATTATCTGGATATCAAGTCCTCAAAGTTTTAATTTAAGTCAACTCTAAAGATTAGTGTGCAGCTCTCTTTAAGGAGATCTATTATGGCCCCTTTGTCCCCCATTAGAAACAAATGAAAGAGAACCTAACAACTACTTTTGGATCTCTTTCTTTGGTGCCAAATGTCATCCTCTTTAAAAGGAAAGAAAAACAAAAATAGAAGAACTAGAATCCTCTTTAAATGCCTTCTCCCATGTCCCTCCCCTATTTAAAAAGGAGGGAGGGAAAGACCAAGAGTATGTGGAGGCATTGACTAAAATGCCTCCATTTATTTAGTGGGCAGTTTCTACATCCCTTTCATGATTGTAGGGTTTATTATAACATGTTATATTTTATTGGGCTATATAATAGTCCAAACGATTAATGAGTCAACAAATAACACTTTCCAACTTTGACTTAATCACACTATATATGTAAAAGAATTTACTTTTTTGAAACATAAAAACCCGTGATAATGCTTTGTTTCTATCTAATAATGAAGTAATACACATAATTTCTAGCATGAATTAACATAAATTGTGATTTTTTTAAGTAAAAAACATTAATATTAGTTTGTGAGTGATGTAATGTTTTTTTAATTAGCTAATTTTTATGATTTATGTAAATGAAAAAATTATAATTTGAATCAATATGTTAATAGAAATTACTCATAAAGTTAAATTTTAAAAATAGTTTATTTTAAGTTTTTAAGAAATCTATGAAGACATTTTTTAGCTTTTTTTAGTAATTTAAAAATTATCATAATAATGAGAAGAAAATATAGTGATTCATGGTGATGAACATGAATTGGAGGTTAAATATGTCATCTTGATGCAACCAAATTCATGAAATAATATTTATAAAACCTCACTCTTCTATTTAGGATAAGTAATGGTCAATTTTTAGGGAGTATAGGAAATAAGAGTAAGAATTTTACTTATTTTATTTCCTATATCTATATATAGTTGAGATCGTGAAGGGTAGAATTAAATCTAAAAAAGGTGAAGACAAGAGGAATAAAATGTGGGACAAAGGGGAGATATTGAATATAACGCAATAGAATGATAGAATAAATGGTAAAATTAGTTTGAACTAAGAGTCAATGTATTCATAGAAAGGATTATAAGGACACCCCAAATCTAGATCTTATACAAACCTTATTGTGCACCAGTCTTAAGCCAACTGTATAAGCTTACGATGAAACCTATCTGATGGTCTTAACTGTTGACCCCGCATAAGCTTAGGATGAAACCAATGCTGATTGTAGTGGGGGGCCCTCTGTTCGGTTCGGTTGCAAGTCATAATCCCACTAACAGCGCACGCCGAATAAATATGGCAACTACAGGCCAGTAGATACAACGCTCTTCCATACGACCATCTCATCTAAGAATCGTGCCAAACCAAGTGTTTAATTGAATTGCAAGTTCAACATTCACGAAGGCGGACTTCAGCAGCTCGCATTCAAGGCTTCCTTCCCATCTCTATAAAACCCTAGCCCAACATCGCCTCTGAATCACCCAACCTCAGGCTCGTCATGGCTACCAAGACGACGGCCACGACGGCCTTTTTCCTGCTCGTGAACCTTCTATTCGCCGCCTTGGCTTCTTCCCAAGTTGAAGGACCCGTATCTCCTCCTCCACCAACAGAAAACCCCTCCCCTCCAGTCGTCGCTCCGTCTTCACCTCCACCTGCTACGTCGCCTATCGAATCTCCACCTTCCCCGCCGCCGTTGTCCTTACCACCACCCCCCTTCTCACCTCCGGTTGAACCTCCGTCCGCACCTCCAGTAATACCTCCGTCCGCACCCCAAGTCGTATCTCCGTCCACGCTCCCAGTCGTTCCTCCGTCCACTCCACCAGTCGTACCTCCGTCCACGCCCCCGGCAGTGCCTCCGTCCTCGCCCCCAGTTGTTCCGCCGTCCCCACCTCCATCCTCCCCGCCACCACCACCACCACCGCCCCCACCGCTGCCGCCGCCTCGTCCCATCGTGGGTGTGAGATGCCTTATCGATGCCGTCGGGCTAAGAATCTGCGCTCCGGTGCTCTTCGCTCTCCGGGTAACTCGTATCCGCCCCCCTAGAGGAGCTTGTTGCGCGCTCATCGATAGGCTCTCCAACGAACAGGCCGCAGTGTGCCTCTGCTTCGCCGCCAGCAACAGTTTCCTCGGACTTAATCTGCAGATTCCCGAGGACGTCGCGTTGCTCCTGAATTTCTGCGGCAGGCCGGTGCCTGCTGGGTTGTCGTGCCCTTAAAACTTTTGATTCGTACAGATGAATAGACTCCAGTGTTCAGTGATTCCCACGCCGCCTTATCTGTGCTCCTAGACGCTGCTGTGAGCAACTGCCAGCATTTTCTGGTTAACATCCTTGTGTTTTATCGTGCTACCTTCATTTGGTTTCCGAATTACAGCAATAAACTGTTTGTGTTTGGTTACTCCACAACACGTGAGAGCCATCTTTCGGGCACACTGATTGCAGTATGGAAGCCAAAACAATCACGTGAAACTGGTACCAATAAATCCAGAACTCATTTATAATGCCGGGTTCTGCAAGCTTGAGATTAGAGGAGACTAAGTTTCGGTACCCCTACCACAAAGGTGTTGGGATCTGAGCGGGGACTCCACGGGCAAACCCTCAGAAAAGAAAATCTCTAGATGTGAAATCTGCCTTTCTAAATGGAGATGTGATGGAAGAATTATATGTCAAACAACCTAAAGGATTTATTGTGAAGGATAAAGAGGGCTGTGTTCTAAAACTAAAGAAAGCGTTATATGGGCTCAAGCAAGCCCCACGTGCATAGAATTTCAAGCTTCATAAATGTCTTATCTAACTCGGTTTCAAGAGAAGTAAGCATGAGCAAGCTGTCTACTTGAGATATTCTGACCGAGTTCACTTGATCATCGGTGTTTATGTGGATGATTTTATTGTCACAAGAGAGACTGACAGCGACATTAACAATTTCAAAGAAAAAATGAAGCATTTCTTCAAGATGAGTGATCTCAGATATCTTTGTTCTTATTTGGGCATCAAAGTGGTTCAGAATGAAGCATATATTACTTTGTCACAGAGAACTTATGCACTGAAAGTACTGAATTTTGTAAAGATGGACGAGTGTAATCTAGTGCAAGCTCCGCTTGAAGCTAGAGTCAAATTTGGTGCACTAAATTTAGGTACATCAGTTGATTCTACCTATTTTCGTAGCCTCATCGGAAGCTTATGATATTTGACTCACACGCATCCTAATTTGACATATTCTGTGGGATTTCTGAGCAGGTTTATTGAGCACCCAACTTCAGAGTATCTCGCGACCATCAAGCGAGTTCTAAGATACTTGAAAGGTACAACTCACTATGATTTAGTATATGAAAAAAGACTTAAAATGGCAGAATTAATTGGTTACAATGACAACGATTTTGCTGGTGATGCGCAAGACAGGAAAAGCACCTCGGGCAAGTTTTTTTCTTTGGTAAGATGGCTATTAGCTGGGCTTCTCAAAAGCAGAAGTTAGTAGCCTTATCTTCGTGTGAAGTGGAGTATATTGCTGCTACTACGGCTACATGTCAGGGCGTGTAGCTTAATCGCCTCATTAGCGAATTACAGTAGAAGAAGGGACTGTGAAGCTTCTTGTGGATAACAAATCAACCATTATCTTAAGCAAGAATCCGGTGCATCATAGCCAGACTAAGCATAATTGACACTTGTTATCACTTTATTCGTCAGTGTGTAGAAGACAAGAAGATCTCAGTGAACTATGTGAAGACTGAGGATCAATTGGCGGATATTCTCACCAAGTCACTCGAAAGGCTAAAATTTGTGGAGATGCGGGAGCACTTGGACATCAAGGATGTCCATACGGAGGAACTGGAGCAAGGGAAAGATTGAAGGGCCTGATCTAATCCCATCATATAACGTCGCGAATAACAGTCTCCGACAAATACTTTAGCGAGACTGAATTGGGCGTTTTCCCTTTTTCCAGGTAGTTATTTTCTGTTTACAAGATTGATCAAGGCCCTCTATCGTCGAGAGTTATAACGGTAAGGATGGTGCCAACACAAACACCAAGCCAACTCAGCGTGGAGTTGGTTGCATGGTGTCTTTCTCTCCTATGATGATTGGCTTCCCTTTATAAGGGACAATGTGTTCGACGTATTGACTGTGAAGAATGAAACTTTGTTTTTTTGATCAATTATAGTTATTCCGATTCCTTCTTCTTGACTCTTCCTGTATCCGAGAGTTTTTTGGAGTGGATCTGGCTTTGCAAAGCCAACAGGTACGACTGGGGGTGTGGACGGAGGAACGACTGGGGGAGTTGACGGAGGAACCACTCGGGGAGTGGACGGAGGAACCACTGATAGCGCGGAGGGAGGTACGACTGGAGGAGTGGACGGAGGAACGACTGGGGGAGTGGACGGAGGTACCACTGGGGGAGTGGACGGAGGTACCACTGGGGGAGCAGACGGAGGTACAACCAGGGGTAAGAACGACGGCGGCAAGGATGGGGCTAGGGGAATTGAAGGTGAAGATTCGATAGGCGACGTAGCAGGTGGAGTGAGGACAGCGACGACGGGAGTGGAGGGGCTCTCTGTTGGTGGAGGAGATAGGGGTCCTTCGGATTGGGAAGAAGCCAAGGTGACGAATAGAAGGTTCAGGATCAGGAACACTGCTGTCGTGGCTGTCATCTTGGCAGCCATGACGACCTTATTGTTGGATGACTCAGAGGCGGTGTTGGGCTGGGCTTTATAGAGAGGGAAGGGAAGCCTTGAATGCGGTTTGCTGAAGCCCCCCTTTGTGAAGGTTGAACTTAGAATTAAACACTTGGTTTGATACGTTTCCTACTAGGAATGGTTATATGAAAGAGCCTTGTTTCTGATGACCTGTAGTTGCCAGATTTATTCGCCGTGCACTACTAGTGGGATTTCATCGCCGGCTTGTCTCGGGTCAGGAATTCGTAATGAAGTTTTGAAAATTAACAGGTGAAAGTTTGCCTTTAACGGAAGTTTGACAATCCACAATGAAATCTCAGTCATTTAGCTAGGCATTGTTTGGCGTCGAACACTTGTACAATCCAACGACTTTTACTTGACATTGCGGTGTGGCAAAAGTTCTAATTTAAGACGGAGTTAAATGGTCAATTTGCTGTGCCCGGTCCACATCAGTTGTCCAGATCGAACGTCCTCTTTCATTCATGAGGTATTCAGATTTGGAGGATGTTCTACGTCTGGTTGCCGGTTTGAAGGGCAGAAAGCCCCGCCTATTAATTGTTTGGCACTCTGAACCTTGTTGATTTCTGGACAGATGGGGACGCTTAGCTACAGACTTATGAAGAGAACACGATACGCACGTTTTTCTTCTTCCGTCCGTCAAATGGTCAAAACTGCCAGTTGACAAATTACGGCTACATCGCAATACGTAAAAGACTAAATAGGGATGGAGGTTTCGTCAACTTAACTGCCACATGTCGTTTAGTTGTAATTTCTGGTTGGAAGAAAACAGTACATGCGTTTCCATACTCTGGTTGGAAATTCCACATTTACGGATACAACGAAAACGATGTTGTTACTTCCATTGTGATGCAGGGTGTTGGGCCTGCATCTCTGCACCTGATACACTAAATACATCAACAATAAAAAAGAAGTAGAGTAAAATACAGATATATAAGGTCACACCACGGCATGCGAGAGAGAAAACGTTGTAAAACAGGAAAAGACCACAAGAGAAAAAAGCTGCCCCCTCAGACGGAAGTTTCAAGTTCGTCACTGCGTTGGTCAACTCTGCACATGCCCCGATATCCTAACGGCTGCATTTTCGCAGTTCTTCAACCTTAACAGTGACTAGAGTGTATATACTGTATCTGATGTCAAGGATATGCCGGAATAAATAAGGAGAAGAAAGACCCAGTCGACCCTTGGTGATCTGTGAAAGCCAACGTTGACGGTGTACATTAATGTGAATAATTAATTCCATAATTATTGCATAGGTTCATCTCGATTTCCGAAGTTTATTACCATGAAGAAAGTTTCCAAACGCCTATAATTGAACAGTTGTGATTAAACGATTGTCCGTGTTGTCAACGACATTTTGTATTTTTCTTTTTCCTGAAACTTCCGTCTAAAATGGTGGCTTTGAAAGGGGTATGTCATATACTACTTGTGGAGAGGAAGTCGTGACGTTCACAATGATGGGTTGGAAGCTAACAAGAGTGGTTGTTAGAACTCACGGCTCACACTAATCCACCGTTGATTGTGAATAATCACCAGTGGTATGGTACCGAATTATTTATATTGAATCTTTTGCTGCTTATTGAGCAAGAAAGTGATCCTATCGTGAATATGATGCATTCAATACTTTTCAAAGAATTCGGCTCAACCAGGGCTTTACGTCTGTGAAAGGAATTTTGATACTTTTTTGTGTATTAAAATGTTCATGGGGTGTCCTCCCATAATTGTGTTCGTTCCAATAACTTTCATTCAATAATTCTGTTTGTGATTGCTCTTTTTCTTTCAATATTTTTCTCTATTGAAATTTGAATTGGTTTCATAGTGTGCTCTTTTCTACGTGGTTCAATCGAAAAAACTTCACATTACATCTGCAGATTCTTTATATGAGAACTCAAGGGAAAACATGTTTTGATTGTACCTTATTTCACCGGTAGTATGCTTCTGTTTTGTAAAAACACAATGGTTTGGGTTCCCTTGTAGCCTTAAACGGATATTTATCAGGTGTTCTTCTGAAAGGCTTGAAAGCTGACAATTTTGCAGTCTGCTGGCGGGAGTGCTGTTAAAGCCGACCATCATGGTAGTTTGGTGGCTACGGGTGGGACCACTGTGGAAGAATGATTTCCAGCTTCAGGAGTCTAGACATAGTAAGATTCCTGACTTCTCTTGAAAGTTCATATTGAATGAAGATATAATTTTGGTTTGCTTTTGCAGGTGTAAAGACGATACGTAGTTTTTTTTATTTTATTTGATTAGGGACAGTAATGTCTCCTTGGAAGTGTTTCATTTAGTTCGTTCAAGACATGATGATAAGTTTTCACGAGCCTCAATTGACGCAGTTGAGTATCCAATATAATGTCCTTGGTTCGGTAGTCAGGAGAATTCAATATGAGTCCCGTTGAAGATCCGTTGGGCAGTCTCTTGTCTCCCTGCTGACGCTAAAACCAGTTTTTCTGCGTTTCGTACGATGCATGGCACGTTTCTGGACATTCCGGAGCAGTAATATTCTTCCGGAAATCGGATTTAAGACTGAGCCATGTATGGTAGGATTAGCGTTCGGGGTCAACATCAACCGTCCACCTATCACATCGGATCTTTGGTCGTCAACGAGAGATAGAAGTGGTTATGATTTAAATGTCCGGCATAAGGTCGTCGTTTTTATGGACGCAAAAAGCCGCCAATTAATCTCTGCAAGTCCAACGGCGGCAGTAGAAGATTTGCTTTGACTATGAAGCGAGATGATGTGTGTATTGACGTGTGCTAGACGGGTGCAGATTTGTGGATGTTGTAATGGTTTGGTTGTATTTTTATGTGTTCCAAGTTTCACGACGACGAATTAAGGCAACATCACAACTGCAGGGAGACTAAGGCATTGTTAACTTGAAAACCGGTTCTCGTTCACATCAAGTATTTTGTCCTTAGCAACGCTATCTATCCTCAGGGAGAAAACATGAGATGTCGAGTCGAACGAAAGTTTTATGTAGCCTGGCTTAGTAAGATCGTTTTCTAGATTATTAAAATGTAATAATCGGGGTATCTCCGACATGATGAATTGGATTTTAATTTCGTTATAGACACACTGAAATTTGCACCGTACTTAAACATCTAGGGGACTTTAATGGGCTCATATTTCCCAGGTAAAAGTTTTGGTAATGCTAGGAATGCGTGTCATGTCTGGAAGGTCTTGAGATACTCCGTCAACTTGTCGAACCTTTGGTGGCTTAGGAACGCATATATCGCGTACCGTCAGGCACAAGTTAGAGAATAGTCGAGACATTTACGACGAGGTCAGGAAGTTGGTAGGTACTGTTGTCGTATCCCTACGCCGTTGGTTCCGTACGTTTAGCATGCTGACGGTTGACCAGATATGCGCGCTGAATATTTTGCCGGTTAACCAACCAGAATGCATATATTCGCCGATTTTGGTGTGTTTAATATTTCGACTCCGACGTCGATACGACTACAACCACGGATTCACCTCAGTTCTGAGACCTTTTGAACCTTTTGACGTCTTAGAATACTTCTGTTATTTCCTCCGTGTATCGCACTCTTTCCCTCGTGATTATGGCGTGAGAATTCAGATCTTCTGAACCGGCGACTCGGACGTTTTCAGCTACGACTTTTTTAAAGGACATCTGACTTAGCCTGCCTGGCGAAGACGTACTTTGGAAGATCGAATGAGATTGTCGCTGTGTCACTGCAGTGCGTTCAAGACTTCGAATACCAGTTTCGAGCCATCTTCCCTGTGTAAATCTAGAGGGAAAGTCATTGCAGTTCTGAGACCCACGTGTCCAAGACTCTTATTTCGCATAGGGTGACATGTCTTCCAAGTATGCAAGGCTGATTTTTTAAAGTCGCAGCGCGTGGAAGACATTATGGGAAACTAGCTCCTGCGATGATTATCTATGAGATTTTGAGAAATGACCCACCATGTTCATTTGAAATCTAATCTGAATTTAAGGAGTAAATTGGATTATTCTCTTCCGCAAATGACATTCTAGGACCTAACTCATGTACTCATGCTGTCAAAAAACTCATGCCGCGAGAACGCAAATTTGACTTGTTCAAGTTTCGACGTTTCTCTAGGAGTTTGGAAAAGTTCCCTTTGCAGTGGCTCCTTGAAGTCACTAGTATTAAGTTCTAACTAGAAGGTGTCCGTTGAGTGTATTGTGGGAGATTTCACGGCTGTTAGTGGAAGACTAGTTCAGGGGACTGGTGGGAAGATTAGTGACAGGGCAGTTCTGATAAACCCAAGCACTAGGATTATCACATGGTCAGTCCCGCGGTAGGGCGAAACTCCTTGTCCAATGACAGTTCGCAAGGCATTCCAAGTGGATTTGGAAGGAATCGGCATCACCGAATGGCACTTCTGGATTAACAATAGTTGCCATAATGATGGGTTTGGCTACCTCGAAAAGGGAAAATAGTCACTCTACAGTACATGGGAAAAGCACTGTTTATTCAGATGTACATACGAGAAGAACACTTCCCAAAACGACAGAGCCAATTTACAAGGTAGCCCTTCAAGAAGCTAAATGGAGGATTCCACAAGTCGTGTTCCTGACAAGTCCGTAACAGCAATAAGCTCATTGTAGACTTTTTCAGCAGTACATATGGGAACTCAGGCGCTGACTGCGATATCCGGATATTACGGCTGTGATTTATACTTTCGATGATAAGTGGAGTCCTCTTGATGACACTGGCATTGCAAAAAGTGCATTAATTGCTTCCTTTCCGTTCTGTGTTTTCCCAAAAGTATGTGTTGCAATGTATAGAATGAACGGTTTTAGGTGTATGCTAGAGAACGCATATATACAATGTCTCATCTGGACAAATGGGTTTAGCTGCAAGAGCATGACATCTCTAGAGGTTTCAATCTGTTCATTAATTATGGGTATGCTGACGAAGCCTTTCCTTTCTTGCACAATTTCTTTTCCATCTTATGTTTAAAAGTATTATTATTTCTATTATTCATATGGTGAAATATTTAACTGCCCATTCGATAGGTACACTAGACTTCTTCACTAGCCAAACTGCTAGTCCGCATTGTCTTTGCTATTCCTGTGCTATCTTAAGTAATTGATCATTTGATATATGAAAATAGTTTGATAAAGGCGTTCTGCCAGGATTCGTAACCTCCATGTTCAATGTGCAGAACACGTTTTCAACATAGGTTTTTTGCATGGTCTCAAGAAACCAATAACTTTGTAATAATTGATTCTCATCTTGAGAATATTCTTTGCTACCTCCGAGTCCATATTAAATATCTTTTCGCCTCCAAGTCCTCCAGCCCTCTCCATTGAACAGTGAGTCAGCACTTAAATCGAAAGGTGAGGCTGGTCCAAACAGGCTAAATTCGACAGTCCCACTGTCCTATGAATAATCATAAATGGCTCTAAGTCCCACCAGATAATTACAAATAAATCGGGGGTAATGACAAATTACTCAAACAGGATACATGATGAAACAAAAGACTTAGAATCTAGAAATGATCAAAAAGTGAAGCCGAAATAATGCGACCTAGCTGTTTTAATCTTATATAGAATGTTACGAAGATAATGCCACTTTGAGATTATGCCAACCTTTTCTAAAGTCTGTTGTCCCGAGATATGAAACTGTTGACACCGTTAAATGTCTTTTAACCATCTATTAGATATGGCCTGTATGGTCTGGGACCGAATTTCTTCGAGCAATGAAAGAGTCAGGGAAAAGATTAAAACTGAACAAATGAACTTGCGATTCTCGTCATCATACATGGATGAGTCCGTTGAAGGCCTTTTCTTCCGCTCCTAAGAAAGGTTCTGGAGATGTCTCCAGAACCTATTTCTATAGCTTTGTAGATTATACTCAATATTTTGCTACATATTTTGAGGAATTAAAAATACCTTTTACAGTTTTCTTAGTATGAACAGAAATAAAGATAGTGGTAACTTTCTGCGTTGCGTTTGACTGAATCTGTTAGATGTCTTTAGTTGCATCTTATATATGGGAGCCGCAAAATTACATAAACTTGCCATTCTTTCTAATTGCTACCATTTGCTAAATTGAAAGTTGAAAAAAATTAGATTATCTACTATTTTAGTTTCATGATCCTTATGATAATCTTATGCGTAATCTGTAACTTTACACTTTCTTTCGGAAAGCCAAACGTTAGAACCCCAGATAAGAGAGGACAGAGTTCTTAGACTATCAATAATTGTTAACGTAGACCCAGCAATTGGCAAAGTTCTTATGCGTGCGCTGGATCGTACTTAATGTTGAGTTGTTTCAGGTGAAGTATCCTTTCACTTAATATAGACAAAGTTCTCAGGTGAAGAATCCTTTCACTTAATGTTGAGTTGTTTGAGCTGAACACCACGTAAAATAGACCACACTATGAGGCCAATTCAAATTTCAAATGAATAGAATGTCGAAACCAAAACAAATGTAAAAAAAGAAAACCCTTTTGAATGAAATTTATGGCTACTCTCATCAGATGCCTAAATCATATGAGAAAGAACACAATAATGGGAGGACATCGTATGAACAAGTTAAAACACAAAAGGATATCGAAATTCTTATCACAGAGCTAAATCCCCAGTTGAGCCAAATTCTCGGAAAAATATTGAATGCAGCATAGTTACCATAGGATCCATTGCCAGTGGATAAGCAGCAAAAGAGTCAACGTTGAAAATTGGGTTGGTAGGTACCATACCACTGGCATTATACAAATAAAGTGTGTAGCCTGAACCGTGAGTTCTAGCCAACACTGTTATGAACTTCCAACCCATCATTGTGAATGTCACGACTGGCTTTTTACCTCTCTACTAGTAATACACACATACCTTTAAAGCCACCCCATTAAGCAGAAGTTTAAGGCAAAGTACAAGATGTCTTTGACAACACAGACAAACGTACAGTCACAACTATTTAAATAAAAAACGTTTGGAAACTTTCCTCATCCTAATATAGTTCGGAAATGGAGATGAGCCTGTTCTATAATTATGCATTAAATTCTTGATATTAATCTATGAAGTCAACATTTGCCTTACAGAGATCACCAAGGGTGGACTGGGTTGGCCTTTTCCTTATTTATTCGATCATATCCTTGTAACTCGATAGAGTGTATAAACTCTGATCACTAATAAGGGTGAACACCTTGAAAATGCAGCTATTAAGGCATCATTGCATGCCCTGATGAAAGAGATTAACCTACAGTGTAATGAGCTTGCAGCTTACATCTGTGGGGCACCCTCCTCTCGTGTGGTCTTTTCCTGTGTTGCATTTTTTTTTTCTTTCTCACATGCTGTGGTGTGATCTTTTCTTCCGTATTTTATCCCGCTTCTCGTTTATCGTTTATGCATTTAATGTATAAATGTCCAAGTGGTATCAACGTCCTGCATCACAATGGAAGTAACACCAGCATTTTCGTTGTATTTGTACTCGTCGAATTTTCCAACCAGAAAATGGAAGCACATATATGGCCTTTTTCCAACCAGAAATTGTGACTTACTGAGATGTGGCAGCTAAGTTGGCTAACTCTCCATCCCCATCCTCTATGTTGCCCTATACTTATTGCGATAGCCTTAATTTATGAACTTACAGCTTTGAACGCATGACGGCAGAACGAAATCATGCGTATCATGTTGGCCCCACAAGTCTATAACTAAGCGTCTCCATCAGCACATATCGTTCAAGTTCGGAGTGCCGAAGAATTAATAGGCGGGCTTTTCAGCCGTTTAAGCGGCAAACACACGCCAGACGTTGAAAATCTGTCAAATCTCAGTACCTCGTCAATGAAAGAGGACGTTCTTGCTGGAAAATAGATGTAGGCCCGGCACATCAAATTGAGCATTTAACGTTCGCCTTAAATTAGTCTTCTTCGCCAACCGCAGTGTGTCAAGCGAATGTCCGTACGATGTAGGAGTGTTGGACACCAAACATCGCCCCGCCGAATGGCTCAATTATTCCATCGTTGATTCCCAAACTACTGGTTAAGGCCAACCTTAGCCCGTTAATTTTCTGAACTTCATGACAAAGTCTCTCTGATGGTCTTAATTGTTGACCCCGCATAAGCTTACGATGAAACCAATGCTGATTGTAGTGGGGGGGCCCTCTGTTCGGTTCGGTTGCAAGTCATAATCCTACTAACAGCGCACGCCGAATAAATATGGCAACTACAGGCCAGTAGATACAACGCTCTTCCATACGACCATCTCATGTAACGATCGTGCCAAACCAAGTGTTTAATTGAATTGCAAGTTCAACATTCACGAAGGCGGACTTCAGCAGCCCGCATTCAAGGCTTCCTTCCCATCTCTATAAAACCCTAGCCGAACATCGCCTCTGAATCACCCAACCTCAGGCTCGTCATGGCTACCAAGACGACGGCCACGACGGCCTTTTTCCTGCTCGTGAACCTTCTATTCGCCGCCTTGGCTTCTTCCCAAGTTGAAGGACCCGTATCTCCTCCTCCACCAACAGAAAACCCCTCCCCTCCAGTCGTCGCTCCGTCTTCACCTCCACCTGCTACGCCGCCTATCGAATCTCCACCTTCCCCGCCGCCGTTGTCCTTACCACCACCCCCCTCCTCACCTCCGGTTGAACCTCCGTCCGCACCTCCAGTAGTACCTCCGTCCGCACCCCCAGTCGTATCTCCGTCCACGCTCCCAGTCGTTCCTCCGTCCACTCCACCAGTCGTACCTCCGTCCACGTCCCCGGCAGTACCTCCGTCCTCGCCCCCAGTTGTTCCGCCGTCCCCACCTCCATCCTCCCCGCCACCACCACCACCACCGCCCCCACCGCCGCCGCCGCCTCGTCCCATCGTGGGTGTGAGATGCCTTATCGATGCCGTCGGGCTAAGAATCTGCGCTCCGGTGCTCTTCGCTCTCCGGGTAACTCGTATCCGCCCCCCTAGAGGAGCTTGTTGCGCGCTCATCGATAGGCTCTCCAACGAACAGGCCGCAGTGTGCCTCTGCTTCGCCGCCAGCAACAGTTTCCTCGGACTTAATCTGCAGATTCCCGAGGACGTCGCGTTGCTCCTGAATTTCTGCGGCAGGCCGGTGCCTGCTGGGTTGTCCTGCCCTTAAAACTTTTGATTCGTACAGATGAATAGACTCCAGTGTTCAGTGATTCCCACGCCGCCTTATCTGTGCTCCTAGACGCTGCTGTGAGCAACTGCCAGCATTTTCTGGTTAACATCCTTGTGTTTTATCGTGCTACCTTCATTTGGTTTCCGAATTACAGCAATAAACTGTTTGTGTTTGGTTACTCCACAACACGTGAGAGCCATCTTTCGGGCACACTGATTGCAGTATGGAAGCCAAAACAATCACGTGAAACTGGTACCAATAAATCCAGAACTCATTTATAATGCCGGGTTCTGCAAGCTTGAGATTAGAGGAGACTAAGTTTCGGTACCCCTACCACAAAGGTGTTGGGATCTGAGCGGGGACTCCACGGGCAAACACTCAGAAAAGAAAATCTCTGAGGCGGAGTGTATTTCTACATTCTTTCCTCTCATAGAGAACACCCTATCGAGGAGCTCATTGGACCCGGTGAGTTGGGCCCATAGACTGGAGGGTGTTCCCACTGTGGATGTAGAGAAATGAGAAGTAGAGAGAAGTTTTGGCAGAAGAGAGGAAGGAATCTCTCGTATGTATTCCTCGCACCTCAAATGCTTACAAGGGTCCATATATATATCATACAATGTGTTACCGTTGTAATATCTAATATAGGTAAGAGTTTTATTTAGTTATATTTTTAAAACACGTAACCACTGGCCTTGTGTCTCACTAATGTTCGTTCCCGTAAATCGGTGGTTACGACGGTTCACGGTTTCCTCTTTTAAGTCGCTGTAACCTCCGGTTCAAGATTGTTGTCTTGACTCGTTGGGTGATCTGGTCTAGAGATGTTCTGGCTGTTAATACTCTCCCGCAAGCTGATGGCTGGTAAGACATTTAGCTTGAACTTTAGTTAAAGAAAACGATGCTTTGGCAGCGGCTTGGTAAGGATGTCGGCTACTTGATCTTTGGTGGAGAGAAAGCCGATTTTGACTTGCTTGGAGTTGGCTTGCTCACGCACGAAGTGGTAGTCAATTTTGATATGCTTCGTACACGCATGGAAGACAGGATTGACAGCCAGGAAAGTAGCTCCAATGTTATTGCACCACAGAAACGGAGTAACCGTGATATGGATGCATAACTCATGAAGTCGAAATTGAATCTCTATTAATTCGGCTGTGACATTAGCTACAGCTATATATTTTGCTTCAGTACTTCAACGAGCGACAATAAGTTGCTTCTGAAAATTCCAAGAAATCAGATTTTTGCCTAAATAAACGAGGTATCCTCTAGTAGATCTTCTATCAATTTCAAATCCAACCTAATCTGCGTCACTAAAAAAAGAAAGCGATATATCCGCAGATTTATGAAAATAAAGGCTATCAAATATTGTTCCCTTGAGGTAACGAAAAAGAGGTTTGACCCGAGCCCAATCATTAATTGAGGGATTATGCATAGATTGGCATGCTCGATTGACAGCAAATGATATATTTGGTCTTGTGATCGTAAGATATTGAGGTGCTCCAACTGCACTTCGATAGATTACAGGATCAATGAGTTCGATTGGTGATAGAATTAGTAGACGAAACAGTACAAGAGTTGGAGAGAGATTTACAATTTTCCATGTTATATTTTTTTAAGGTAGTAGCACTATATTTAGATCGAGAGAGAAAGCAACCTGCTGAAGTGTGTATTAATTCTGTTCCTAAGAAATGGTGTAGGTCCTAAATCACACATAGAAAACACAGAGCTTAGAGAAGTAATAATTGAATTAGTAACTAAATAAAGCTCTTACCTATATTAGATATTACAATGGTTACACCTTGTATGATATATATATGGACCCCTGTAAGCATTTGGGGTGTGAGGAATACATACGAGAGATTCCTTCCTCTCTTCTTTCCTTCTCTTCTGCCTAGACTTCTCTCTACTTCTCATTTCTCTACATGGTATCAGAGATGTTCTGGTCGTTAATAGTGGAGACCTCTTCCTATTTTTCTTTCCTCATGATACAACAATCTCCCATTTGGAAAGAAAAAAACAGCACCACGAATCCCTTTCCTATGCGTAGTCCTGCGCGCGAAGCACCCCCGAATACTAGCTTATATAACGTCGCCCAGTCAGTTCCACGTCGCGCCCTTCCTGTGCGTAGTCCTGCGCCCGCGAACATCTTCGTGCACGTCTCCTGACTGCTGCCGCATCATGCTCCCACGCCACGAGAGACATCAATGAGCTCCCACTGCTTGGGAAACGATCCAGCACGTGCTACCGTACGATGCCTCTGTCCGTGTCCGACGCTGTCCGCGTCTGTGTTGCAGACAATGCCACCAAGGGAATGTAGTCCTCACGATCGACGTGCTGATTTCTGCTTACTGTGTTCTTCTCATTTACTGTGTTTGTTGCAGTGTTCGTAAATGGTGTCGTCTGCAAGAACCCGGCCCATGTCAAGGCCGACGACTTCTTCTCTGGACTCGACAAGCCCGGCGACACGAAGAACGCTCTCGGATCCAAGGTCACCCCCGTCAACGTCAACGACCTCTTCGGGCTTAACACCCTCGGCATCTCGCTCGTCCGCGTAGACTTTGCCCGCCGTGGGCTCAACCCTCCCCACACCCACCCGAGGGCCACGGAGGTGCTCACACTCCTCCAGGGCAAGGCTCTACGTCGTCGGAATCACTTTGTTCTTCCTCATTTCCGTATTCGATTATGGCCACGTTACACACTGTAACTGATTTTTGTTATTCGGTTTGCAGTTTTGACGAAGGATTTCTGAAGATGTTAGAACCGTCGAAAGTTATTCATCTTCGTAATGAGGGGCCTGAGATCTCCGCGGTAGCATTTTATTTTCCATCGTTATTTCTTTTACTCGTTCAACGATTAAAAACGCTATCATATTTTGTTACTCCCTTTTGCGGTGCAGCCCTTCGGCGTTGTTACTAAGCTCGTGATGCTGCGGGCGAAGAATCAGGTTTTCCAGTCCATATTCTGATCCCTGCGGACCTTGAGAGCTCAGATAAAACATGTTTTTCCTGATTTCCCCCTTTTTTCACGATCAGGAATCGCTTAATGAAAAACAAAAAATGATTATGATTTTAGGCCGAGATGCTCGTATTTATATTTTTGCCACTTATAGGGCAGAGAAATAGACCGTATTGAAACGAACGGCCAATGGTCTGTTTTGTTTATGTTTCAGATCCAGGGTAGTACAACAGGTAGATCCCTTTACCCATATGGCCGACCATCCGAGAACTTTTGATTCATGCTGTGTAACGGATCGGTCCGTTATCCTACTTTACACAGATCCCACATTGGGCCTGAACAAAATTCGAAACATATCTGGTTAGCTAGCCTTAAATATAACTTGCATTGGATTTAGTTATCATCTTCAACTGAAATTTTAGCTCACTAACAGATTGAATAAGCTCTTCAGAGTCAAGCTTATTAGTCTGATCTAATAATACTCTTTAAATTCTCGACCGATAATAAAAATATTTATCCTCATTAACCTGAAACAAATCCAGATAAATGGCAGGAATATTCCACTCTACTATGTTGTAAATACTAATCAAATTTAATACCCAAATTACTTTATTCCGTTAGATTATCCTAGACATACTTAGGGGCACATTTGTGCATTTTCGTAATCAGGGAAATATCTACAATATCCTTGATCTGTTATGGTTGTCCTCGACACACGTAAATCATAGCACTTACGATCCAAGAGGGAATTCGCTCTACTACCTCAACTAATGGCCGTGAATTTAAGCTGCATCGCTCGCGTCTGTGGTGGTTGATTACACAAGTTTATGCAGCAGGAAATCAGTAAATATGACCCAATTGCCAACATTTTTCCACCTAAGCACATTTCCCTTCTTCCATTTGTTCATCTAATCTGTGACTATTCCAGGCTGGTCTGTTCTGCAGTGTAACTCACGAAAACTGGATCTTTTGAGTTCACAGTTGTCTTCATTAGGAGATCTCGGTCAACAGAAGACAAAATAGTACAATGCAAGTCATTCATAGGTCACATGACTGAAGAAGTAACGCACTATATTCGTTCTTGTCCGAGACTGATGGAAGAATATGGTGTTGTTATTAGAACTAGTACATTCCTGTACATTTAGTAGTTCGTTGTATGATGGTATATCCTGTATTTCGTGTCGACAGTATCGAATCACACTGAGACGTTCCGTGCAGCAGAAAAAGAAGATTATCCCGACTTTCATTTTATTTGGATATCTCTAAGGAAACAATACACGCTGCATCGTAAACACGGATGACAAATTGTTTAATGTTTAAGTTCGAAAACGCAATATCGTCGGAGTAGAAGTCAAAAGGATCAGAGCGACGTCTAGGATGGGAGGTAACGTGGCCTTGGGTTCACGGACAACGGCAACGGCGGAGTTCGTGCTCATATGCGTACGAGTTAAATGATATACCGTCTCCTCGGAAGAAGAGTTTTAAGAGCACGTCAGCCCAGACGGCACCGCCCTGCCGCAGAAATTCAGCAGCAACGCGACGTCCTCGGGAATCCGCAGATTAAGGCCGAGGAACCTGCTCCTGGCGGCGGCGCAGAGGCACGCTGTGGCTTGTTGGTCGGAGAGTCTAGCGATTAGCCGGCAACAAGCCCCTCTAGGGGTGCGGTTACGAGTTAGACGGAGAGCGGAGAGCACCGGAGCACAGATTCTTAATCCGATGGCATCAAAAAGGCATCTCAGACCAAGGATGGGACGAGGCGGTGGCGGTGGGGGTGATGATGGTGGTGGTGGTGGGGAGGATGGAGGTGAGGTCGGAGATACGACTGGGGAAGTGGACGGAGGAACCACTGGGGGGGTGGAAGGAGGTACGACTGGGGGAGTGGACGGAGGAACCACTGGGGGTGTGGACGGAGGTACCACTGGGGTAGCGGACGGAGGTACAACCGGGGGTAAGGATGACGGCGGCAAGGATGGGGCTACGGGAGTTGAAGGTGGAGATTCGATAGGCGGGCGTAGCAGGTGGAGGTGAGGACGGAGCGACGACCGGAGGGGAGGGGCTGTCAGTTGGTGGAGGAGGAGATAGGGGTCCTTCGGATTGGCAAGAAGCCAAGTTGACGAATAGAAGGTTCACCTTGTTGTCATCTTGGCAGCCATGATGACCTTGTTGTTGGGTGATTCAGAGGCGGTGTTGTGCTGGGCTTTATAGAGAGGGGAAGGGAAGTCCTGAATGCGGTGTGCTGAAGTCCCCCTTTGTGAAGGTTAAACTTGGAATTAAACACTTGGTTTGACACGAATCCTACTGGGAATGGTCGTTTGAAAGAGACTTGTTTCTGATGACCTGTAGTCGCGACATTTATTCACCGTGCACTGTTAATGGGATTGTGACTTGCAACCGAATCCCACTGCAACTAGCATTGGTTTCATCGCCAGCTTGTCTCGGGTCAGCAATTCGTAACGAAGTTTTGAACTTAACGGGTGAAAGTTTGCCTTTAACAGAAGTTTGACAATCCACAAAGAAATCTCAGTCATTTAGCTAGGCGTTGTTTGGCGTCGAACAGTCGTACAATGCAAGGACTTTAACCTGAGATCGCGGTGTGGCAGAAAGTATAATTTAAGATGGAATTTAAACGGTCAATTTGGTGTGCGGGTCTGCATCTGTTGTCCAGATCGAACGTCCGTCTTCTTTCATTCATGAGGTATTCAGATTTGGAGGATTTTCTACGTCTGGCGTCTGGTTGCCGGTTTGAAGGGCAGAAAGCCCCGCCTATTAATTCTTTGGCACTCTGAACCTTGTTGATTTCTGGGCAGGTGGAGACGCTTAGCTATAGACTTGTGAAGAGAACACGATACGCACGATTTTCTACTTCCGTCCGTCATATGTTCAGAGCTGCCAGTTGACAAATTACGGCTACATCGTAATACGTACAAGGCTAAATAGGGATGGAGGTTTCGTCAACTTAACTGCCACATGGCATTTAGTTGTAATTTCTGGTTGGAAGAAAACAGTAGATGCGTTTCCATTTTCTGGTTCGAAATTCCACCGGGACAGATACAACGAAAGCGATGTTGTTACTTCCATTGTGATGCAGGGTGTTGGGCCTGTATCTCCGCACCAGATACACTAAATAGATCAACGATAAACAAGAAGTAGAGTAAAATACAGATATATAAGGTCACACCACGGCATGCGAGAGAGAAAAAAGTTGTAACACAGGAAAAGACCACAAGAGAAAAGAGTTGCCCCCACAGACGGAAGTTTCAAGTTCGTTACAGCGTTGGTCAACTCTGCACATGCCGCGATATCTTAAGAGCTGCACTTTTGCAGTTCTTCAACCTTAACAGTGACTAAAATTTATATATTGTATCTGATGTCAAGGATATGCCGGAATAAATAAGGAAAAGACAGATCCAGTCGACCCTCGGTGATCTGTGAAAGCCAACGTTGACGGTGTACATTAATGTGAATAATTAATTCCATAATTATTCCATAGGTTCATCTCGATTTCCGAAGTTTATTACCATGAAGAAAGTTACCAAATGCCGATAACTGAAATAGTTGTAGTTTAACGATTGTCCGTGTTGTCAAAGACATTTTGTGCTTTTCCTTAAACTTCTGTCTAAAAAGGCGGCTTTGAAATGGGTATGTCATGTACTAATTGTAGAGAGGAAAAAAGCGAGTCGTGACGTTCCCAATGATGGGTTGGAAGTTAACAACTGTGGTTGTTAGAACTCATGAATTGCACTAATCTACCATTGATTTTGAATCTCATCAGTGGTATGGTACCTACCAACCCAATTACATATATTGAATATTTTGCTGCTTATCCACTAGAAAGTGATCCTATGGTGAATATGGTGCATTCAATATTTTTCAAAGAATTCGGCTCAACAAGGGATTTAAGTCTGTGAAATGAATTTTGATACCTTTGTGTGCATTAGAATGTTCATGCAATGCCCTCCCATTATTGTGTTCGTTCTCATATTATTTACACATCTTATGGGACTTCCTATAACTTTCATTAAAATGTTTTCTGTTTGTGATTGTTCTTTTGCTTTCAACAGTTTTCTCTATTGAAATTTGAATCGGTTTCATAGTGTGCTCTTTTATACGTGGTTCAATCCAAATAACTCCGCATTACATCTGCCGATTCTTTATACGAGAACTCTTGGAAAAACACGTTTTGATTGTACCTTATTCCACGGGTAGTATGCTTCTGTTCTGTAAAAACACAATGGTTTGGTTTCCCCTGTAACTTTAATTTTGGCAGATGCCCATCATCGGGCCCCTTAGCTCATCATGGTGACAGTGTTTGGTGAGACTAAGAATCGAGATTAAACTATATCAATGGCAATCGACCTAGAAACGGATATTTATCAGGTGTTCTACTGAAAGGCTTGAAAGATGACAATTTTGCATTCTGCTGGGGGGAGTCGTATTAAAATCGACCATCATGAGTCTGTAGGGGGAGGAATGGAAAATGGATGGTAGGCTGGTGGGTACGGGTGAGACCACTGTGGAAGAATGATTTCCACTTTCAGGAGTCTAGACATGGTAAGATTCCTGACTCCTCTTGAACGTTAATATTAAATGAATAAATAATTTGGTTTGCTTTTGCAGGTGTATAGACGATATCTATTTTTTTTTTAATTTTATTAAGGACAGTAATGCCCCTTGGAAGTGTTTCATTTGGTTCGTTCAAGACATGTTGATAAGTTTTCACGAGCCTCAATTGACGCAGTTGAGTATCCAATATAATGTCCTTGGTTCGGTAGTCAGAAGAATTCACCATGGGTCCCGTTTGAAGGTCCGTTGGGCGGTCTCTTGTCTCCCTGATGACGCTAAAACCAGCTTTTCTGCGTTTCGTACGATGCAGGGCACGTTTCTGGACATTCCGGAGCAGTAATATCCTTCCGGAAATCGGATTTAAGACTGAGCCATGTATGGTAGGATTAGCGTTCGGGGTCAACATCAACCGTCCACCTCTCACATCCGATCTTTGGTCGTCAACGAGGCATAGAAGTGTTTATGATTTTAATGTCCGGCATAAGGTCGTCGTTTTTATGGACACAAAAGCCACCAATTAATCTCTGAAAGTCCGACACCGACAGTAGAAGATTTGCTTTGACTATGAACCGAGACGAAGTGTGTATTGACGTGTGCCGGACGTGTGCAGATTTGTGGGGCAGCTGGATGTTGTAATGGTTTGGTTGTATTTTTATGTGTTCCAAGTTTCACGACGACAAATTATTCACAACTGCAGGGAGACTGAGCCTTTGTTAACTTGAAAACCGGCTCTCATTCACATCTCGTATTTTGTCCTCAGCAACGCTATCTATTCGCAAGGAGAAAACTTGAGATGTCGAGTGGAACGAAAGTTTTTAGCCTGGCTTAGTACGATCGTTTTCTAGATTATTAAAATGTAATAATCGGGGTATCTCCAACATGATGAACTGGATTTTAATTTTGTTATAGACACACTGAAATTTGCACCGTACGTAAACATCTAGGGGACTTTAAGGGGCTCGTACTGTTAGAAGATGTGGAGAACTGATCAAGGCCCAGAACAGCAGCAGGTGTGCGGACCCGGGCTCAAGATGCAGAGAATGCGCGGATCCAATAACAGGATCTGAGAAAGGGGTATATAAAGGGCACGAAAGGGGGTTGACGGTATCGATTTTTGTATTCGATCATTCATCCGTCCGCCCGCGCCGCGCTTGTCTCACCCGACGGCAGAACGTGGAGAGGAGAGGAGAAAGGGGCTCGCGCGTCGATCAACAGAGTGACCGACAGCGGAGCGGCAGACCTTCCTCCTTCCCTGTGTTGCGGCTATAGCTGTGGCGGCGGCTGTTCGGCAGTGCTCGGCTGTCTGTGGCGGTGGTCTGCGGTGACTACGCCGGTATTTGGTCTTGTTGCTCTCTGATGAAATAGTATATTGCTCATGCGACCATGGACATAGGAGGTTTTATCCTAACCACGTAAATCTCTGTTTTCCCCTTTCCCATGTTCCTTTTCTCTCTCGTCTTCTTCCCTCTTCTGCTCTCAGGTGCTTTCTTCTGCTGCGTAAGGAGAGGACGCGGCCGGCACGAAGCCGTCGTCCCCAACGCATACTTCCCAGATAAAAGTTTTGGTAATGCTAGGAATGCGTGTCATGTCTGGAAGGTCTTGAGATACTCCGTCAACTTGTCGAACCTTTGGCGGCTTAGGAACGCATATATCGCGTACCGTCAGGCACAAGTTAGAGAATAGTCGAGACATTTACGACGAGGTCAGGAAGTTGGTAGGTACTGTTGTCGTATCCCTACGCCGTTGGTTCCGTACGTTTAGCATGCTGACGGTTGACCAGATATGCGCGCTGAATATTTTGCCGGTTAACCAACCAGAATGCATATATTCGCCGATTTTGGTGTGTTTAATATTTCGACTCCGACGTCGATACGACTACAACCACGGATTCACCTCAGTTCTGAGACCTTTTGAACCTTTTGACGTCTTAGAATACTTCTGTTATTTCCTCCGTGTATCGCACTCTTTCCCTCGTGATTATGGCGTGAGAATTCAGATCTTCTGAACCGGCGACTCGGACGTTTTCAGCTACGACTTTTTTAAAGGACATCTGACTTAGCCTGCCTGGCGAAGACGTACTTTGGAAGATCGAATGAGATTGTCGCTGTGTCACTGCAGTGCGTTCAAGACTTCGAATACCAGTTTCGAGCCATCTTCCCTGTGTAAATCTAGAGGGAAAGTCATTGCAGTTCTGAGACCCACGTGTCCAAGACTCTTATTTCGCATAGGGTGACATGTCTTCCAAGTATGCAAGGCTGATTTTTTAAAGTCGCAGCGCGTGGAAGACATTATGGGAAACTAGCTCCTGCGATGATTATCTATGAGATTTTGAGAAATGACCCACCATGTTCATTTGAAATCTAATCTGAATTTAAGGAGTAAATTGGATTATTCTCTTCCGCAAATGACATTCTAGGACCTAACTCATGTACTCATGCTGTCAAAAAACTCATGCCGCGAGAACGCAAATTTGACTTGTTCAAGTTTCGACGTTTCTCTAGGAGTTTGGAAAAGTTCCCTTTGCAGTGGCTCCTTGAAGTCACTAGTATTAAGTTCTAACTAGAAGGTGTCCGTTGAGTGTATTGTGGGAGATTTCACGGCTGTTAGTGGAAGACTAGTTCAGGGGACTGGTGGGAAGATTAGTGACAGGGCAGTTCTGATAAACCCAAGCACTAGGATTATCACATGGTCAGTCCCGCGGTAGGGCGAAACTCCTTGTCCAATGACAGTTCGCAAGGCATTCCAAGTGGATTTGGAAGGAATCGGCATCACCGAATGGCACTTCTGGATTAACAATAGTTGCCATAATGATGGGTTTGGCTACCTCGAAAAGGGAAAATAGTCACTCTACAGTACATGGGAAAAGCACTGTTTATTCAGATGTACATACGAGAAGAACACTTCCCAAAACGACAGAGCCAATTTACAAGGTAGCCCTTCAAGAAGCTAAATGGAGGATTCCACAAGTCGTGTTCCTGACAAGTCCGTAACAGCAATAAGCTCATTGTAGACTTTTTCAGCAGTACATATGGGAACTCAGGCGCTGACTGCGATATCCGGATATTACGGCTGTGATTTATACTTTCGATGATAAGTGGAGTCCTCTTGATGACACTGGCATTGCAAAAAGTGCATTAATTGCTTCCTTTCCGTTCTGTGTTTTCCCAAAAGTATGTGTTGCAATGTATAGAATGAACGGTTTTAGGTGTATGCTAGAGAACGCATATATACAATGTCTCATCTGGACAAATGGGTTTAGCTGCAAGAGCATGACATCTCTAGAGGTTTCAATCTGTTCATTAATTATGGGTATGCTGACGAAGCCTTTCCTTTCTTGCACAATTTCTTTTCCATCTTATGTTTAAAAGTATTATTATTTCTATTATTCATATGGTGAAATATTTAACTGCCCATTCGATAGGTACACTAGACTTCTTCACTAGCCAAACTGCTAGTCCGCATTGTCTTTGCTATTCCTGTGCTATCTTAAGTAATTGATCATTTGATATATGAAAATAGTTTGATAAAGGCGTTCTGCCAGGATTCGTAACCTCCATGTTCAATGTGCAGAACACGTTTTCAACATAGGTTTTTTGCATGGTCTCAAGAAACCAATAACTTTGTAATAATTGATTCTCATCTTGAGAATATTCTTTGCTACCTCCGAGTCCATATTAAATATCTTTTCGCCTCCAAGTCCTCCAGCCCTCTCCATTGAACAGTGAGTCAGCACTTAAATCGAAAGGTGAGGCTGGTCCAAACAGGCTAAATTCGACAGTCCCACTGTCCTATGAATAATCATAAATGGCTCTAAGTCCCACCAGATAATTACAAATAAATCGGGGGTAATGACAAATTACTCAAACAGGATACATGATGAAACAAAAGACTTAGAATCTAGAAATGATCAAAAAGTGAAGCCGAAATAATGCGACCTAGCTGTTTTAATCTTATATAGAATGTTACGAAGATAATGCCACTTTGAGATTATGCCAACCTTTTCTAAAGTCTGTTGTCCCGAGATATGAAACTGTTGACACCGTTAAATGTCTTTTAACCATCTATTAGATATGGCCTGTATGGTCTGGGACCGAATTTCTTCGAGCAATGAAAGAGTCAGGGAAAAGATTAAAACTGAACAAATGAACTTGCGATTCTCGTCATCATACATGGATGAGTCCGTTGAAGGCCTTTTCTTCCGCTCCTAAGAAAGGTTCTGGAGATGTCTCCAGAACCTATTTCTATAGCTTTGTAGATTATACTCAATATTTTGCTACATATTTTGAGGAATTAAAAATACCTTTTACAGTTTTCTTAGTATGAACAGAAATAAAGATAGTGGTAACTTTCTGCGTTGCGTTTGACTGAATCTGTTAGATGTCTTTAGTTGCATCTTATATATGGGAGCCGCAAAATTACATAAACTTGCCATTCTTTCTAATTGCTACCATTTGCTAAATTGAAAGTTGAAAAAAATTAGATTATCTACTATTTTAGTTTCATGATCCTTATGATAATCTTATGCGTAATCTGTAACTTTACACTTTCTTTCGGAAAGCCAAACGTTAGAACCCCAGATAAGAGAGGACAGAGTTCTTAGACTATCAATAATTGTTAACGTAGACCCAGCAATTGGCAAAGTTCTTATGCGTGCGCTGGATCGTACTTAATGTTGAGTTGTTTCAGGTGAAGTATCCTTTCACTTAATATAGACAAAGTTCTCAGGTGAAGAATCCTTTCACTTAATGTTGAGTTGTTTGAGCTGAACACCACGTAAAATAGACCACACTATGAGGCCAATTCAAATTTCAAATGAATAGAATGTCGAAACCAAAACAAATGTAAAAAAAGAAAACCCTTTTGAATGAAATTTATGGCTACTCTCATCAGATGCCTAAATCATATGAGAAAGAACACAATAATGGGAGGACATCGTATGAACAAGTTAAAACACAAAAGGATATCGAAATTCTTATCACAGAGCTAAATCCCCAGTTGAGCCAAATTCTCGGAAAAATATTGAATGCAGCATAGTTACCATAGGATCCATTGCCAGTGGATAAGCAGCAAAAGAGTCAACGTTGAAAATTGGGTTGGTAGGTACCATACCACTGGCATTATACAAATAAAGTGTGTAGCCTGAACCGTGAGTTCTAGCCAACACTGTTATGAACTTCCAACCCATCATTGTGAATGTCACGACTGGCTTTTTACCTCTCTACTAGTAATACACACATACCTTTAAAGCCACCCCATTAAGCAGAAGTTTAAGGCAAAGTACAAGATGTCTTTGACAACACAGACAAACGTACAGTCACAACTATTTAAATAAAAAACGTTTGGAAACTTTCCTCATCCTAATATAGTTCGGAAATGGAGATGAGCCTGTTCTATAATTATGCATTAAATTCTTGATATTAATCTATGAAGTCAACATTTGCCTTACAGAGATCACCAAGGGTGGACTGGGTTGGCCTTTTCCTTATTTATTCGATCATATCCTTGTAACTCGATAGAGTGTATAAACTCTGATCACTAATAAGGGTGAACACCTTGAAAATGCAGCTATTAAGGCATCATTGCATGCCCTGATGAAAGAGATTAACCTACAGTGTAATGAGCTTGCAGCTTACATCTGTGGGGCACCCTCCTCTCGTGTGGTCTTTTCCTGTGTTGCATTTTTTTTTTCTTTCTCACATGCTGTGGTGTGATCTTTTCTTCCGTATTTTATCCCGCTTCTCGTTTATCGTTTATGCATTTAATGTATAAATGTCCAAGTGGTATCAACGTCCTGCATCACAATGGAAGTAACACCAGCATTTTCGTTGTATTTGTACTCGTCGAATTTTCCAACCAGAAAATGGAAGCACATATATGGCCTTTTTCCAACCAGAAATTGTGACTTACTGAGATGTGGCAGCTAAGTTGGCTAACTCTCCATCCCCATCCTCTATGTTGCCCTATACTTATTGCGATAGCCTTAATTTATGAACTTACAGCTTTGAACGCATGACGGCAGAACGAAATCATGCGTATCATGTTGGCCCCACAAGTCTATAACTAAGCGTCTCCATCAGCACATATCGTTCAAGTTCGGAGTGCCGAAGAATTAATAGGCGGGCTTTTCAGCCGTTTAAGCGGCAAACACACGCCAGACGTTGAAAATCTGTCAAATCTCAGTACCTCGTCAATGAAAGAGGACGTTCTTGCTGGAAAATAGATGTAGGCCCGGCACATCAAATTGAGCATTTAACGTTCGCCTTAAATTAGTCTTCTTCGCCAACCGCAGTGTGTCAAGCGAATGTCCGTACGATGTAGGAGTGTTGGACACCAAACATCGCCCCGCCGAATGGCTCAATTATTCCATCGTTGATTCCCAAACTACTGGTTAAGGCCAACCTTAGCCCGTTAATTTTCTGAACTTCATGACAAAGTCTCTCTGATGGTCTTAATTGTTGACCCCGCATAAGCTTACGATGAAACCAATGCTGATTGTAGTGGGGGGGCCCTCTGTTCGGTTCGGTTGCAAGTCATAATCCTACTAACAGCGCACGCCGAATAAATATGGCAACTACAGGCCAGTAGATACAACGCTCTTCCATACGACCATCTCATGTAACGATCGTGCCAAACCAAGTGTTTAATTGAATTGCAAGTTCAACATTCACGAAGGCGGAATGTTGAAATAAAGATAGTGGTAACTTTCTGCGTTGCGTTTGACTGAATCTGTTAGATGTCTTTAGTTGCATCTTATATATGGGAGCCGCAAAATTACATAAACTTGCCATTCTTTCTAATTGCTACCATTTGCTAAATTGAAAGTTGAAAAAAATTAGATTATCTACTATTTTAGTTTCATGATCCTTATGATAATCTTATGCGTAATCTGTAATTTTACACTTTCTTTCGGAAAGCCAAACGTTAGAACCCCAGATAAGAGAGGACAGAGTTCTTAGACTATCAATAATTGTCAACGTTGACATGGCTTTGTTATGTCCATATTTTTCTTGTCCGTGCAGATCCTCTTTTTCCCATCCCTAGGCTCAAGTTCCCAAATCTATTATACCTTCAAATCCAATCGCAATTTGTTGAGGCAGCGATGACGATGCCTCACGAATAAGCCTTCAGATTTGTTCATGCTGAGACCCATGTTGACCCTATTCAAGATGCATTCATGTTCTGATAGAAGCAGAGTACGTAATAATCACCAAGTATGAATGTACCAAAAGGACCATGAAGAAATATACGGCTAAGACATAATACAGACATAAATTTAGAGAAGATGATAGAGCGCAGTTTAAGTGACTTGAATAAATCCTTCACCGTCCATGGATAGAGCTGAAGAGAACTTTTTACAGAATACAAAAAGAGAACCTTACAAGACGGTTGGATCTGTTTATCTCGTCTTCCTGGTCTCTATGATGTGCTCTGGACATACCTTCTAATCCTAAATGAGGCGCATCCACTCTAAATATACGAAGATCTAACTCCCAACTTCTCAATAAGCCAAATGCGAAAGAGAATGCAAAAAGAAAAAAATGGAATGACACACGCCACTCCACTTTAAATAGAGGATGAGAGGGAGGAACGGATATGAGCACTTATGTTTCTATAAATAAGGAATGGCCTGACTAGTCTGACAATTTAAAAAACTTATCGATATTGGGCTTGTTAAGACAATGATTAATAAGATCCTCGATTAAGCTGCTCGGCTCATCACCACCTATCATACTCTGGACCAACGTAGAGTAGATGATTATGGGAGCTTCAGCACTGAGAACCTTTAGATATAGGTTGGGAAATAGGCAGATTGAGGTAGGAGAAAATAATGCTAACAACATTAAGCATTGACCAATGCCTCAGTGTTGCTCTGGCGTACAAATATGTTCTTGTCTGAATCACATGATTACTAGCCAAGCCTCCTTGGGAAGGAATATAATCAAAGCAACATTTAGATAGTGAATAATGCAAAATGCTGGTCGGGTAGCTTGTTTTTTAAAGAAAACACTCAAGAATTGTTTTTAATCATATATACATCTCTGTTCACTTAAATTTAGAGCGAAATATATGATGGATAAGACTATCCACATCTGATCTATGAGTAGTACTACTTATTAGAGAGTTAAGTGCATATTATTAGGGAGTTTATATTATGTGAGTTACGAGGCAACAAAGTGACATTGTACGGGATCCTGCAGGACTATAAACCTAACTGATGCCTCGAATCAAACTTAGAAAAAATACAAGAACGATCAAACTGGGAAAGTAACATGACCAATTGGTAACTTGGTAATGTAAACATTATTCCACGATTTTTCCATGCTGGTATGTGAATTCGGCATCACTTCAGAGAGAGATACATAAATAGAGGCTGAGCTCTACAAAAAGCACGAGGGGAATGCAGGCGGCCAGCGCACCTGAGCCCTACAAGGGACTTGACGTCAATGCTCCCAGGACACTACACACACAGATGTGCTAATTTTCCTTTTTTGGAGGGTCATTCTTTCCTTAAGGCGAGATATTAAAATTCTAGCTTTGATTAGGGTATACACAACTAGTAAAGCACACCGGTCAAAAATTGAGATGCGCATGTGCAGAGTGGAAGTAGAGTCTGGAGGAAACCGAACTTGGATATCTCTAAAATGATAAATCTTATTAGATGTGTACTAAAAAATGACAGTTATTAAAATGAATGAAGCCGTTAATAAACTGATAAAGCATAACATAATTTGGCCTAATGGTTGACATATAAAAAGCCAATTTGAGCCTTTCTCTATTGGCCTCTATGTGGCGGTATGATACATAGAAGGGCGGGGGGGGGGGCGGGGGGGGCGGGGGGAGAATTACCTATAGCTTTTTTATTGCCTATATTGAATCTTTATACAATTATATCCCAAGAAAAATCCAAAAGAAAGATCATACCTCAAAGGAATTTGTTTTGGATTTCACAGCTCTAGTTTACTTGAGATCCCTCAAAGTTTCTTCAAATTATAGGGCTCTAGTTTGTCCAAAACAGAGAAATAGTACTTCCCACTTCTCTCTGCTTAGACTTCAGGCTCTAAACTAACCAGATTTCTCCAAATTGAATATAAATCTGAGGGAGAAAATTGACCAATTCTTGATGATTCTTCGCATGCTCGATCTTCTCCTTGTTTGGATTAGTTAAATGGAAGCATTGATCAAGTTGATGCTAGCTTGAGCTTTTGATGACAAATTTGATCAATTTGATATTGGTTGATCTGAGGAGGACATTCTAGTGCTCTTTAATTAGGCCTTGATTTTGAGATGGATACAAGAAAATCAATTTGAGGTATGTTGTAGGTGAAGAAAAAATAACACTCAGTTTCATGATGGGTCGACCTAGAGATGGAAAGATGACGATTGATTTGAGGCCGGGACAATGAAGATGAAATATCGTTCGCTTTGATGGATGCTTGATCTTGATCCGAAGACGAAGTCGAGCATGGTCATTTTATCCAGACTCGAACTGAATGGAGATGTCTTGACGATTCGATACATGCTCGACTAGTTTCATTCTAGGAGTCTGATCAGAAGCCGGAGGCCAATAGTCTCTTGATGCTGCAGAGTGCAGGAGATAGGGCATTGAGCTTTCTTCTATGCTTGAAAGTCCGCACCAATTTCTTGTGTTAACTTTTTCTTACTCCCGCTTTTCTTCATTTCCCCCTTTTTTCACGATCAGCGATCGCTCAATAAAAACCATCAGGATTAGCATTTTAGACCGAGATGCTGGTATTTATATTTTCGCCTGTACGGGGCAGAGAAAGGACCGTATATGAAACGGACGGCCAATGCTCTATTTATCTTTCGGATCCAAGGCGGTACAGCAGACAAATTCGTTTGCCCATATGGCCGACCATCTGTGAACTTTAGATTCATGCATTGTCACGGACCAGTGTTTCGAATTTTGTTCAGATCCAATAATGTTAGCAAATTCAACTTAAATTTCATTTAAATAACAGATCGAACCCCATTAGTTTGATTTAATACTCCTTAAATTCATGCCCAGTAATTAAAAAATTCTCTTCGTTTAACGAGAAATAAATATACATAAATTACAAGAATATTCCACACGATTATCTTGTAAGTAGTAAACAAATGTAAACACACAAATGACCTCATTCAATTATATTCTATTAGAAATACTTAAGATCTCATGTATACATTTTTCATTCTAAGGAAAATACCTAAAATATCCTTCATCACTTATGGTTATCATCAAAACACGTAAATCATCACATTTACCGTCCAAGAAGGAATTCACTGTACTACCTATACTAACGGTGATGAAGTTAAGCAGCATCTCGTCTGTTGTCGTGGATTACATTATGCCGTTAAAGATGAGTAAATGACCTCATTGCAAACATTTTTCTATATGATCATATATCTGCATGTCAAGTAAAAGTTGTTACCATTCTGGACTAGTATGCCCAGCAGTTTAACTCGGGAAAATTAGATCTTTTCAGTTAACATTTGTGTTTCACAAGGGGATCTCAGTCATCAAAACACAAAATAATACAATCAAAGTCATTCATAGGTCTCAGTGGAGAAGTGTAGACATTCTTGTCCAAGATAAATAGAACACTATGGTGTTGTATTTAGTATTATGATTACCTGGTTCATTAGATGTAGGATGGTATGTCTTGTCCAACATGTGAATTATTACCGAATCACACTGAGACCTTATTTGCACAGCAGGAAAGGAAAGATCTTCCGCGGTTTAATTTTATAAGGATATCTCTAAAGAAACAATACTCTCATCATTGTCAGCACTGATGAAAAATTGTTTACTCTGGAAGTTCGGAAATATAATATCGTAGGAGTACAAACCACAGGGATCACAGCAACGTCAAGGACGGGAGATAATTCCTATGGGTACCAATTACAAGATAGACCACCTTCTCAGGAGTAAAGTTTTAAGCGCACGACAACCCAGCAGGCACCGGCCTCCCGCAGAAGTTCAGCAGCAACGCGACGTCCTCGGGAATCCGCAGATTAAGGCCGAGGAACCTGTTCCTGGCGGCGAGGCAGAGGCACACTGGGGCCTGTTGGTTGGAGAGTCTAGCGATGAGGTTGCAGCAAGCTCCTCTGGGGGGACGCCTACCGCTTACCCGGAGAGCGGAGAGCACCGGAGCACAGATTCTTAACCCGATGGCATCGATAAGGCATCTCAGACCTACGATGGGACGAGGTGGCGGCGGCGGTGGGGGCGGTGGTGGTGGTGGCGGGGAGGATGGAGGTGGGGACGGAGGAACAATTGGGGGCGGGGATGGAGGAATGACTGGGGGAGTGGACGGGGGAACCACGGGGGGAGTAGAGGGAGGAACCACAGGGGGAGTAGACGGAGGAACCACTGGGGGAGTAGACGGAGGAACCACTGGGGGAGTAGACGGAGGTACGACTGGTGGACTGGACGGAGGAACCACCGGGGGAGCGGACGGAGGTACGACTGGTGGACTGGACGGAGGAACCACTGGGGGAGCGGACGGAGGAACCACTGGGGGGGCGGACGGAGGTGATACCTGGGGGGGCTGAGGTTCTGTTATTACGATTTGGGAAAAAACCGTGGTGACGAATAGAAGGTTCACAAGAGAGAAAACTGCTGTCGTGGCTGTCGTCTTTGCAGCCATGACGAGCTTGATGTTGGGTGATTCAGAAGCAGTGTTGGACTAGGCTTTTATAGAGAGGGGAAGGAAGCCTTGATTGCGTGCTGCTGAAGGAAGCCTTTGCGAAGGTTGAACCTGGAATAAAACACTTGGTTTGACCTGAATCCCACTGGGGATGGTCGTACGAAAGAGCATTGTACCGGATGGCCAGCCGTTGTATTCACCGTGTACTGTTAATGGGATTGAGACTTGCAACCGAATACCACTACAATTAATTAGTATAGGTCTCATCGGCAGCTTATCTCGGATCAGCAATTAAGACTGCCTGCGGAAATTAACAATGAAGTGTTTAAAATTAGCGGATGAAAGTTGACCTGATATTCATTTAGCTAAGCATTATTTAGTGCTCAACACTGGTACAATGCACGGACTTTTAGCTGAGATTGCGGTGTGGCAAAAAGTCTAATTTCACACGGAATTTAACTGGTCAATTTTGTGTCCCAGGTCTACATCTGTTGACCAGCTCGAACGTCCTATTTCATTAATGAGGTGTTAAGATTTGGAAGATTTTCAACTTCTGGCGTGAGGTTGCGGCTTTAAAAGTCGGAATAACTGGCCTATTCATTCCTCGGCACCCTGAACCGGGGCGATTTCTCTGCTACTGCAGACGCTTTAAAGGGCTGTAAGTCGACAGATTATGGCGACATCGCAATAAGAATAAGGCCGCATAGAGGATGGGGATGGAGGTTTAGTCAACTTAGCTGCCATATGCTAATTAGTAGCAATTTCTGGTTGGAGGAAAAGCAATACATGCGCTGCCCATTTCTGGTTCGAACACTTCGTTACACCCTAGGTCCGCCTCTTCCAACTCCGCATACTACGACGACTTAACAGCTGCATTTTCTTAACCTGTTTAACCTTAATCGAGATTGGAATTTATATACTCTATCCATAAACAAGGATACGCCGGAATAAATAAGGAATAGACAGACAGAGTCGACCCATGGAGATCTCTGTGAAAGCCAAAGCTTATTCTTTATATTACTATGAAGATATAAATTCTTAATTGTGGAACAGGATCTTCTCGATTTCCAAAGTATCTTACCATCAAGAAAGTTGCCATAAGTTCATTGTTTTCAGACAAATAATGTCGTTTTTCTAAAATTATGTATTATGTGTTAGGCATTGTGGAGCATGCGTTGACCCTCTTTTGAATCATGTTGGTTTGAAAGGCGTATATCAACATTGTGGAGCACTAGTGTTAAAGTGGTTAAGAGCTCGTCGTGAAGTTCACAGTGATGGATGGATGCGAAGTTAGCAACAGTGGTGTTCAGAACTCAAGATTTAAGCCAATGCGCCATTCATTTTGAACGTTATCTGTGGTAAAGTACCAAGGGAGCCAATTATCAGTATCGAATCTTTCGCTGGTTATCAACAAGAAATTGATCCTACCATGGCATTGCCGCATTCAATATTTTTACAAGAATATGCCTCGATGAGGTATCTACCTCCGTGAAGAGCAGTAAGGGCAGGGCATGCTGCTTACGCTGCGTCTCCCTGCTTACGCTGAAACCAGTTTTCCTGCCGTGCGTAAGGCGCAGGGCACGCTGCTTGAGATTTCGCAAGAGTAATATCTATCCAGGAATCGGGTTTTGGGACGGATTGATGTAAGGTCAGATTGGCGTTGTGGGTCAACATCTACTGTCAACTACTCACAACCGAGTTCGTCGACGAGATGTGAAAGCTGTGGAGAGTTTAATGTCCGGCATTAGGACGGCTTCAAAGCGCATAAAAGTAAATTTACTTTGTCCGCACTGGGATTAGAAGATTGGCTTTGACTATGAACCAGCAAGATTTGTCCATTAACGGAACTGCACGGATACAGATTTGTGGGGCCTCCTGGATGTCATAATGATTTGCTTGCATCTTGGTCTTTTTCATGTTGTAAACCGACAAATTAAGGCTACTTTCCAACCGTAGGGAGACGGAGACTTTGTCAACTTTGAGACCATATCGCATCAGGATCTATTATCCTGTCCGGAGGAAGCTATCTAGTCGCAGAGAGAAAACCTGACGTCGGGTCGAACGAAACTTTTATGTGGCCTGACTTTGTTTGACAGTTTGCGTGGAAAATGAAAATAAGCGTCCGGGTATTACCGATATGTCGAATGAATTTTTAGTTTTGCTATAGACACAATGAGATTTCGATCTAAGGGACTACAAAAGGCTCATATTTCCGAGATAAAGGCTTTCGTGACCCTGTGACCGTGTCTCATTCCTGGAAGATCTTGAGATATCCCGTCAACTTTTCTTGCCAAGTGCCTTAGGAACAAACGTCCCGTCGACGGACAGGTTAGAGAATAGAGTCAGACGTTTACGACGAGATTAGGATTTTGGCAGTAGGGATTGTAACGTCCCTAGGTTGCCATTCATACGCCATTGGTTCGTAAGTTATGTATGCTGACGGTCGCCTAAATATCTGTGCTGAATATTTTGCCGGTTGCCCAACTCGAAACTCATTTGTTCAACGACTTCACTACGTTAAATGTTTTAACGTGAATATGACTATAACCATGGGTTTACCTCTGTTGTGCGATGTTGGGGAAAGAGGCTTGAATATGATGGGTCAGTATTGTCCCAGAAGAATGAACAGAAGATATATGATGTCCACCAAAGAATAAGTGATCTTGTGGATGAAGAAATGGCGAAAAAGACCACGCTGGACTTATGTGGCACTGGAGGGAATGAACGCAGACTAAGACTCTCCCTCTCCAAGAATTACATGTTTCATGCAGGGATGTAGAAGATTGCACATTATTACCGGGAAGACTAGTTAATAAGGTTGCTTGGAAAATTACTGGCATGCAAGTTTTGAGAAACCTAAACACTAGGATTACCAGTGTTAGGTGCAGGGAATAGAAGATTCGACCTTAAATCCACATGGTGAGGATTTTAAACTAAGAAATCAGATTCGGAATCCACGAAACGTTGGAACTTTTATCCTGGAATCATCAAGAACTTGTGGGGGCGACCATTGAGACCACAAGAATCAAAATTCTCTTCAGTTCACAAACAAGGCACTTGAATTAGTAAGTAGAGAGAGTAGAACCTCAGAGGGAAAAACTCACATTAACTGAAATTATTTAAGTTAGTGGTGGCATTTATACAGGCCATAAATCAGCTAGGACGCCCCCAAAAGTAAGGTCAATTTACGAAACAAGTTCAAAATGCCTTCAAAACAGAAAGTTACTAAAATTGAGACTCCTATATATTATTCATGCACTTTATCCTGGGCATAATTCCAAACACCTTTAGAACAAGAAAATTACTAAAGACCAAGACTCTCACATGTTATTCACATATTTCTTTTAGGAAGTAAATTGAATATAGCTATGACTTAAGATAATTGCTGAAAGCTGACTCTGACGCGTTATTCACATAGTTTTTGGACCGAATTTATTTGGGCTATTTCTCGGGTCTTCTCGTCTTTCTAGTTCACTTTTACGTTTCCAAAGTGGCTGAACCATTAGGTTTGGGCTACTCTTGCTGTTGTTCTACATCACATAGTGGCCAGTCCAATGTAGAGTCAAATTACTTGTGAAAGGACATTTCAGAAGGCATTCAGAGAAGATTGGCAAGCAATTGCACATGACCGAATGACAGTTCTGGATTAATAAAAGCTACAATATTGATGGGATTAGTTGGCTACATCCAAAAGCGTCAATATTGAACGTATTTGCCGCCATCTTGGCGATTCGCACAGAAACAGCAGTTCATTTTGTCAGCCTTGGATATGCAATGCAATTCAAAACGCAAAGATAAAACTTTTCGACTGTACATAAAAATGCAATCAAGGGCCCTAAGAAAAATCATGGAGCGTGAGATCGCCAATCTAACATCCCAGATAAAAAGGGAGCGAAGCCAAGACTTATTTTTCAAGTTGAAACAAGCACAACTAATGTAGTCATCTTACTGCACAAGTGAAGAAGACTATTATTGAGACGCACCTACGAGAATAATACTTCCCAAAATAGAGAGCCAGTTTCCAATGACGGCCTCTGAAGAGACAGGGCGAGGGATTCCACCGGTAGTGAGCCTGAATAATCTGTAACACCAAAGAACTCATCGTTTTCTTTTTAACCAAAAGACGCGAGAACCTAGGCGTTGGGTGCAATATTCAAATATTACCACTGTGATTTACGGCTTTCGATATTAAACTGAGATATGGTGACGACGTAGGCATTGCAAAAAGTGCGATAATTACTTCCTTTTCATTAGGAGTTTTCCAAACATGAAATACCAAAATGGCAAAATGCAAGATATTACGTGTATAACAGAGAACGCGTCGATACTTTCTAAACTGGTCAGAGATCACCTGCAAGTACAGTGACGGCTCTAAACGTTTCAATTTGTTTATCGACGACAGTCGTGATTACAGTGCCTTTCTTTTGTTACGCATTTTCTTCGATATTATACATTGAAAAATATAACATGAAATTATTATTTTAATTATTCACATGATCAAATATTTGACGGCCTTTTCTATAGGTCGAGTGGTTCTTGAAATTTGCCAAAATGTCAATCCAGTATCTCTTCATCATATAATGTACAGGGTTAAGTCGTCTTTCACAACTAGTCTTCCATTTCGTCCGGTATAAAGGGCATGAAAAATGCTGTCATTGGAAAACACCAGAACCAGTAACAAGTTTGTACGTATACACAGTTGGGTCCTCCACAACATAGTCACCGCAAGTACTGTTCCAACCCGAGAACACTTTAGCTCTAAATTTTTTATAAGATCCGGTGACAACACACCCACTAAGCGGGGTTGATTAGTCACCAAGATTATTTTCAAAAACGAAAACCATAGGCCATCTCACTTTCCCACATTTATCATAGATTTTACTTATCACTACGTTCCAAGAGCTAACTTGCCTGTTTATTAAATCATGCATGAGCATAAAAAGAGAACTTCATCAGCAGAAAAAGTACTAGAGACAAATAAGTTGAAAAACAACTCACATGGACGATTCATTTTCAGAAGTAATTGGGAGCTAGCATAATTATGTTTTCTCGAATGATCTTCCAATCACTAATGCATCTGCTTAAAGTTTCTCATTGAAATGCTTTCTTGTCATATTCTCTATTGAGCTTTAATTTTCAGTGTTTTAAGCAAATTTCTAGCGTGAAATGAGCGTTCATTCCTGTGGTATGAGTGTAGTAACATGGACGGAAAGATAATGAACAGACTTGTTAATGGAAGAAAATATTATTGTGAGAAAACCCTTGGGAGAATTGAACAAAATTAAGCGTAGGAATACAAACTATCTTTAACTGCATGAAAAATCTTACAGCTCAAATCAGTTTAGGAAAGGTAATTAAGCTAAACATTCATTAGTAGAGGCTTGTACGGGGCAACTCACCAAAATCTTGGTGAAGAATACAGCTTAGAGTCAACATCACCATTTCATCAATCACATATTTTCAAAAATAAGAACCATAAGATTCAAAGTAGTTAGGTCGCCTTAGTTTGGCCTCACTTTTTGGTCATTTCTAGATTTTATCACGTTTTCTTTTATGCTACAAGCTGTGCCCGCGAATCGGGATGCGGTCCTCCGCAGTAATCTGACAAGACGTTACCGTCGGAGCGCTTTTTTGTGTTTCTAGAACGACGGTTGCCTTTGACGGAGCGGACGTGGGTAATAATATCCGTTTCTAGCTGCGGAGGTGACTAGACCTAATGAATAGTTATTTTCCCCCTCGTTTTTTTCCTTTTCTCGAGAAGGCGTCTTGGAAATCGATTTAAACCGGAATCGGATTTCTCGCAAATCTAACTCTACGCATAGCTGAGGTTGCTTTTCTTTCTAGTTCCTCCGTCCTCAGGGGCCCACAAGAGCGACAATACGTGGGAAGAGATGATAATGGTCACGCGCTGGGAAATCTTCGTCACGTGATGTCATCCAAGGCATTCGGGTAATCACACAACATGGATCATGGGCCGATATAATGGGCCTCGGGCTGAATTCATCTGGGAATAGTAGGCCTGCAAGCCCTCTGCCTCCACTTAGCGAGAGAAAGAGAGAAAGAGAGAGAGGGTGGACTGATGGGGTATTAACGGACTGGTTAACGACTGGGTCTAAAATTTTATGGGCTTTTGGGGACCGATTCTGTAGTAAGCAAGTGGGCCGGACTTTGCGGACGCAGCAGGCCCAGAAATACTGCAGCTTCCGAATGTGACTTGTACTGGGCTACCGGGGAACCGGCTCAATAACCTCCCCTAGATGGCCGGCCCAGAAACTGGGCCTATCCACGGCTCAACGACTGGGTGCGCCTTGTAGAGAGTCTCCTTAGCACCTCCATTTCTCGAAGAGAGAAATAATTATGAAGATATTCTTCCCAGTACTGGACGTTGACTCAAGGCAGGACTTAAAAGCCATTTATAAGTACTCATAGGCCAGTAGAAGTGCCAAATTTAGCCTCATCTTTCAATTTAAGTGATCACTGACTGGTCGATGGATCAGGCTGCTTTTTCGGCCTTTTTTGAGGTTAGCTGCTAATTTAGCATTGCAGTAGTGATAAAAATTAAGTTTAATTGCCAAAGCTAATCGATGGTGAATTGCAAAAAATATCGCATTTATTTCTTGTGTAGGAAGAACACTGCTTACTGAGATTGGAGTAGCATCACATAGGTCGAGGGGATGGGGCATTTTAGAATCACATAGTGAGCTTCCTATTAGATAGCCCACTAATTTCTCTTGGTATCTTCGAGCAAGATGATTTATGCCACTACAGCAGAGAAAGGAGCTACCATCTCCATAATTGTTCTGAATAACAAGCGGATTAGTTTTGTGACCTAGCAGTTCCTCTTCGTTTCTCGCTGGCTAAGTTGAAGATTGCATAGAGACCAAGGGTGTTACACCAAGTCTGTAGCGGTGGTGGCAAGTCAAAAGATGGCCCGCCGTATCCCACATGGATATCAATATGAACCAAGAGACTTCCCTGGTCACAGCCGGATACACCCCACAGGGTTCCCTATCTCCTATGGTTAGTCAACCAAATACTGGCATCACACGAGGTGAAACCCTAGTCCGTCGGCCCACCTCCAAGAGTGAAGACAATTACGATGCGATCAGAATGTCAACCTGCCGACTGCCTCCACACGCACTCACGATTGTGTTGACTTCGTTGTTTCTTCTTGGGATGAAACCTCACATTGCATTGTTCAATGCAGTGACATCAGCACCTAAGACAAACTACTCGAGATGTCAGATTCCCTCCTCTTCTTCTCAGATAATTTGTTTGTCATTTCGGTTCACCCATTACTTTGTGGTTGCCGTTCACTTCAGACCGAAGGGGTGTTGGAGACAATCGTGGAGATAAATCCCTCCATCAAGATCCTATTGTCTACCGTTTCTGCTAAATAGTTGTGTTTTCCTTTCTTCTATTTCTTTAATTTGCTTAGATGTAATCTACGCCATTGGTTGATCCTATTATAATGGCACAGATGATGCCGAGTAGGATAACATTTAGTCACGGCCCTTTAGGTTCTTATTACTATAGCTGTAATTACAGCTGTTTGATGTACACTTATAAGAGATGGGTGTGTCTCAATATCATTGATCTACACTTTTTGAATTATTTCTCTTCAATAAGATTCTTTCTCAAGAGTTTTCTCATCCTTCTCGTGTTTCTTGCTTTGAATCTGAGTGATTCGGATTCAACATTTGGTATCAGAGTGTGAAGTTTTGTTCCTAGGATCGACAAGGAGATGCCAAAGTGAGGAGAGAGTTCTACTCAAGAACTTGTTGTTGCGGGAATTCTTCCCAGGTTGGTACATTCCTTGTCCTCAATCAGAAAAACTACCAAGTATGGGCATCAAGGATGTGTCTTCATCTCGATGGCCTGAAACTTTGGCAGATTGTCGAAGCCAAGAATGCACCAAGAAAGAAGGATCGTCAAGTGATGCCGATCATGTTCAGCACGATTTTAGATGAGATCATGTGGGAACTTGATGTGGAGAAGACAGCCAAGCAAACTTGGGATTTCTTGAAGACCAAGAATGGTGGCAAGTCTCCTCTCTGCAAGGCAAGAATTCAATCACTAAAAAGAGATTTTTAGTTTCTTTCCATAAAATGGACTAGGATAAATTAGTCTTGGAGTATTTCAGCAAGCTCTCCAAAGTGGTGGTTGAAATGAGCTTAAGAGAAAAAATCCGAACGCTGAGATTGCCTCCAAGCTTCTTAGATCTGTCTCAAGTAAGTTTGATGCCATAACCTCTTCGATTGAGCAATTTCAAGTTTTTGATTCACTTACCCTAGATGAGGTGATTGGATCTTTAAAGATTAATGAGGATAAGTTGAAGGATCGATCAGCTAAGACAGAAGAAAATGCTCTCTTAACTAAAGCTTTTGGAAAGTCCGAAAAGAAAGAAGATGACAACTCAAGAGGAAGAGGCAAAGGTAGAGGAAGAGGCACAAGTTGCAGTAGAGGTCGAGGAAGAAGTAATCATCATAATGAAAATAGTGATGAAGAGGATGAAAAGCCTAGAGATAAGTCGAAAGTTATATTTTACAAATGTAAGAACCTCGGGCATTATGTGAATTAATGTTATTAGTCCAAGAAATATCAGCCGAAGAAAGACAAGTCTGAGAAGGTAAATATAGTAGAGGAGGATGAAAAAGAGACTTCACTCCTCTTGGCAGTTGAAGAAGATGATAAAGAGATTCTTTTTCAAAGAATCTCTCAAACAGATTTGAAGAATGGCTTATGGTATTTAGATATGCATGCCAGAAGTCACATGACAGGTGAGAGAAACTTATTTTTCAAAATTGATAATTCTCACAAGGGTAATGTGAGATTTGGTGATGGATCCAGAATTTCAGTAGAAGGAAGGGGTAAAATTCTATTGAATTTTAATGATGACAAGTCAATGACTCTCACAAATGTTCTCTATACACCGAAGTTGAAAGCCAATATACTTACTCTTGGGCATTTAGATGAGCAAGGCTGTAGAATTCTATTGGAGAATGGTATTTTGACTATCTATGATCAAAGGGGCCAGTTAATGACAAAGGTAATGAGAAATTTTGGGAGACTTTACCTATTGAATCTTGATATTGTGGAGAATTGTCTTCAAGTCAATGGAGAATTGACATAGTGAAAGATCTAAAGGCTAGGCAAAATATACAGAGGGGGGTGAATTGATATTTTAAAATTCTCATATTTTCTTCTTGGATAGTAGATGTGTCAACACGTGTTAACATAGCTCTGAAGTGATTATCTACACATAGGATTGCTTTCTCTCTCCTTCAGCGAGTTCTTACTATGAGACAATAACTTTTTATATTGGTTTGTCCTTCACCTGGCTACTTCTAGTCTCGGAGGATCCTTTCTACCGGTATTCCACTATTTTTCTCGAGAATACACACCGAAATTAATGGGATCAATAGCCTAATACCTCAAGTTTGACTTCAGTAGACATCCAGCCCTTTTTGGGCCAAACATCGTTTAGAGCACCTCGTGCCTCTGCCCAAAATCACTCTTCACTCACTATCCAATTACCTTAGGGCCTGATGGAGAGCCTCCTTGAAAGATTCAAGCTTTATTTTGATCACCAATCATTGATGAACAGGGATGATGCAGTCTACTTGCGGTTGAAGTTTGGCGGCAATGATTCTTGATTGTGAGAGAGATATCTTGTAGTAGATCGAAGTGGAATCATCTTTTTCTAATCTCTCCAACATCCTTTACTTGTAGGGCGTTGTCCTCCAACGGATTTCTTCATTTTGCTCAAGAGATAAAATCTGAAAGTCAGTTCAAATACTTACCATTTTCCGGAACACGTGGCAACAACCTCTGACCGTTGTGAATTCAATATTTTTCTATTCTCTGGTCCGTTCGATTTGAAATTTGAACTAGAGATTCTTCTCTCACAGCCGAACATTCTTTTTCTTGACTTTGTCTTCAGATTTGTCCACGTGAGCTGGTCATTTTCTCCACATAAGCAGTTGGCGTGATATCGTCCAGGTTTCTGGTTCGAGACTCATAAGAGCTCATTTGATATTTCAAATCATTTTGTTTTTCTTTTAATGATGCACGTGACTAATAAATAATAGCTGGACTTAAATGGTTGAATAATCATATGGATAAATGAACTAAAAACATAACCATCATTTACCTATTAAATATTTATTTTCCAACAAATATTTATCCAGATATAGTGGTGCTTCACCTATTCATCAATTCACTTAATCTCAAGGTTAGCCATAATGTCACAAGATAAATAATAAATTTATTTGCATGAAATCTATGAGGCATTTATGATAATCTTGTAAAAAGTATCAAACATGAATTAGATATTTTCTCATATAATTTTAATATCAAAATCTATGCCCAAGAGCATCAACACATAGATGTGGCATAGGAGATATGGACATCTGAACTTTCAGGCCCTTAAACTGCTCTCTACTCAGGAAATGTTCAAAGGATTACCAAAGATGGAGAAAGTTGATGAATTATGTTGGGATTGTGTAAGTTCAAAGTAGGCCAGAGCATCATTTCCATCCTAATCCTCATTCAAAGCCTCAAGAGCTTTTGAATTGATATATGGTGATCTATGTGGGCTTATAGATTCAGAATCACTTGGAGGAAGTAAGTATTTCTTACTTTTAGTTGATGATTTTTCAAGAATGATGTGGGTGACAATGCTGAAAAGGAAATTAGAAGCTTTTGATGCTTTCAGAAGATTCAAGGCCATGCCCGAGGTTGAGAAGAGTATGAAAATTAGATGTCTAAGGACGGATTAAGGAGGTGAATTTAATTCAAAAGAATTCAAAAATTTTTGTACTTTTGAAGGCGCCAAGAAACGACTGACTACTCCCTATACTCTTCAACAAAATGAAGTAGTAGAGAGAAGAAATAGAACCATATTAGATATGGTAAGATGTATGCTTAAGTGTAAGACTCTTCCACAATTTTTGGGGTGAAGCAGTCAATATAGTTGTTTATCTTTTAGATAGAGCTCCCATAAAGAGTCTAGATGGAAAGACTCCATATGAGGCCTGAACTAGAAGCAAGCCTTGAATAGAGCATCTGAGGATTTTCAGATCAATTGTTCATGTCAAATCACTTGGAGGAAAGGTTAAGAAACATGAAGATCGAAGCAGGCCTATGATTATTATAGGCTGCAAAAAAGACTCGAAGGTTATAGATTTTATGATCTGATTACTACCAGAATTCATCTTTCTAGAGATGTGGTCTTCGAAGAAGATAGCAAATGTGACTGGGAAGATACCAAATGAGATAAAAAGTTCAGTATATTTAACTCATAGTTTTTCTTTGATTTCAGCATTGATCAAGTCAATGATATTGATGACTTCAATCAGGCACATAGAGCTGAAGCTCATCCAGAATCTATAGAAGCAGCAGAGAATGAAGAATATGTTGAATCTAATTCATCGTCCTCTGAGGTATAAAGCTCATTTAGTTGTGAAAGGTTATGCTTAGAGGTATGGAATTGATTTCTATGAGGTTTTTGTATCGGTGACCAGAATAGAAACAATTAGAACCTTATTTACATTGTCTGCTCATTTCAGATGGTTGGTACATCACTTAGATGTAAAAGCAGCATTTTTAAATGATGAGATTGAAGAAAAGATCTATGTCAAGCAACTGAAATATTTCGAGAAGAAAGGAAATGAGGAGATGGTTTATAAATTAAAGATGGCTCTCTATGGCCTTAAACAAGCACTGAGAGCTTGGAATGCAAAACTTGACAAGAGCTTATCTTCATTGGGTCTCATCAAGAGTGCACATGAGCCAATGGTTTATTACAAGCACTTAGAAGATTTTCATATTATAATTGGTGTATGTGTGGACGATTTCCTTATAATCGAAAATTCTGGTGAAAGAATTGAAGAATTTAAGAAAGAAATGAAGAAGTTATTTGATATGACTGATCTTGGTCTTCTCAGCTCATATCTTGGAATTCAAGTGGCGCAGGTTAGAGGTGAATTATTCTAACCCAGAGATCTTTTGCATTAAATATTCTCAAAGAATTTGATTTGTTGGATTGTAATCCTACAAAGACGCTACTTGAAGTAAGACCCAATCTCAAACATTCTGAGGACAAAAAATTTTGATAAATTTTTAACATATAGAAGGATTATTGGTTCTTTGAGGTATCTCACTCATACAAGACCTGATATTATGTTCAATGTTGGTTTCTCAGCCGTTTTATGGAAAATCTAATAGCTAAGCATGTTAAAGCTATTAAATGTGTGCTTCGATACATAAAGGGCACACTTGACTTTAGACTGAGATATATGAAGAGTGAACAATTTGTTTTAGCTGGTTATAGTGACAATGACTATGTAGGTGATTATGACGACCAAAAGAGCACAGGAAGAGTTATATATTTCCTAAGAGATAATGTGATTTCTTGAGTTTCACAGAAGTAAAGAATCGTCACTCTATCATCATGTGAAGTAGAGTACATAGCACTTTAACTGCATGTTAAGGTATCAGGTTGGCAGGTCTTCTTGAAGAATTGACCCAGCCGAAGTTCAAACTGATTAAACTCTTGAGAGATAAAAATCAGCCATCGGGCTGGATAAAAATCTGGATTTTATAGTAAATCAAAGCATATTGATGTGTGCTTTAATTATATTAGATCCTGCGTTGAAGATAAGGTGGAAATTGAACATATTGGAACAGAAGACCAGCGGGTAGACATTTTTACAAAGTCACTCGAAAGGGTGAAGTTCAGAGTTGTGTGAGAAGCTTGGGGTATGTGATGTCAGAAATTCTCTAGGCTTGAGGACGTGAATGTTGGACACAATTGTGGAGAGAAATCCCTCCATCAAGATCCTGCTATCTACTGTTTCTACTAAACAACTATGCTTTCTTTTTCTTCTGTTTCTTTGTTTTGCTTAGATGTAATCTATGCAGTTGATTGATCCTACTATAATGGCACAGATGATGCCAAGTAGGATAACATTTAGTAATGACCCTTTAGGTTGTTATTACTGTAGCCGTCATTACAGTTGTTTCATGTACGCCTATAAGGGACGGGTGTGTCTTAATATCATTGATCCACACTCTTTGAATCATTTCTCTTCAATAAGATTCTTTTTCAAGAGTTTGCTCATCCTTCTCGTGTTTGTTGCTTTGAATCTCGGTGACTCCAATTCTACAAGGAGAAGTTTGTTTCTCACTAGAACTAATCTCATTACTGAGAGAGCTCCCATTGCTCTTGCTGCGAAACTAGTTTACATTCGTGTGTTTATCCGAGCAGTCTTGTTTCTTGAGGAGACCCCATCACCAATATTTAATCCCCTATATCATCTTTTCTTGTCATACTTGAATGTTTAAAAGGTGCATTATATTGGAAAGTGAATATCTCACTTTAAGTTTGTGCTTTTACATAATGAGGAGAGATGATGGACCAGGACTATGTGCCGTACGCTATCTAAAACCCTGCAAGTTATGGGATTCCTTCTCCTCGGTTAACCTCACTTCTTGTGGTCGGAATGGAGGTCACATCAGTGTGAAACTATGAAACGCATAGTAATTTTCTTTGAATACTTGTTCGTCGCCGGAAACATGTTCTCATGAACACAACTTTGAAGCCCAACGTCTTCCCTTTCTAGCAGCAGGGTTGCCGCTCACTGCGCGGTCCATCTCAGCCTGGCATCTACTCTCTCCACTCTATAAAAGCCTTGCCCTGCCGCAGTACTCAAGCACGGACCAAGTAGTTTTCTCCTCTCCCACATTCCTTCTGTCCCTTATTTCCCCTGCCATGGCTTCCGAGCTCTATTCCACTATAGCAGTCCTCTGTATCAAGCTGCCCCTCACCGGCTTGGTCTCCGGCACCTCTTACGTCCCGTCTCCCTCGCCATCGGTGAAGCTTCCACCGCCCGTAAAGCCTCCGCCATCATGCAGCTCTTGCCAGCCTTCCTACCTATCCTGCCCCCAGGGACGCTCTCAAGCTGGTAGTCTGCGCGAGGTACTCGACTTGGTCAAGTTGAAACTTGGGAAGTCGCCCAGTGAACCTTGTTGTTCCCTCGTCAGCGGACTCGTTGACCTCGAGGCTGCTGTGTGCCTCTGCACCGCCATCAAGGCCAACATCCTCGGCATCAATCTCAACATCCCCGTCGATCTTTCCTTGCTGCTCAACTTCTGTGGCTACTCCGTTACTCCTGGGTTTAAGCGTGCTTGATTCCGTCCAAACTAAACTCCACTATCTATGTTTGTATCTATCTACTCAGTTGTGGAAGAGCGAGGGAGAATGCTTGACAAATACCTCAGACTCGAGTACAATAACAGAAGTCATGTTTGTGCGCTATGTAGCTATGATATTTGGAGAAACGCCTTGTATCCCATTTAAGTACTTACGCTTGAGGAATATTCTGTTATATACGATGCTTGTTAATCCAGGTAACAGGTTCAATAAGAAAAGTAACGCCAGCTGAACCGAATATGCCTGGCAAATGTATCCGTTCGGAGCCACTTCATTCTAGATCTTCATCCGCCTAAGGAGCCACGTTATCCAGTCGACTGGTACCGAGAGTTGGCTACCTCTCTAATCGATACTGATCAATTGTTTCCACCATTCTTGGAAGGTTATGTCACTCATGGCCAAGTCACGTGCGTGCCCATCCAGGCCTTACAAGTTAATATTAGAGGCACTATCAGTCTACCCTGTGTATCATAAAAATGCATAAGAGCGTCTCATGTATTGGGAAGGTTAAGCTAAAAGTATCTGGACTGAACCGTAGCCGCCAATTGCCGTGGTAGAAGAAGTGACTAGGAGATGCCCCGTTTCTCCACGTGTTTTGCCCGTGTTAATAATCTGCCCGGCCCTTTTTCGTTTGTTCCTGGTGTTTCTTCGCCCACCATGGAGCTCTTGGGTGTGCTCCAAGTTTCCTGGAGGTCATTAAAACTGGCACAGAATGCCTTTTATAGGGGACAATTAGACCTTAGAAGCTTGAAGAATGCACGTTAGAGAGTAGTCCGTCTGGGCCTATTGGAGAGAGCCCACCTGGCAATTTGACCCTCATAATCTGGTTTCCAAGGTCAAAGCACTCGGATCCCAACATGTACGCTGACCTTTCGGAGGTATTAGAGGCCAGGTGCCTAAGCATTTTTTTCTCGGCTGTAGCTCACTCAGACTTCACGAGTAGCACCACTCTAGCGCGAGATGTGTCCTTTTGTTTGCTTTTTACCTAGAATTTTACGTCCAAAAAAGTTTTCAATTAATTTCTTTAAAAAAACGTCTCGGCTAATACAACGTACACTCTATTAGAGTCGACTATTGAATAATAATTTTATTATATTTCCCTAATGACGATAATTAAGTAAAAAGAAAGTTTCCATTATTTGTTGACTGGAAGATCGGAGTAACAGGGCTTTCTGTTCCTAAGATTCCAGGATCCATGCGGAAAGTATTTATCACCTTGATTTATTGGATAGTAGACCTGATAGGAACCCTTAAATCCGTCTTTAAGACCCCCTACATATGTATAAAACCACCAAAGTCGTCGAAATAATAATTTTATGAGAAATAGTTGCCTAATATGGTTGACGAAGAAAGATTCAGAATGTTGTTTGAAAATGCTCAGGAACCAGGATCAGATTCAGACTCCTTTCACCTTCAGAGTGAGGTCCGCAAACCAGGGCCACTTGACTTCTTGATTCAGAGAGAATGTGAGTACCCAAAAGTCGACTCTCGCTCCAATCCCATCGGCCATACAGGATTTTATCCCCGGGTCAACAGTCTGACCCAGAAACCCACCTGGACGCGCTTGAGGGGATTAACCATAGAGGACAAATGATCCCTATCTTGGTTCACGAGGACGAATAAGAAGAAAAATGAGAGCGGAGAGAACCTTGAGAGGTGCCTCTGAGACAATCGTACTCGAGTTCATCGGGCCTGATGGGTCTCCTGAGAGGAATGACGAATTTCCTGTCGACATCCTGCGACAAAGCCTACCTCATATCTGATGAAAAACGACAAGTGCAGTAGGAACAGGGCGGGCGGCACAAGCATTGTCACCTCACGGCTCACTTTATGGCGGCGGCATATACTCACCTAACCCATCTTCTTCTCCGGAATAATACCGCAATACCCGTCGATAGATGATGTATCCCAGCTGAACCAACCAGTTCAGATCAAGGAATATGTTTCTTTTAATTGAAGGATTTCTGACTGCTAGTGCAGGGCAGCGGAACAGACCACCTCATACATCTTGATTGCGGGCATGCTGGATGCTCTCACAAACAGGTCTACGAAGTAAGCTTTATCTCTGGAATAAGCAGATCTTCAAATCGAGATTCAACAGAGTAAATGCTGGTAAATGACGAGAGTTGACTAAAATTTGGATTGCTGTGATGAGAGGCGTTGTGCAGGTATGTGTGTAAATCATTTACTATCTACTTGACTTTTGGGTACCAGTAAATAAAGAGCATGTGAAAAAACTTAAGTCAGCTATTTGACTTTAGTAAATAAGATTTCAAGGTTTGACAATTCAATTCAATACAGTCAAAAATTACTGCAGCAAGCCTAAACAGGTGGAAGCTCAGCCAGATCACGATAGAAACAACCGCTGGGGAACGGCTAATCAACGCCCGATTAGATGAAGACTTGCCTAATGGAGTTCCTGTCTGCCTCCTGGTACTCAATCACTTTCCAGCAATACGGTCAAAAACTAATAGATCAGTAACTAAAAAAGAAACAATTCTATAATCCATTATCATGAGGCAAACGTTTTATTAACAAAGGCACACCCCCGACTGCGCCTATTGGCCCTAGCAAAGCCTGTATATGCGCAGCATACAGGAACTGAACCGGACCCATCCATGACTTGAGAGACATGTTTGCTGCCATTGTGCACAGGGTCTGGCTATACATAGTCTACGTTCAGGCATACTCTCGAGTACAAAACTCACTGGTTCCATGTCCGTGGTACAGTTTCTTCTGGATTCATTCCTCAACAGAAAAAAGAAAATACGATCCTAACTGAAATTTCTCAAGCAGCTGTATGTCAGTTGGGAATAAACATCCCGGTTTACAGATCTATTATGTTCATTGAACATATGAATAAAGAAAATGTCTCGGTGCAATGCAATTTTATGTGCTGCTTGTGGCCAAGTTATTTAAGTCAGTGTAAAATATTCAGTTCATCATATCATATGTTGCAAGTACCTTTGTCTTAGTGTATATCGTGAATTCCAGTTTGCTTGCGCTTGTGTTTACTGCGTCTTTCATGCTTTACCTGTTCCTCTTCAACAACTAGCAAATATTATTCGGCGGATTTCTCACTGTGATTTGATATTTCTGCAGTCATGGAAAACGTTGAAGGGAGCGTGAATCCTGGCATGGACATATTACTTCAGTTACTGTTTCTTCAGTATACCGAAGGCAGAAATTAGCCAAGAAACTCATGCAGTTGCTGGAGTACATATGTGACAAGTAACTATACATCTGAATTACTTTTATTTGTTCTGTCACTGTTATATATCTTTGATTCGTGTGCTTACGCGAGATGGGTTCACAGCATTGTAGGCTGGCTCATAGCGTACAACACTAACCAGTATGCCAATGGGCCATTGTATTGGGGATGAATAACTAAAGTTTCTGGGTACCAACATTCACTAAACTGGTTAGAGATAAAGATGTATGATTGGTTTAGGTGTTTTATTCTTGATACTTGTCGCAGGCTCTTGTCACACATGATTTTTCTCTTGAGATGCTCCATGAATTTTTCTCTTTCAACTTAGGTGCAGTTCTATGATTTGGACGAAGGTCAACGCAAATTATGAAGGATAATGTGATTATCACTTCAAATGAGCCTTCGTCAGCTAGTGCGATTGACCTTCCAAATTTTATTTCCTATTAATACACAGTCTTCCCCAGCTGACTCAATGGTGAATGCTTGGTTTCTGATTTTCGCTATGGGGGATAGTGGGGATGTGGATGAATAAGCTTTTGATTTCTCTCATATAGAAAGCAGGTTATGTTGCTAGGTTCAATTGAGATTGGCCTTCGGCTAAGTAGTTTGAACATGCTGTACCGAGCTGACACAGATGCCTTAAGATCAAAGGTAAGGGGACGAGGCGCAAATGGGGCCAAATTATTACTCTTTCAGACGATGGACTACATAGTGAAAAGAATTCAATGCCCCAAATGCTGGAGTTAACAACAATAACAATGATCATTCATTCGACTTTAGTTTACTGCATAAAATAAATACCAATTCGTGGGACCGTGACACAATAATTCAACCCAAATATTGAGAAACGATGATAACTACGATTTTAAATGGATTCGTCACCTTGCACTTCCCATCGAACTGATATCTATCATGTAGAACTTTTACCATGCCTTATTCATTTTCCTTTTTCCGACTTTCTGCTTCCTCTTTATAAGGAGCAACTAAAGTTTCTTAATTCAAAACGAAAAAATATGCACTGGCCCATCAGATTGGAACCTAATCTCATTACAGAGAGAGCTCCCATTACTCTTATTGCGAAGGAAGTTTACATCCGTGTATTTATCTGGGCTGTCTTGTTCTGTGAGTAGACACCCAAAGTAGACATTTAAATCAAAAAGGCTTTAACTTAATTATGATTCTACTCTAATAGATAGGAAAAAGTATATCTATTTAGATGTAGGAAAATTAGAAGAAGGAGAATTTAAATTTTTAATAGATTTTTTGTAACTTTGGAAATCACAAAGAGGATTTCCGGACTGAGCGGGAGGGGAAAAGAATTAGTTGAATTTCCCCGTACCAGATCAATATACCGCTACCTGACCCACCCCTTACTATACAAGCCACCTATTAGTACTAATAGAGTAGACTAGGATTGACCTGCAAGAACCTATAGGTGTAACCTTTCGCTCAATACGAAAATCAACGATTGAAGCATCTGAGGCCACTCGAGGATACACGACAGAAGGCATTGTTCTATCTCCAAACGGAAATTCAAAAGTTACTAATGGGCTTAATAGCGGCCTCATTACAAATAGCTCACTAGCAGGCCTCATATTGGCACATTACAATGGGAGGTATTTAAAGGAAGAGAGAGGAGAAAGAAAGGGGGGTAATCAGGGGTGATTAGTAAGAATTAAGGCTTGTGAGAGAGAAAATCTCCATCTACCATTCGCTAAAAAGGGGGAAGTAATCCATCATAAAATATTTCAACTATTTGAGTTTAAAAAATACCATGATATGGACATTTTCCCATCAAGTCTTTCATTCAAGCCCATGCCTCAAGAAAAGCTTTTCCTGAATTTTGTGAAAAATCTAAAATTACTTTCCTCATGGTTTTGGTTTTTCCACTAGAATAAAATCTGTTTAAAAAGTCTTACAATAATATAGTCCATGTTCTACTATTTCTATCTAAAGTAAAAAACCAATAACTAGATTCATCCTTCCGAGAAAAGGGACATAAAATTAAACTCATAGAATCATCTGCTAGCTTAATTTTAGTATAAATTCTTTGAAATTTTCTAAGATGAGCATAAGGATCTTCATGTTCACGGGCCTAAAAAGTATGTAACATTTGAAAGACACTAGGCTTAATTTCCTCGGCACACATAGGGTTATCTAATAAGTATTCACATGGATATGAGGTGAAATTATCCTTTAATAATCTAAGAGGTTGTTGATTGGTATTTTAGGGATTCATATTTTTTAATTTCTAGTAGAAAAATTTTTCTTTCTAATTCCAGAAAACTTAAGCCTTGGTTTTAATGATCATGTAGCTAGGATGCATCACAGAAAACGTAACAAACAATGAAACTAATAACATAATAATAACTAAAAGCAAATAAACGAAGACAACTATCACAATTTTTTTATAAATATCTATTTTTTATCTATTACATGGATCATATATAACACTAATTTCTAACAATCTTCTGCAAAAATGGTGCCAAAATTTGTCTACATATTTTCTATCATTAATAAGAAGATTCAGCAAATTAAAAATTTTTAAATGTTGGGAAATAAGCTAATTTAGAAATATTTACTTTTATAGGGGCTTTTCCAATTGAACACAAGGAAGATAATAACATCGTTAGTTATATTTATGATTTACAATTGATAGATTAAGTTTTTAGAACTTTTAATTTTAAAAATGATTAAAATACATTAAAGTATTTGTCCTCCCTAAGCATTTTTCATCTTTCTATGAGAACGTGGTTGTGGAGGGTGCTTGATTGACCCAAGATGCTCGATTCTTCCTCTCTAAGCATTTTTTCATCTTTCTATGAGTTAATCCCATCAATTTCGTCAAATCATTCACTATATAGTTGTATTCATTACATCTGTCATTGATGCAAAGAACCTAAAAAAAAATTAGTCTTATATTTAAAGTTTTATTATTTTCTTATTATTTATTGTAGTGAGCTCAAAAACATTCAAGAAATTACAGAAAATGTTAAGAAGAATTCAGAAAAAATACAATTAATACAAAAGCATTATAAGAATAATAATCATTGGGAAAAACTCTCAAAATATTCCATGGTCGATTTAAGCATATAATTTCTAAAACTTAACAAAAAATCGTATAAATAATTTTAATATCAGTTTTTATAAATTAAAGAAAATTTTAAATATTTCTGAACATTAAGAGTATTAAGTTGTCAAAATATTAACTCTTCTAGCATGTAATTAAGGAGATTATCAATAGCCCACTAAAGGTCTTCAAAGGATGTATTTTCTTTCTCTCTATGCCGTTTAAACCCATCTGTTATGCAAGAGAAAACCTACATTCCCATATGTTAGCGGCCATCATTTCATTAGAAACAAATGCTTGAGGAAAGTATTTTTTATAGTGAACAGATTTAATATAAAGGGAAAGACTTGGCCTTCATGTCCATCATAAATGGACCTAGAGACTGATTATAAGATGCCCCGTCACTTGTTACTACACACAATTGACCGCTTCCTATTCAGTGTAGATTCCTCCTTGGTTATGTTTTTTAAAACCGTTGAAATCTACATTTTGATTTATATACTCAATTATATTATCCCAATATTTGAGTGAATGCAGTCATGACATTCATAGGACATCCGCATGATTGTCTAGTGTTATATATCACATGCGGGGAGCGCAACAACCGTTCAAAATAGTAAGTCATAAACTTGACGTCCCCGTTCCTAGGGCATTTCGAAGGACCACATTTTTTCGGGCCAACTGAATGATTTATTTAGTCAAAATCCTAGGACGTCGATTCCGAAAAGCATTCCCTGTACAGTCGTAATCGTAATAATGCACTTCTAAGTCCTGGTAGTTTTATGTGCATTCGGCTGTTCAGAGCATTACCAGGTTGCCTGATTCAGTCAATCGCCTTTCTACAACCTTCCTGTGAGTGGGAATGTGTCGTTTAGTTGAATCTATTTCAACTATGCTATCTCGACTTCGTCAAAATTAAGTGCATAAGTGATTTAATTCAAGAAGGGTTTTTGATAAATCCAAACTTAATGTAAATTAAGATAGAGTTTACGTTATTCACGTGAATATCCCGGAAATATTTCTGTCGAAATATAAGTTTGTGTACGGTAAAAATATAAGTCCATCTATTTTGTGAGGTTGGAATCATTGACATCAGGTTGGACTCCGGGTTCTTCCGGCTTAAATTCTGCCCCATTGAGGACTTATTTGAAGATCGGTCATAACGAACTAAATGCAACCTGTACAAAGAGTAAGTTATTCAAATAGATAAATACTTCTCATCTTCCAGAACTTTTAAAAAGTAAATCCAACCGTTTGTTGCATTACGATTAGTTTTAAAACAATTCACAAACCTTACTGCAGTTACACTTTAGAAAAACTGGAAATTGCAACAGAACTTTAGTTCTCATCAATTCAAACCTTCCATTCATCACTTAATCTTTATTGTTGCCTTCTCGACAATCATCTGTCACTGTATTTCCGTCACCATTCATAGCAGCTCGCTACACATCCACACGACATCAGGCATGGCGATGCTCGGATATAGTTATAGATTTTATGAATTTGCACCACTTCCAATCAAGGAGGCAGTTCCAACAGTGACACCCACTGTTGGAAATGCCATCTCCTACATGGAGGCCTCTCAGCAGTGGCATCGTACTGCATGACTACTTCAAGGGTTCGTTCGACATTCTAGACACTCCATTACTTACAGTATGTGACGGTTTTGTTTATGATACAGATGTTTGAGGGATTCTGTGAGAAATAAAGCATAGCCGAAAAGTAGTGTCGGACATTTCTGCCTCTTAGGAGAGTTGCCCTATCTTTACCGGAAACAATAGAGAGTTCAATGGAGGCCCGAAAAGAGCGGGGGAGTTCATGGCGAACGTAAGTGAATCATCTCAGAAAGCCCCAACTGAATTATTTTTCGTTCGGCGGTGGGGACCGACAAATATGAAGCCGCTGCCGTCTCAGAGGAAACAACGCGCAACGATATTGCCAATTCACTATCCACAAAAGAATGTTCTGGTAGTCCTAATCATTCAAGCCTACATCGTCCATAAACGATTCCCATCAGAATGTGTAACAGAAGCGTTGTTCGCCTGCCACTTGAATCACAGCGATAAATTGCGGTTTTACTGTAGTCAACGCCCGAGTTCTCAGACTCTTCGTTGGAAGTCAACGATGAGTTCAATATATTACTGAGTATTGAGGCTGATCACGGGAGGAATCGCCCGTTTAGCTTATTGAAAGCTTATTACTATAAACTGGCTCTAAATGAATACCGTTGATCGTTTCTCATAATTTTGATGATCATCCTCTAGGAGATTAGTTTCACTTAATGTATTCCACGCGCCGAGAGTTTAATAATCAGCCGAGTGCACTTGGACGGGAAGCTGCATGCTCTGCGTAGTACTAGTGTTGGACATGTTTCATACAGGGATGACAGAATTACAAAGACTCTCCCGCTTTAACCTGTCTGTCTAGGAAACGTGCTCTGACGGAGTTCCTAGGTTTACGCGGAGAAGATGGCACGAATGCATTATTCGAAGTCTTGAATGCACAGCACTGACACGGCGACAGCTTCATTCATTCTTCCAAAGTTTGTCTTCGCCGGAAAGCCCAGTTAGAAGTCATTTCAGAGAGTCGGAGCTCAAAAAGCGTCCGAGACGAAGGTTCAGAAGATTTGTATTCTGACGCCATAATCACGAGAGAAAGAACAGGATACCGAGAGGACATCGCAGAGATATTCTAAGCCGTAAAAAGACTCAAAATTCGCACAACAGAGGTAAATTAATAATTGTAGTCGTATCCACGTTGAAGCATTGAGCGCAGCGAAGTCGTTGAAAAGACCGGCAAAATATTCCGCTTGGATACCAGAGAAACCGTCAGCACACATGACTTAGATAGCCAATGGTGTATGAAATCCAGCTTAGTGATATGACAACCCTAACCGCCAACTTTCTAGCCTCGTCGTATGCTTCTCAACTATTCTCCAACCTCCCCGCCGACAGTACGCGATACACGCGTTAGTAAGCCACCGAAGGCAAGATATGTTGACGGAATATCTCGAGATCTTTTCCATATGACACACAGGCGTAGAGTGACGGAAACGTCTAAATCGGAAGTAGGAGCCCTTTTAAAGTCCCCTATATACTGATGTACATTAGAATTATTCGTGAGTCTAGAACAAAATAAAAATCTGATTCGGAATCCATGAAACGGTCTTACCAAGGCAACTTACGCAAAACATTCCTTTTACTCGACATCTTCAATTTTCTGTGTGAGAACATATTGCTTTGCAGCGGACGAAATGCTAAATGCAAATGCAATACGGTTCTCAGGTAGGCGAGAACTCCGTGTTATTGCAGTTGGGGATAATGCCATAACTCCTAGGCGTACAACATGGAAAAGATAAAAATACAACCAAATTATTACAGCATCCAGCTGGCCACGCAAATATGTACCCGTGCAGTAACGTCAAGACACAAACCTTCTTGGAGAGCCATCTCGTCAATGCGAACATTCTATTGGCATTGTCGGACTTGGACACGTTAGTGGCCGACTTTTTGTGCCCCCATAAAAGCGGCGACCGCATGTCGTCGACGCACTGGGATGTGAGTACTGGACGGTTGATGTTGACCCCGAACGCCAATCTAACCATACATGATTCCGTCTCGAAACTGTTTCCTGGATGGACACTACAGCTCCGGAATGTCCAGCAGCGTGCCCTGCATCGTACGAAACGCGGCAAAAATGGTTTTAGCGTAAGCAGGGAGACTAGAGGCCGCCCAACCGATGTTTAGGGGGGACTCATAATTGAATCCCATATTGGGTACTCAACTGCGTTAACTGAGTCTCGTGAAAGCTTATTGACATGTCATGAAACCAACTAAATGCGTATGTCCAAGAGCCATCACTCTCCTTTCATCAAATTAAAAAAACTATGTATCATATAATCACATGCAAAAGCAAACCAAATTACTTCATTTAATATTTGCTTCTGGCACAAGTCAAGAATATTACTGAGTCTACACTCCTGAAAGTGGAAATCATTCTGCCAACCTACCATCCATGTTTCAATCCTCCCCCTACAAGCTCAGAACAGTCATATTTAACTCCATCCCCACTAGCGCACTGCAAAAGTTTCTTGTTTCGAAACGTCTACGACGAACGCTCTAATAAATTTCCATATTTTCGGTCGACTACTGCTAATATAGTTTAGTCTCAATTATTAGTCTCACCAAACGCCGTCCTCATTATCAGGTAAGGGGCTAGATCGAGGTCATCTCAAAAAGGTATAGATAATAGTGGGAAACCGAACCACTGTGTTCTTACAACACAAGTTTACTACCATGGAATATGGCACAATGAAAACATTTATCCTGTATAGTTCTCAAATGAAGAATCCTTTCACATAATGTGGAGTTGTTTCAGCTGAACACCACGTAAAATGGACCACTATGAAGCCAATTCAAATTTCAGTTGAATAAAATGTTGAAACCAAAAAAAAAGTAAAAAATGAAAACCTCTTGAATGAAATTTATGGCTACTCCCATCAGATGCCTAAATCATATGAGAAATAACACAATATTGGGAGGACATCCTGTGAACAATTTAGAACACAAAAGGATATCGAAATTGTTTTCACAGAGCTAAATCCCCAGTTGAGCCAAAATCTCGGAAAAATATTGAATGCAGCATAGTTACCATAGGATCCATTTCCAGTGGATAAGCAGCAAAAGAGTCAACCTGAAAAACTGGGTTGGTGGGTACCATACCATTGGTAGTATACAAAATAACGTGTGGATTAGCATGAACCGTGAGTTTTAGTCACCACTGTTCTTAACTTCCAACACGTCATTGTGAACGTCACGACTTGCTTTTTACCTCTCTACCACTAATACACGACATATCCCTTTTAAAGCCACCCCATTAAGCAGAAGTTTAAGGCAAAGTACGAGATGTCTTTGACAACACAGACAAACGTACAATCACAACTATTTAAATCAAAAACGTTTGGAAGCTTTCCTCATCCTAATATAGTTCGGAAATGGAGATGAGCCTGTTACATAATTATGCCTTCAATTCTTGATATTAATCTATACAGTCATGATTGGCCTTCACAGAGATCACCAAGGTCGACTAGGTCGACCTTTTCCTTATTTATTCGATCAGATCCTTGTAATTTGACAGAGTGTATAGGTTCTGATCACTAATCAGGGTGAACGGCTTGAAAATGCAGCTATTAAGGCATCATTGCATGCCCTGATGAAAGAGATTAACCTACAGTGTAATGAGCTTGCAGCTTACACCTGTGCAGCAACCTCCGCTCTTGTGGTCTTTTCCTGTGTTACGACTTTTTTCTTCTCTCTCACATGTAGTGGTGTGATCTTTTTCTACCGTATGTTATTCCGCTTCTCGTTCCTCGTTTATGCATTTAATGTATAAATGTCCTAGTGGTATCAACGTCCTGCATTACAATGGAAGTAACAAGAGCATTTTTGCTCTATTCGTAGTTATCGAATTTTCAACCCAGAAAATGGAAGCGCGTATAATTTCCCTTTTCCAACCAGAAATCGTAACTTACTGAGATTGCGCAGCTAAGTTGACAAAACCTCCATCTCCATCCCCTATTTTCACCGTTCTCTAATCTAACTTTTAGAGAACCAAGGATTAGAAGGAAAACACCTTTTAAACCTCAACACATAAAGTTCTAATTAGAAAAAGTAGAAGTGAATCCGCGTACTCTTGATTCTTGATTCTAGTTCAGGTCAAAACCAAACAAGCCATATCAGAGCCAACCTTTATACATATGAAAGAAAGTTCTTTGAGAAGTGGATACAAACACCCCCAAAGTGATGCTCCATGAATGTAAAGAGGTTTAAATTATTTGATCTAAAATGCTCTGGTCATGTTAAAGCCACCCAAGTTTCCTAGATGCCAAAGTAGGAGAGAGAAGTTGCTCTCGAGCGGAAAGAGAGAGAGGACGTGAAAATTAAATATGGATTTAAGTATAAATAGATCCTGATATTTATAGACAACTAAGTGGATCAGATTGGTTATTTGGGCTTCATTGAAAACGAACCAATCCAATACAACAGGAAGAAAAGAGGAAGAAAGTACAAAGATAGAAAGACAAATACAATTTAAAGAAAATAATTAATAGGCGTGGAATCTTTTATGGTCTAATAATGTCATGAGCTAAAACTATGTTAATTTAATACTGGTTCATATTTAATTTGCTTATACATACTAAGATTATGGATGAAATATTTTCAGCCTATGTGGTCATGTCACTTTGGATGGAGTCCATATGTGATTGATGAAGTGGTGATGTCGACTCTAAGCTGTATTCTTTAACAAGATTTTGGTGAGTTGTCCGCAGAAGCCTCTACTAATGAATGTTTAGCTTAATTAACTTTCATAAACTGATTTGAGCTGTAAGATTTTTCGTGCAGTTAATGATAGTTTTTATTCCTATGTTAAATTTTGTTCCATTCTCCCAAGGGTTTTCTCACAACAAGTCTGTTTATTATCTTTCCGTCCATGTTACTACACTCATACCACAGGAATGAACGCTCATTTCACGCTAGAAATTTGCTTAAAACACTGAAAATTAAAGCTCAATAGAGAATATGACAAGAAAGCATTTCAATGAGAAACTTTAAGCAGATGCATTAGTGATTGGAAGATCATTCGAGAAAACATAATTATGCTAGCTCCCAATTACTTCTGAAAATGAATCGTCCATGTGAGTTGTTTTTCAACTTATTTGTCTCTAGTACTTTTTCTGCTGATGAAGTTCTCTTTTTATGCTCATGCATGATTTAATAAACAGGCAAGTTAGCTCTTGGAACGTAGTGATAAGTAAAATCTATGATAAATGTGGGAAAGTGAGATGGCCTATGGTTTTCGTTTTTGAAAATAATCTTGGTGACTAATCAACCCCGCTTAGTGGGTGTGTTGTCACCGGATCTTATAAAAAATTTAGAGCTAAAGTGTTCTCGGGTTGGAACAGTACTTGCGGTGACTATGTTGTGGAGGACCCAACTGTGTATACGTACAAACTTGTTACTGGTTCTGGTGTTTTCCAATGACAGCATTTTTCATGCCCTTTATACCGGACGAAATGGAAGACTAGTTGTGAAAGACGACTTAACCCTGTACATTATATGATGAAGAGATACTGGATTGACATTTTGGCAAATTTCAAGAACCACTCGACCTATAGAAAAGGCCGTCAAATATTTGATCATGTGAATAATTAAAATAATAATTTCATGTTATATTTTTCAATGTATAATATCGAAGAAAATGCGTAACAAAAGAAAGGCACTGTAATCACGACTGTCGTCGATAAACAAATTGAAACGTTTAGAGCCGTCACTGTACTTGCAGGTGATCTCTGACCAGTTTAGAAAGTATCGACGCGTTCTCTGTTATACACGTAATATCTTGCATTTTGCCATTTTGGTATTTCATGTTTGGAAAACTCCTAATGAAAAGGAAGTAATTATCGCACTTTTTGCAATGCCTACGTCGTCACCATATCTCAGTTTAATATCGAAAGCCGTAAATCACAGTGGTAATATTTGAATATTGCACCCAACGCCTAGGTTCTCGCGTCTTTTGGTTAAAAAGAAAACGATGAGTTCTTTGGTGTTACAGATTATTCAGGCTCACTACCGGTGGAATCCCTCGCCCTGTCTCTTCAGAGGCCGTCATTGGAAACTGGCTCTCTATTTTGGGAAGTATTATTCTCGTAGGTGCGTCTCAATAATAGTCTTCTTCACTTGTGCAGTAAGATGACTACATTAGTTGTGCTTGTTTCAACTTGAAAAATAAGTCTTGGCTTCGCTCCCTTTTTATCTGGGATGTTAGATTGGCGATCTCACGCTCCATGATTTTTCTTAGGGCCCTTGATTGCATTTTTATGTACAGTCGAAAAGTTTTATCTTTGCGTTTTGAATTGCATTGCATATCCAAGGCTGACAAAATGAACTGCTGTTTCTGTGCGAATCGCCAAGATGGCGGCAAATACGTTCAATATTGACGCTTTTGGATGTAGCCAACTAATCCCATCAATATTGTAGCTTTTATTAATCCAGAACTGTCATTCGGTCATGTGCAATTGCTTGCCAATCTTCTCTGAATGCCTTCTGAAATGTCCTTTCACAAGTAATTTGACTCTACATTGGACTGGCCACTATGTGATGTAGAACAACAGCAAGAGTAGCCCAAACCTAATGGTTCAGCCACTTTGGAAACGTAAAAGTGAACTAGAAAGACGAGAAGACCCGAGAAATAGCCCAAATAAATTCGGTCCAAAAACTATGTGAATAACGCGTCAGAGTCAGCTTTCAGCAATTATCTTAAGTCATAGCTATATTCAATTTACTTCCTAAAAGAAATATGTGAATAACATGTGAGAGTCTTGGTCTTTAGTAATTTTCTTGTTCTAAAGGTGTTTGGAATTATGCCCAGGATAAAGTGCATGAATAATATATAGGAGTCTCAATTTTAGTAACTTTCTGTTTTGAAGGCATTTTGAACTTGTTTCGTAAATTGACCTTACTTTTGGGGGCGTCCTAGCTGATTTATGGCCTGTATAAATGCCACCACTAACTTAAATAATTTCAGTTAATGTGAGTTTTTCCCTCTGAGGTTCTACTCTCTCTACTTACTAATTCAAGTGCCTTGTTTGTGAACTGAAGAGAATTTTGATTCTTGTGGTCTCAATGGTCGCCCCCACAAGTTCTTGATGATTCCAGGATAAAAGTTCCAACGTTTCGTGGATTCCGAATCTGATTTCTTAGTTTAAAATCCTCACCATGTGGATTTAAGGTCGAATCTTCTATTCCCTGCACCTAACACTGGTAATCCTAGTGTTTAGGTTTCTCAAAACTTGCATGCCAGTAATTTTCCAAGCAACCTTATTAACTAGTCTTCCCGGTAATAATGTGCAATCTTCTACATCCCTGCATGAAACATGTAATTCTTGGAGAGGGAGAGTCTTAGTCTGCGTTCATTCCCTCCAGTGCCACATAAGTCCAGCGTGGTCTTTTTCGCCATTTCTTCATCCACAAGATCACTTATTCTTTGGTGGACATCATATATCTTCTGTTCATTCTTCTGGGACAATACTGACCCATCATATTCAAGCCTCTTTCCCCAACATCGCACAACAGAGGTAAACCCATGGTTATAGTCATATTCACGTTAAAACATTTAACGTAGTGAAGTCGTTGAACAAATGAGTTTCGAGTTGGGCAACCGGCAAAATATTCAGCACAGATATTTAGGCGACCGTCAGCATACATAACTTACGAACCAATGGCGTATGAATGGCAACCTAGGGACGTTACAATCCCTACTGCCAAAATCCTAATCTCGTCGTAAACGTCTGACTCTATTCTCTAACCTGTCCGTCGACGGGACGTTTGTTCCTAAGGCACTTGGCAAGAAAAGTTGACGGGATATCTCAAGATCTTCCAGGAATGAGACACGGTCACAGGGTCACGAAAGCCTTTATCTCGGAAATATGAGCCTTTTGTAGTCCCTTAGATCGAAATCTCATTGTGTCTATAGCAAAACTAAAAATTCATTCGACATATCGGTAATACCCGGACGCTTATTTTCATTTTCCACGCAAACTGTCAAACAAAGTCAGGCCACATAAAAGTTTCGTTCGACCCGACGTCAGGTTTTCTCTCTGCGACTAGATAGCTTCCTCCGGACAGGATAATAGATCCTGATGCGATATGGTCTCAAAGTTGACAAAGTCTCCGTCTCCCTACGGTTGGAAAGTAGCCTTAATTTGTCGGTTTACAACATGAAAAAGACCAAGATGCAAGCAAATCATTATGACATCCAGGAGGCCCCACAAATCTGTATCCGTGCAGTTCCGTTAATGGACAAATCTTGCTGGTTCATAGTCAAAGCCAATCTTCTAATCCCAGTGCGGACAAAGTAAATTTACTTTTATGCGCTTTGAAGCCGTCCTAATGCCGGACATTAAACTCTCCACAGCTTTCACATCTCGTCGACGAACTCGGTTGTGAGTAGTTGACAGTAGATGTTGACCCACAACGCCAATCTGACCTTACATCAATCCGTCCCAAAACCCGATTCCTGGATAGATATTACTCTTGCGAAATCTCAAGCAGCGTGCCCTGCGCCTTACGCACGGCAGGAAAACTGGTTTCAGCGTAAGCAGGGAGACGCAGCGTAAGCAGCATGCCCTGCCCTTACTGCTCTTCACGGAGGTAGATACCTCATCGAGGCATATTCTTGTAAAAATATTGAATGCGGCAATGCCATGGTAGGATCAATTTCTTGTTGATAACCAGCGAAAGATTCGATACTGATAATTGGCTCCCTTGGTACTTTACCACAGATAACGTTCAAAATGAATGGCGCATTGGCTTAAATCTTGAGTTCTGAACACCACTGTTGCTAACTTCGCATCCATCCATCACTGTGAACTTCACGACGAGCTCTTAACCACTTTAACACTAGTGCTCCACAATGTTGATATACGCCTTTCAAACCAACATGATTCAAAAGAGGGTCAACGCATGCTCCACAATGCCTAACACATAATACATAATTTTAGAAAAACGACATTATTTGTCTGAAAACAATGAACTTATGGCAACTTTCTTGATGGTAAGATACTTTGGAAATCGAGAAGATCCTGTTCCACAATTAAGAATTTATATCTTCATAGTAATATAAAGAATAAGCTTTGGCTTTCACAGAGATCTCCATGGGTCGACTCTGTCTGTCTATTCCTTATTTATTCCGGCGTATCCTTGTTTATGGATAGAGTATATAAATTCCAATCTCGATTAAGGTTAAACAGGTTAAGAAAATGCAGCTGTTAAGTCGTCGTAGTATGCGGAGTTGGAAGAGGCGGACCTAGGGTGTAACGAAGTGTTCGAACCAGAAATGGGCAGCGCATGTATTGCTTTTCCTCCAACCAGAAATTGCTACTAATTAGCATATGGCAGCTAAGTTGACTAAACCTCCATCCCCATCCTCTATGCGGCCTTATTCTTATTGCGATGTCGCCATAATCTGTCGACTTACAGCCCTTTAAAGCGTCTGCAGTAGCAGAGAAATCGCCCCGGTTCAGGGTGCCGAGGAATGAATAGGCCAGTTATTCCGACTTTTAAAGCCGCAACCTCACGCCAGAAGTTGAAAATCTTCCAAATCTTAACACCTCATTAATGAAATAGGACGTTCGAGCTGGTCAACAGATGTAGACCTGGGACACAAAATTGACCAGTTAAATTCCGTGTGAAATTAGACTTTTTGCCACACCGCAATCTCAGCTAAAAGTCCGTGCATTGTACCAGTGTTGAGCACTAAATAATGCTTAGCTAAATGAATATCAGGTCAACTTTCATCCGCTAATTTTAAACACTTCATTGTTAATTTCCGCAGGCAGTCTTAATTGCTGATCCGAGATAAGCTGCCGATGAGACCTATACTAATTAATTGTAGTGGTATTCGGTTGCAAGTCTCAATCCCATTAACAGTACACGGTGAATACAACGGCTGGCCATCCGGTACAATGCTCTTTCGTACGACCATCCCCAGTGGGATTCAGGTCAAACCAAGTGTTTTATTCCAGGTTCAACCTTCGCAAAGGCTTCCTTCAGCAGCACGCAATCAAGGCTTCCTTCCCCTCTCTATAAAAGCCTAGTCCAACACTGCTTCTGAATCACCCAACATCAAGCTCGTCATGGCTGCAAAGACGACAGCCACGACAGCAGTTTTCTCTCTTGTGAACCTTCTATTCGTCACCACGGTTTTTTCCCAAATCGTAATAACAGAACCTCAGCCCCCCCAGGTATCACCTCCGTCCGCCCCCCCAGTGGTTCCTCCGTCCGCTCCCCCAGTGGTTCCTCCGTCCAGTCCACCAGTCGTACCTCCGTCCGCTCCCCCGGTGGTTCCTCCGTCCAGTCCACCAGTCGTACCTCCGTCTACTCCCCCAGTGGTTCCTCCGTCTACTCCCCCAGTGGTTCCTCCGTCTACTCCCCCTGTGGTTCCTCCCTCTACTCCCCCCGTGGTTCCCCCGTCCACTCCCCCAGTCATTCCTCCATCCCCGCCCCCAATTGTTCCTCCGTCCCCACCTCCATCCTCCCCGCCACCACCACCACCGCCCCCACCGCCGCCGCCACCTCGTCCCATCGTAGGTCTGAGATGCCTTATCGATGCCATCGGGTTAAGAATCTGTGCTCCGGTGCTCTCCGCTCTCCGGGTAAGCGGTAGGCGTCCCCCCAGAGGAGCTTGCTGCAACCTCATCGCTAGACTCTCCAACCAACAGGCCCCAGTGTGCCTCTGCCTCGCCGCCAGGAACAGGTTCCTCGGCCTTAATCTGCGGATTCCCGAGGACGTCGCGTTGCTGCTGAACTTCTGCGGGAGGCCGGTGCCTGCTGGGTTGTCGTGCGCTTAAAACTTTACTCCTGAGAAGGTGGTCTATCTTGTAATTGGTACCCATAGGAATTATCTCCCGTCCTTGACGTTGCTGTGATCCCTGTGGTTTGTACTCCTACGATATTATATTTCCGAACTTCCAGAGTAAACAATTTTTCATCAGTGCTGACAATGATGAGAGTATTGTTTCTTTAGAGATATCCTTATAAAATTAAACCGCGGAAGATCTTTCCTTTCCTGCTGTGCAAATAAGGTCTCAGTGTGATTCGGTAATAATTCACATGTTGGACAAGACATACCATCCTACATCTAATGAACCAGGTAATCATAATACTAAATACAACACCATAGTGTTCTATTTATCTTGGACAAGAATGTCTACACTTCTCCACTGAGACCTATGAATGACTTTGATTGTATTATTTTGTGTTTTGATGACTGAGATCCCCTTGTGAAACACAAATGTTAACTGAAAAGATCTAATTTTCCCGAGTTAAACTGCTGGGCATACTAGTCCAGAATGGTAACAACTTTTACTTGACATGCAGATATATGATCATATAGAAAAATGTTTGCAATGAGGTCATTTACTCATCTTTAACGGCATAATGTAATCCACGACAACAGACGAGATGCTGCTTAACTTCATCACCGTTAGTATAGGTAGTACAGTGAATTCCTTCTTGGACGGTAAATGTGATGATTTACGTGTTTTGATGATAACCATAAGTGATGAAGGATATTTTAGGTATTTTCCTTAGAATGAAAAATGTATACATGAGATCTTAAGTATTTCTAATAGAATATAATTGAATGAGGTCATTTGTGTGTTTACATTTGTTTACTACTTACAAGATAATCGTGTGGAATATTCTTGTAATTTATGTATATTTATTTCTCGTTAAACGAAGAGAATTTTTTAATTACTGGGCATGAATTTAAGGAGTATTAAATCAAACTAATGGGGTTCGATCTGTTATTTAAATGAAATTTAAGTTGAATTTGCTAACATTATTGGATCTGAACAAAATTCGAAACACTGGTCCGTGACAATGCATGAATCTAAAGTTCACAGATGGTCGGCCATATGGGCAAACGAATTTGTCTGCTGTACCGCCTTGGATCCGAAAGATAAATAGAGCATTGGCCGTCCGTTTCATATACGGTCCTTTCTCTGCCCCGTACAGGCGAAAATATAAATACCAGCATCTCGGTCTAAAATGCTAATCCTGATGGTTTTTATTGAGCGATCGCTGATCGTGAAAAAAGGGGGAAATGAAGAAAAGCGGGAGTAAGAAAAAGTTAACACAAGAAATTGGTGCGGACTTTCAAGCATAGAAGAAAGCTCAATGCCCTATCTCCTGCACTCTGCAGCATCAAGAGACTATTGGCCTCCGGCTTCTGATCAGACTCCTAGAATGAAACTAGTCGAGCATGTATCGAATCGTCAAGACATCTCCATTCAGTTCGAGTCTGGATAAAATGACCATGCTCGACTTCGTCTTCGGATCAAGATCAAGCATCCATCAAAGCGAACGATATTTCATCTTCATTGTCCCGGCCTCAAATCAATCGTCATCTTTCCATCTCTAGGTCGACCCATCATGAAACTGAGTGTTATTTTTTCTTCACCTACAACATACCTCAAATTGATTTTCTTGTATCCATCTCAAAATCAAGGCCTAATTAAAGAGCACTAGAATGTCCTCCTCAGATCAACCAATATCAAATTGATCAAATTTGTCATCAAAAGCTCAAGCTAGCATCAACTTGATCAATGCTTCCATTTAACTAATCCAAACAAGGAGAAGATCGAGCATGCGAAGAATCATCAAGAATTGGTCAATTTTCTCCCTCAGATTTATATTCAATTTGGAGAAATCTGGTTAGTTTAGAGCCTGAAGTCTAAGCAGAGAGAAGTGGGAAGTACTATTTCTCTGTTTTGGACAAACTAGAGCCCTATAATTTGAAGAAACTTTGAGGGATCTCAAGTAAACTAGAGCTGTGAAATCCAAAACAAATTCCTTTGAGGTATGATCTTTCTTTTGGATTTTTCTTGGGATATAATTGTATAAAGATTCAATATAGGCAATAAAAAAGCTATAGGTAATTCTCCCCCCGCCCCCCCCGCCCCCCCCCCCGCCCTTCTATGTATCATACCGCCACATAGAGGCCAATAGAGAAAGGCTCAAATTGGCTTTTTATATGTCAACCATTAGGCCAAATTATGTTATGCTTTATCAGTTTATTAACGGCTTCATTCATTTTAATAACTGTCATTTTTTAGTACACATCTAATAAGATTTATCATTTTAGAGATATCCAAGTTCGGTTTCCTCCAGACTCTACTTCCACTCTGCACATGCGCATCTCAATTTTTGACCGGTGTGCTTTACTAGTTGTGTATACCCTAATCAAAGCTAGAATTTTAATATCTCGCCTTAAGGAAAGAATGACCCTCCAAAAAAGGAAAATTAGCACATCTGTGTGTGTAGTGTCCTGGGAGCATTGACGTCAAGTCCCTTGTAGGGCTCAGGTGCGCTGGCCGCCTGCATTCCCCTCGTGCTTTTTGTAGAGCTCAGCCTCTATTTATGTATCTCTCTCTGAAGTGATGCCGAATTCACATACCAGCATGGAAAAATCGTGGAATAATGTTTACATTACCAAGTTACCAATTGGTCATGTTACTTTCCCAGTTTGATCGTTCTTGTATTTTTTCTAAGTTTGATTCGAGGCATCAGTTAGGTTTATAGTCCTGCAGGATCCCGTACAATGTCACTTTGTTGCCTCGTAACTCACATAATATAAACTCCCTAATAATATGCACTTAACTCTCTAATAAGTAGTACTACTCATAGATCAGATGTGGATAGTCTTATCCATCATATATTTCGCTCTAAATTTAAGTGAACAGAGATGTATATATGATTAAAAACAATTCTTGAGTGTTTTCTTTAAAAAACAAGCTACCCGACCAGCATTTTGCATTATTCACTATCTAAATGTTGCTTTGATTATATTCCTTCCCAAGGAGGCTTGGCTAGTAATCATGTGATTCAGACAAGAACATATTTGTACGCCAGAGCAACACTGAGGCATTGGTCAATGCTTAATGTTGTTAGCATTATTTTCTCCTACCTAAATCTGCCTATTTCCCAACCTATATCTAAAGGTTCTCAGTGCTGAAGCTCCCATAATCATCTACTCTACGTTGGTCCAGAGTATGATAGGTGGTGATGAGCCGAGCAGCTTAATCGAGGATCTTATTAATCATTGTCTTAACAAGCCCAATATCGATAAGTTTTTTAAATTGTCAGACTAGTCAGGCCATTCCTTATTTATAGAAACATAAGTGCTCATATCCGTTCCTCCCTCTCATCCTCTATTTAAAGTGGAGTGGCGTGTGTCATTCCATTTTTTTCTTTTTGCATTCTCTTTCGCATTTGGCTTATTGAGAAGTTGGGAGTTAGATCTTCGTATATTTAGAGTGGATGCGCCTCATTTAGGATTAGAAGGTATGTCCAGAGCACATCATAGAGACCAGGAAGACGAGATAAACAGATCCAACCGTCTTGTAAGGTTCTCTTTTTGTATTCTGTAAAAAGTTCTCTTCAGCTCTATCCATGGACGGTGAAGGATTTATTCAAGTCACTTAAACTGCGCTCTATCATCTTCTCTAAATTTATGTCTGTATTATGTCTTAGCCGTATATTTCTTCATGGTCCTTTTGGTACATTCATACTTGGTGATTATTACGTACTCTGCTTCTATCAGAACATGAATGCATCTTGAATAGGGTCAACATGGGTCTCAGCATGAACAAATCTGAAGGCTTATTCGTGAGGCATCGTCATCGCTGCCTCAACAAATTGCGATTGGATTTGAAGGTATAATAGATTTGGGAACTTGAGCCTAGGGATGGGAAAAAGAGGATCTGCACGGACAAGAAAAATATGGACATAACAAAGCCATGTCAACGTTGACAATTATTGATAGTCTAAGAACTCTGTCCTCTCTTATCTGGGGTTCTAACGTTTGGCTTTCCGAAAGAAAGTGTAAAATTACAGATTACGCATAAGATTATCATAAGGATCATGAAACTAAAATAGTAGATAATCTAATTTTTTTCAACTTTCAATTTAGCAAATGGTAGCAATTAGAAAGAATGGCAAGTTTATGTAATTTTGCGGCTCCCATATATAAGATGCAACTAAAGACATCTAACAGATTCAGTCAAACGCAACGCAGAAAGTTACCACTATCTTTATTTCAACATTCCGCCTTCGTGAATGTTGAACTTGCAATTCAATTAAACACTTGGTTTGGCACGATCGTTACATGAGATGGTCGTATGGAAGAGCGTTGTATCTACTGGCCTGTAGTTGCCATATTTATTCGGCGTGCGCTGTTAGTAGGATTATGACTTGCAACCGAACCGAACAGAGGGCCCCCCCACTACAATCAGCATTGGTTTCATCGTAAGCTTATGCGGGGTCAACAATTAAGACCATCAGAGAGACTTTGTCATGAAGTTCAGAAAATTAACGGGCTAAGGTTGGCCTTAACCAGTAGTTTGGGAATCAACGATGGAATAATTGAGCCATTCGGCGGGGCGATGTTTGGTGTCCAACACTCCTACATCGTACGGACATTCGCTTGACACACTGCGGTTGGCGAAGAAGACTAATTTAAGGCGAACGTTAAATGCTCAATTTGATGTGCCGGGCCTACATCTATTTTCCAGCAAGAACGTCCTCTTTCATTGACGAGGTACTGAGATTTGACAGATTTTCAACGTCTGGCGTGTGTTTGCCGCTTAAACGGCTGAAAAGCCCGCCTATTAATTCTTCGGCACTCCGAACTTGAACGATATGTGCTGATGGAGACGCTTAGTTATAGACTTGTGGGGCCAACATGATACGCATGATTTCGTTCTGCCGTCATGCGTTCAAAGCTGTAAGTTCATAAATTAAGGCTATCGCAATAAGTATAGGGCAACATAGAGGATGGGGATGGAGAGTTAGCCAACTTAGCTGCCACATCTCAGTAAGTCACAATTTCTGGTTGGAAAAAGGCCATATATGTGCTTCCATTTTCTGGTTGGAAAATTCGACGAGTACAAATACAACGAAAATGCTGGTGTTACTTCCATTGTGATGCAGGACGTTGATACCACTTGGACATTTATACATTAAATGCATAAACGATAAACGAGAAGCGGGATAAAATACGGAAGAAAAGATCACACCACAGCATGTGAGAAAGAAAAAAAAAATGCAACACAGGAAAAGACCACACGAGAGGAGGGTGCCCCACAGATGTAAGCTGCAAGCTCATTACACTGTAGGTTAATCTCTTTCATCAGGGCATGCAATGATGCCTTAATAGCTGCATTTTCAAGGTGTTCACCCTTATTAGTGATCAGAGTTTATACACTCTATCGAGTTACAAGGATATGATCGAATAAATAAGGAAAAGGCCAACCCAGTCCACCCTTGGTGATCTCTGTAAGGCAAATGTTGACTTCATAGATTAATATCAAGAATTTAATGCATAATTATAGAACAGGCTCATCTCCATTTCCGAACTATATTAGGATGAGGAAAGTTTCCAAACGTTTTTTATTTAAATAGTTGTGACTGTACGTTTGTCTGTGTTGTCAAAGACATCTTGTACTTTGCCTTAAACTTCTGCTTAATGGGGTGGCTTTAAAGGTATGTGTGTATTACTAGTAGAGAGGTAAAAAGCCAGTCGTGACATTCACAATGATGGGTTGGAAGTTCATAACAGTGTTGGCTAGAACTCACGGTTCAGGCTACACACTTTATTTGTATAATGCCAGTGGTATGGTACCTACCAACCCAATTTTCAACGTTGACTCTTTTGCTGCTTATCCACTGGCAATGGATCCTATGGTAACTATGCTGCATTCAATATTTTTCCGAGAATTTGGCTCAACTGGGGATTTAGCTCTGTGATAAGAATTTCGATATCCTTTTGTGTTTTAACTTGTTCATACGATGTCCTCCCATTATTGTGTTCTTTCTCATATGATTTAGGCATCTGATGAGAGTAGCCATAAATTTCATTCAAAAGGGTTTTCTTTTTTTACATTTGTTTTGGTTTCGACATTCTATTCATTTGAAATTTGAATTGGCCTCATAGTGTGGTCTATTTTACGTGGTGTTCAGCTCAAACAACTCAACATTAAGTGAAAGGATTCTTCACCTGAGAACTTTGTCTATATTAAGTGAAAGGATACTTCACCTGAAACAACTCAACATTAAGTACGATCCAGCGCACGCATAAGAACTTTGCCAATTGCTGGGTCTACGTTAACAATTATTGATAGTCTAAGAACTCTGTCCTCTCTTATCTGGGGTTCTAACGTTTGGCTTTCCGAAAGAAAGTGTAAAGTTACAGATTACGCATAAGATTATCATAAGGATCATGAAACTAAAATAGTAGATAATCTAATTTTTTTCAACTTTCAATTTAGCAAATGGTAGCAATTAGAAAGAATGGCAAGTTTATGTAATTTTGCGGCTCCCATATATAAGATGCAACTAAAGACATCTAACAGATTCAGTCAAACGCAACGCAGAAAGTTACCACTATCTTTATTTCTGTTCATACTAAGAAAACTGTAAAAGGTATTTTTAATTCCTCAAAATATGTAGCAAAATATTGAGTATAATCTACAAAGCTATAGAAATAGGTTCTGGAGACATCTCCAGAACCTTTCTTAGGAGCGGAAGAAAAGGCCTTCAACGGACTCATCCATGTATGATGACGAGAATCGCAAGTTCATTTGTTCAGTTTTAATCTTTTCCCTGACTCTTTCATTGCTCGAAGAAATTCGGTCCCAGACCATACAGGCCATATCTAATAGATGGTTAAAAGACATTTAACGGTGTCAACAGTTTCATATCTCGGGACAACAGACTTTAGAAAAGGTTGGCATAATCTCAAAGTGGCATTATCTTCGTAACATTCTATATAAGATTAAAACAGCTAGGTCGCATTATTTCGGCTTCACTTTTTGATCATTTCTAGATTCTAAGTCTTTTGTTTCATCATGTATCCTGTTTGAGTAATTTGTCATTACCCCCGATTTATTTGTAATTATCTGGTGGGACTTAGAGCCATTTATGATTATTCATAGGACAGTGGGACTGTCGAATTTAGCCTGTTTGGACCAGCCTCACCTTTCGATTTAAGTGCTGACTCACTGTTCAATGGAGAGGGCTGGAGGACTTGGAGGCGAAAAGATATTTAATATGGACTCGGAGGTAGCAAAGAATATTCTCAAGATGAGAATCAATTATCACAAAGTTATTGGTTTCTTGAGACCATGCAAAAAACCTATGTTGAAAACGTGTTCTGCACATTGAACATGGAGGTTACGAATCCTGGCAGAACGCCTTTATCAAACTATTTTCATATATCAAATGATCAATTACTTAAGATAGCACAGGAATAGCAAAGACAATGCGGACTAGCAGTTTGGCTAGTGAAGAAGTCTAGTGTACCTATCGAATGGGCAGTTAAATATTTCACCATATGAATAATAGAAATAATAATACTTTTAAACATAAGATGGAAAAGAAATTGTGCAAGAAAGGAAAGGCTTCGTCAGCATACCCATAATTAATGAACAGATTGAAACCTCTAGAGATGTCATGCTCTTGCAGCTAAACCCATTTGTCCAGATGAGACATTGTATATATGCGTTCTCTAGCATACACCTAAAACCGTTCATTCTATACATTGCAACACATACTTTTGGGAAAACACAGAACGGAAAGGAAGCAATTAATGCACTTTTTGCAATGCCAGTGTCATCAAGAGGACTCCACTTATCATCGAAAGTATAAATCACAGCCGTAATATCCGGATATCGCAGTCAGCGCCTGAGTTCCCATATGTACTGCTGAAAAAGTCTACAATGAGCTTATTGCTGTTACGGACTTGTCAGGAACACGACTTGTGGAATCCTCCATTTAGCTTCTTGAAGGGCTACCTTGTAAATTGGCTCTGTCGTTTTGGGAAGTGTTCTTCTCGTATGTACATCTGAATAAACAGTGCTTTTCCCATGTACTGTAGAGTGACTATTTTCCCTTTTCGAGGTAGCCAAACCCATCATTATGGCAACTATTGTTAATCCAGAAGTGCCATTCGGTGATGCCGATTCCTTCCAAATCCACTTGGAATGCCTTGCGAACTGTCATTGGACAAGGAGTTTCGCCCTACCGCGGGACTGACCATGTGATAATCCTAGTGCTTGGGTTTATCAGAACTGCCCTGTCACTAATCTTCCCACCAGTCCCCTGAACTAGTCTTCCACTAACAGCCGTGAAATCTCCCACAATACACTCAACGGACACCTTCTAGTTAGAACTTAATACTAGTGACTTCAAGGAGCCACTGCAAAGGGAACTTTTCCAAACTCCTAGAGAAACGTCGAAACTTGAACAAGTCAAATTTGCGTTCTCGCGGCATGAGTTTTTTGACAGCATGAGTACATGAGTTAGGTCCTAGAATGTCATTTGCGGAAGAGAATAATCCAATTTACTCCTTAAATTCAGATTAGATTTCAAATGAACATGGTGGGTCATTTCTCAAAATCTCATAGATAATCATCGCAGGAGCTAGTTTCCCATAATGTCTTCCACGCGCTGCGACTTTAAAAAATCAGCCTTGCATACTTGGAAGACATGTCACCCTATGCGAAATAAGAGTCTTGGACACGTGGGTCTCAGAACTGCAATGACTTTCCCTCTAGATTTACACAGGGAAGATGGCTCGAAACTGGTATTCGAAGTCTTGAACGCACTGCAGTGACACAGCGACAATCTCATTCGATCTTCCAAAGTACGTCTTCGCCAGGCAGGCTAAGTCAGATGTCCTTTAAAAAAGTCGTAGCTGAAAACGTCCGAGTCGCCGGTTCAGAAGATCTGAATTCTCACGCCATAATCACGAGGGAAAGAGTGCGATACACGGAGGAAATAACAGAAGTATTCTAAGACGTCAAAAGGTTCAAAAGGTCTCAGAACTGAGGTGAATCCGTGGTTGTAGTCGTATCGACGTCGGAGTCGAAATATTAAACACACCAAAATCGGCGAATATATGCATTCTGGTTGGTTAACCGGCAAAATATTCAGCGCGCATATCTGGTCAACCGTCAGCATGCTAAACGTACGGAACCAACGGCGTAGGGATACGACAACAGTACCTACCAACTTCCTGACCTCGTCGTAAATGTCTCGACTATTCTCTAACTTGTGCCTGACGGTACGCGATATATGCGTTCCTAAGCCGCCAAAGGTTCGACAAGTTGACGGAGTATCTCAAGACCTTCCAGACATGACACGCATTCCTAGCATTACCAAAACTTTTATCTGGGAAGTATGCGTTGGGGACGACGGCTTCGTGCCGGCCGCGTCCTCTCCTTACGCAGCAGAAGAAAGCACCTGAGAGCAGAAGAGGGAAGAAGACGAGAGAGAAAAGGAACATGGGAAAGGGGAAAACAGAGATTTACGTGGTTAGGATAAAACCTCCTATGTCCATGGTCGCATGAGCAATATACTATTTCATCAGAGAGCAACAAGACCAAATACCGGCGTAGTCACCGCAGACCACCGCCACAGACAGCCGAGCACTGCCGAACAGCCGCCGCCACAGCTATAGCCGCAACACAGGGAAGGAGGAAGGTCTGCCGCTCCGCTGTCGGTCACTCTGTTGATCGACGCGCGAGCCCCTTTCTCCTCTCCTCTCCACGTTCTGCCGTCGGGTGAGACAAGCGCGGCGCGGGCGGACGGATGAATGATCGAATACAAAAATCGATACCGTCAACCCCCTTTCGTGCCCTTTATATACCCCTTTCTCAGATCCTGTTATTGGATCCGCGCATTCTCTGCATCTTGAGCCCGGGTCCGCACACCTGCTGCTGTTCTGGGCCTTGATCAGTTCTCCACATCTTCTAACAGTACGAGCCCCTTAAAGTCCCCTAGATGTTTACGTACGGTGCAAATTTCAGTGTGTCTATAACAAAATTAAAATCCAGTTCATCATGTTGGAGATACCCCGATTATTACATTTTAATAATCTAGAAAACGATCGTACTAAGCCAGGCTAAAAACTTTCGTTCCACTCGACATCTCAAGTTTTCTCCTTGCGAATAGATAGCGTTGCTGAGGACAAAATACGAGATGTGAATGAGAGCCGGTTTTCAAGTTAACAAAGGCTCAGTCTCCCTGCAGTTGTGAATAATTTGTCGTCGTGAAACTTGGAACACATAAAAATACAACCAAACCATTACAACATCCAGCTGCCCCACAAATCTGCACACGTCCGGCACACGTCAATACACACTTCGTCTCGGTTCATAGTCAAAGCAAATCTTCTACTGTCGGTGTCGGACTTTCAGAGATTAATTGGTGGCTTTTGTGTCCATAAAAACGACGACCTTATGCCGGACATTAAAATCATAAACACTTCTATGCCTCGTTGACGACCAAAGATCGGATGTGAGAGGTGGACGGTTGATGTTGACCCCGAACGCTAATCCTACCATACATGGCTCAGTCTTAAATCCGATTTCCGGAAGGATATTACTGCTCCGGAATGTCCAGAAACGTGCCCTGCATCGTACGAAACGCAGAAAAGCTGGTTTTAGCGTCATCAGGGAGACAAGAGACCGCCCAACGGACCTTCAAACGGGACCCATGGTGAATTCTTCTGACTACCGAACCAAGGACATTATATTGGATACTCAACTGCGTCAATTGAGGCTCGTGAAAACTTATCAACATGTCTTGAACGAACCAAATGAAACACTTCCAAGGGGCATTACTGTCCTTAATAAAATTAAAAAAAAAATAGATATCGTCTATACACCTGCAAAAGCAAACCAAATTATTTATTCATTTAATATTAACGTTCAAGAGGAGTCAGGAATCTTACCATGTCTAGACTCCTGAAAGTGGAAATCATTCTTCCACAGTGGTCTCACCCGTACCCACCAGCCTACCATCCATTTTCCATTCCTCCCCCTACAGACTCATGATGGTCGATTTTAATACGACTCCCCCCAGCAGAATGCAAAATTGTCATCTTTCAAGCCTTTCAGTAGAACACCTGATAAATATCCGTTTCTAGGTCGATTGCCATTGATATAGTTTAATCTCGATTCTTAGTCTCACCAAACACTGTCACCATGATGAGCTAAGGGGCCCGATGATGGGCATCTGCCAAAATTAAAGTTACAGGGGAAACCAAACCATTGTGTTTTTACAGAACAGAAGCATACTACCCGTGGAATAAGGTACAATCAAAACGTGTTTTTCCAAGAGTTCTCGTATAAAGAATCGGCAGATGTAATGCGGAGTTATTTGGATTGAACCACGTATAAAAGAGCACACTATGAAACCGATTCAAATTTCAATAGAGAAAACTGTTGAAAGCAAAAGAACAATCACAAACAGAAAACATTTTAATGAAAGTTATAGGAAGTCCCATAAGATGTGTAAATAATATGAGAACGAACACAATAATGGGAGGGCATTGCATGAACATTCTAATGCACACAAAGGTATCAAAATTCATTTCACAGACTTAAATCCCTTGTTGAGCCGAATTCTTTGAAAAATATTGAATGCACCATATTCACCATAGGATCACTTTCTAGTGGATAAGCAGCAAAATATTCAATATATGTAATTGGGTTGGTAGGTACCATACCACTGATGAGATTCAAAATCAATGGTAGATTAGTGCAATTCATGAGTTCTAACAACCACAGTTGTTAACTTCCAACCCATCATTGGGAACGTCACGACTCGCTTTTTTCCTCTCTACAATTAGTACATGACATACCCATTTCAAAGCCGCCTTTTTAGACAGAAGTTTAAGGAAAAGCACAAAATGTCTTTGACAACACGGACAATCGTTAAACTACAACTATTTCAGTTATCGGCATTTGGTAACTTTCTTCATGGTAATAAACTTCGGAAATCGAGATGAACCTATGGAATAATTATGGAATTAATTATTCACATTAATGTACACCGTCAACGTTGGCTTTCACAGATCACCGAGGGTCGACTGGATCTGTCTTTTCCTTATTTATTCCGGCATATCCTTGACATCAGATACAATATATAAATTTTAGTCACTGTTAAGGTTGAAGAACTGCAAAAGTGCAGCTCTTAAGATATCGCGGCATGTGCAGAGTTGACCAACGCTGTAACGAACTTGAAACTTCCGTCTGTGGGGGCAACTCTTTTCTCTTGTGGTCTTTTCCTGTGTTACAACTTTTTTCTCTCTCGCATGCCGTGGTGTGACCTTATATATCTGTATTTTACTCTACTTCTTGTTTATCGTTGATCTATTTAGTGTATCTGGTGCGGAGATACAGGCCCAACACCCTGCATCACAATGGAAGTAACAACATCGCTTTCGTTGTATCTGTCCCGGTGGAATTTCGAACCAGAAAATGGAAACGCATCTACTGTTTTCTTCCAACCAGAAATTACAACTAAATGCCATGTGGCAGTTAAGTTGACGAAACCTCCATCCCTATTTAGCCTTGTACGTATTACGATGTAGCCGTAATTTGTCAACTGGCAGCTCTGAACATATGACGGACGGAAGTAGAAAATCGTGCGTATCGTGTTCTCTTCACAAGTCTATAGCTAAGCGTCTCCACCTGCCCAGAAATCAACAAGGTTCAGAGTGCCAAAGAATTAATAGGCGGGGCTTTCTGCCCTTCAAACCGGCAACCAGACGCCAGACGTAGAAAATCCTCCAAATCTGAATACCTCATGAATGAAAGAAGACGGACGTTCGATCTGGACAACAGATGCAGACCCGCACACCAAATTGACCGTTTAAATTCCATCTTAAATTATACTTTCTGCCACACCGCGATCTCAGGTTAAAGTCCTTGCATTGTACGACTGTTCGACGCCAAACAACGCCTAGCTAAATGACTGAGATTTCTTTGTGGATTGTCAAACTTCTGTTAAAGGCAAACTTTCACCCGTTAAGTTCAAAACTTCGTTACGAATTGCTGACCCGAGACAAGCTGGCGATGAAACCAATGCTAGTTGCAGTGGGATTCGGTTGCAAGTCACAATCCCATTAACAGTGCACGGTGAATAAATGTCGCGACTACAGGTCATCAGAAACAAGTCTCTTTCAAACGACCATTCCCAGTAGGATTCGTGTCAAACCAAGTGTTTAATTCCAAGTTTAACCTTCACAAAGGGGGACTTCAGCACACCGCATTCAGGACTTCCCTTCCCCTCTCTATAAAGCCCAGCACAACACCGCCTCTGAATCACCCAACAACAAGGTCATCATGGCTGCCAAGATGACAACAAGGTGAACCTTCTATTCGTCAACTTGGCTTCTTGCCAATCCGAAGGACCCCTATCTCCTCCTCCACCAACTGACAGCCCCTCCCCTCCGGTCGTCGCTCCGTCCTCACCTCCACCTGCTACGCCCGCCTATCGAATCTCCACCTTCAACTCCCGTAGCCCCATCCTTGCCGCCGTCATCCTTACCCCCGGTTGTACCTCCGTCCGCTACCCCAGTGGTACCTCCGTCCACACCCCCAGTGGTTCCTCCGTCCACTCCCCCAGTCGTACCTCCTTCCACCCCCCCAGTGGTTCCTCCGTCCACTTCCCCAGTCGTATCTCCGACCTCACCTCCATCCTCCCCACCACCACCACCATCATCACCCCCACCGCCACCGCCTCGTCCCATCCTTGGTCTGAGATGCCTTTTTGATGCCATCGGATTAAGAATCTGTGCTCCGGTGCTCTCCGCTCTCCGTCTAACTCGTAACCGCACCCCTAGAGGGGCTTGTTGCCGGCTAATCGCTAGACTCTCCGACCAACAAGCCACAGCGTGCCTCTGCGCCGCCGCCAGGAGCAGGTTCCTCGGCCTTAATCTGCGGATTCCCGAGGACGTCGCGTTGCTGCTGAATTTCTGCGGCAGGGCGGTGCCGTCTGGGCTGACGTGCTCTTAAAACTCTTCTTCCGAGGAGACGGTATATCATTTAACTCGTACGCATATGAGCACGAACTCCGCCGTTGCCGTTGTCCGTGAACCCAAGGCCACGTTACCTCCCATCCTAGACGTCGCTCTGATCCTTTTGACTTCTACTCCGACGATATTGCGTTTTCGAACTTAAACATTAAACAATTTGTCATCCGTGTTTACGATGCAGCGTGTATTGTTTCCTTAGAGATATCCAAATAAAATGAAAGTCGGGATAATCTTCTTTTTCTGCTGCACGGAACGTCTCAGTGTGATTCGATACTGTCGACACGAAATACAGGATATACCATCATACAACGAACTACTAAATGTACAGGAATGTACTAGTTCTAATAACAACACCATATTCTTCCATCAGTCTCGGACAAGAACGAATATAGTGCGTTACTTCTTCAGTCATGTGACCTATGAATGACTTGCATTGTACTATTTTGTCTTCTGTTGACCGAGATCTCCTAATGAAGACAACTGTGAACTCAAAAGATCCAGTTTTCGTGAGTTACACTGCAGAACAGACCAGCCTGGAATAGTCACAGATTAGATGGACAAATGGAAGAAGGGAAATGTGCTTAGGTGGAAAAATGTTGGCAATTGGGTCATATTTACTGATTTCCTGCTGCATAAACTTGTGTAATCAACCACCACAGACGCGAGCGATGCAGCTTAAATTCACGGCCATTAGTTGAGGTAGTAGAGCGAATTCCCTCTTGGATCGTAAGTGCTATGATTTACGTGTGTCGAGGACAACCATAACAGATCAAGGATATTGTAGATATTTCCCTGATTACGAAAATGCACAAATGTGCCCCTAAGTATGTCTAGGATAATCTAACGGAATAAAGTAATTTGGGTATTAAATTTGATTAGTATTTACAACATAGTAGAGTGGAATATTCCTGCCATTTATCTGGATTTGTTTCAGGTTAATGAGGATAAATATTTTTATTATCGGTCGAGAATTTAAAGAGTATTATTAGATCAGACTAATAAGCTTGACTCTGAAGAGCTTATTCAATCTGTTAGTGAGCTAAAATTTCAGTTGAAGATGATAACTAAATCCAATGCAAGTTATATTTAAGGCTAGCTAACCAGATATGTTTCGAATTTTGTTCAGGCCCAATGTGGGATCTGTGTAAAGTAGGATAACGGACCGATCCGTTACACAGCATGAATCAAAAGTTCTCGGATGGTCGGCCATATGGGTAAAGGGATCTACCTGTTGTACTACCCTGGATCTGAAACATAAACAAAACAGACCATTGGCCGTTCGTTTCAATACGGTCTATTTCTCTGCCCTATAAGTGGCAAAAATATAAATACGAGCATCTCGGCCTAAAATCATAATCATTTTTTGTTTTTCATTAAGCGATTCCTGATCGTGAAAAAAGGGGGAAATCAGGAAAAACATGTTTTATCTGAGCTCTCAAGGTCCGCAGGGATCAGAATATGGACTGGAAAACCTGATTCTTCGCCCGCAGCATCACGAGCTTAGTAACAACGCCGAAGGGCTGCACCGCAAAAGGGAGTAACAAAATATGATAGCGTTTTTAATCGTTGAACGAGTAAAAGAAATAACGATGGAAAATAAAATGCTACCGCGGAGATCTCAGGCCCCTCATTACGAAGATGAATAACTTTCGACGGTTCTAACATCTTCAGAAATCCTTCGTCAAAACTGCAAACCGAATAACAAAAATCAGTTACAGTGTGTAACGTGGCCATAATCGAATACGGAAATGAGGAAGAACAAAGTGATTCCGACGACGTAGAGCCTTGCCCTGGAGGAGTGTGAGCACCTCCGTGGCCCTCGGGTGGGTGTGGGGAGGGTTGAGCCCACGGCGGGCAAAGTCTACGCGGACGAGCGAGATGCCGAGGGTGTTAAGCCCGAAGAGGTCGTTGACGTTGACGGGGGTGACCTTGGATCCGAGAGCGTTCTTCGTGTCGCCGGGCTTGTCGAGTCCAGAGAAGAAGTCGTCGGCCTTGACATGGGCCGGGTTCTTGCAGACGACACCATTTACGAACACTGCAACAAACACAGTAAATGAGAAGAACACAGTAAGCAGAAATCAGCACGTCGATCGTGAGGACTACATTCCCTTGGTGGCATTGTCTGCAACACAGACGCGGACAGCGTCGGACACGGACAGAGGCATCGTACGGTAGCACGTGCTGGATCGTTTCCCAAGCAGTGGGAGCTCATTGATGTCTCTCGTGGCGTGGGAGCATGATGCGGCAGCAGTCAGGAGACGTGCACGAAGATGTTCGCGGGCGCAGGACTACGCACAGGAAGGGCGCGACGTGGAACTGACTGGGCGACGTTATATAAGCTAGTATTCGGGGGTGCTTCGCGCGCAGGACTACGCATAGGAAAGGGATTCGTGGTGCTGTTTTTTTCTTTCCAAATGGGAGATTGTTGTATCATGAGGAAAGAAAAATAGGAAGAGGTCTCCACTATTAACGACCAGAACATCTCTGATACCATGTAGAGAAATGAGAAGTAGAGAGAAGTCTAGGCAGAAGAGAAGGAAAGAAGAGAGGAAGGAATCTCTCGTATGTATTCCTCACACCCCAAATGCTTACAGGGGTCCATATATATATCATACAAGGTGTAACCATTGTAATATCTAATATAGGTAAGAGCTTTATTTAGTTACTAATTCAATTATTACTTCTCTAAGCTCTGTGTTTTCTATGTGTGATTTAGGACCTACACCATTTCTTAGGAACAGAATTAATACACACTTCAGCAGGTTGCTTTCTCTCTCGATCTAAATATAGTGCTACTACCTTAAAAAAATATAACATGGAAAATTGTAAATCTCTCTCCAACTCTTGTACTGTTTCGTCTACTAATTCTATCACCAATCGAACTCATTGATCCTGTAATCTATCGAAGTGCAGTTGGAGCACCTCAATATCTTACGATCACAAGACCAAATATATCATTTGCTGTCAATCGAGCATGCCAATCTATGCATAATCCCTCAATTAATGATTGGGCTCGGGTCAAACCTCTTTTTCGTTACCTCAAGGGAACAATATTTGATAGCCTTTATTTTCATAAATCTGCGGATATATCGCTTTCTTTTTTTAGTGACGCAGATTAGGTTGGATTTGAAATTGATAGAAGATCTACTAGAGGATACCTCGTTTATTTAGGCAAAAATCTGATTTCTTGGAATTTTCAGAAGCAACTTATTGTCGCTCGTTGAAGTACTGAAGCAAAATATATAGCTGTAGCTAATGTCACAGCCGAATTAATAGAGATTCAATTTCGACTTCATGAGTTATGCATCCATATCACGGTTACTCCGTTTCTGTGGTGCAATAACATTGGAGCTACTTTCCTGGCTGTCAATCCTGTCTTCCATGCGTGTACGAAGCATATCAAAATTGACTACCACTTCGTGCGTGAGCAAGCCAACTCCAAGCAAGTCAAAATCGGCTTTCTCTCCACCAAAGATCAAGTAGCCGACATCCTTACCAAGCCGCTGCCAAAGCATCGTTTTCTTTAACTAAAGTTCAAGCTAAATGTCTTACCAGCCATCAGCTTGCGGGAGAGTATTAACAGCCAGAACATCTCTAGACCAGATCACCCAACGAGTCAAGACAACAATCTTGAACCGGAGGTTACAGCGACTTAAAAGAGGAAACCGTGAACCGTCGTAACCACCGATTTACGGGAACGAACATTAGTGAGACACAAGGCCAGTGGTTACGTGTTTTAAAAATATAACTAAATAAAACTCTTACCTATATTAGATATTACAACGGTAACACATTGTATGATATATATATGGACCCTTGTAAGCATTTGAGGTGCGAGGAATACATACGAGAGATTCCTTCCTCTCTTCTGCCAAAACTTCTCTCTACTTCTCATTTCTCTACATCCACAGTGGGAACACCCTCCAGTCTATGGGCCCAACTCACCGGGTCCAATGAGCTCCTCGATAGGGTGTTCTCTATGAGAGGAAAGAATGTAGAAATACACTCCGCCTCAGAGATTTTCTTTTCTGAGTGTTTGCCCGTGGAGTCCCCGCTCAGATCCCAACACCTTTGTGGTAGGGGTACCGAAACTTAGTCTCCTCTAATCTCAAGCTTGCAGAACCCGGCATTATAAATGAGTTCTGGATTTATTGGTACCAGTTTCACGTGATTGTTTTGGCTTCCATACTGCAATCAGTGTGCCCGAAAGATGGCTCTCACGTGTTGTGGAGTAACCAAACACAAACAGTTTATTGCTGTAATTCGGAAACCAAATGAAGGTAGCACGATAAAACACAAGGATGTTAACCAGAAAATGCTGGCAGTTGCTCACAGCAGCGTCTAGGAGCACAGATAAGGCGGCGTGGGAATCACTGAACACTGGAGTCTATTCATCTGTACGAATCAAAAGTTTTAAGGGCACGACAACCCAGCAGGCACCGGCCTGCCGCAGAAATTCAGGAGCAACGCGACGTCCTCGGGAATCTGCAGATTAAGTCCGAGGAAACTGTTGCTGGCGGCGAAGCAGAGGCACACTGCGGCCTGTTCGTTGGAGAGCCTATCGATGAGCGCGCAACAAGCTCCTCTAGGGGGGCGGATACGAGTTACCCGGAGAGCGAAGAGCACCGGAGCGCAGATTCTTAGCCCGACGGCATCGATAAGGCATCTCACACCCACGATGGGACGAGGCGGCGGCAGCGGTGGGGGCGGTGGTGGTGGTGGTGGCGGGGAGGATGGAGGTGGGGACGGCGGAACAACTGGGGGCGAGGACGGAGGCACTGCCGGGGGCGTGGACGGAGGTACGACTGGTGGAGTGGACGGAGGAACGACTGGGAGCGTGGACGGAGATACGACTTGGGGTGCGGACGGAGGTATTACTGGAGGTGCGGACGGAGGTTCAACCGGAGGTGAGAAGGGTGGTGGTGGTAAGGACAACGGCGGCGGGGAAGGTGGAGATTCGATAGGCGACGTAGCAGGTGGAGGTGAAGACGGAGCGACGACTGGAGGGGAGGGGTTTTCTGTTGGTGGAGGAGGAGATACGGGTCCTTCAACTTGGGAAGAAGCCAAGGCGGCGAATAGAAGGTTCACGAGCAGGAAAAAGGCCGTCGTGGCCGTCGTCTTGGTAGCCATGACGAGCCTGAGGTTGGGTGATTCAGAGGCGATGTTCGGCTAGGGTTTTATAGAGATGGGAAGGAAGCCTTGAATGCGAGCTGCTGAAGTCCGCCTTCGTGAATGTTGAACTTGCAATTCAATTAAACACTTGGTTTGGCACGACTGTTAGATGAGATGGTCGTATGGAAGAGCGTTGTATCTACTGGCCTGTAGTTGCCATATTTATTCGGCGTGCGCTGTTAGTGGGATTATGACTTGCAACTGAACCGAACAGAGGGCCCCCCACTACAATCAGCATTGGTTTCATCGTAAGCTTATGCGGGGTCAACAGTTAAGACCATCAGATAGGTTTCATCGTAAGCTTATACAGTTGGCTTAAGACTGGTGCACAATAAGGTTTGTATAAGATCTAGATTTGGGGTGTCCTTATAATCCTTTCTATGAATACATTGACTCTTAGTTCAAACTAATTTTACCATTTATTCTATCATTCTATTGCGTTATATTCAATATCTCCCCTTTGTCCCACATTTTATTCCTCTTGTCTTCACCTTTTTTAGATTTAATTCTACCCTTCACGATCTCAACTATATATAGATATAGGAAATAAAATAAGTAAAATTCTTACTCTTATTTCCTATACTCCCTAAAAATTGACCATTACTTATCCTAAATAGAAGAGTGAGGTTTTATAAATATTATTTCATGAATTTGGTTGCATCAAGATGACATATTTAACCTCCAATTCATGTTCATCACCATGAATCACTATATTTTCTTCTCATTATTATGATAATTTTTAAATTACTAAAAAAAGCTAAAAAATGTCTTCATAGATTTCTTAAAAACTTAAAATAAACTATTTTTAAAATTTAACTTTATGAGTAATTTCTATTAACATATTGATTCAAATTATAATTTTTTCATTTACATAAATCATAAAAATTAGCTAATTAAAAAAACATTACATCACTCACAAACTAATATTAATGTTTTTTACTTAAAAAAATCACAATTTATGTTAATTCATGCTAGAAATTATGTGTATTACTTCATTATTAGATAGAAACAAAGCATTATCACGGGTTGTTATGTTTCAAAAAAGTAAATTCTTTTACATATATAGTGTGATTAAGTCAAAGTTGGAAAGTGTTATTTGTTGACTCATTAATCGTTTGGACTATTATATAGCCCAATAAAATATAACATGTTATAATAAACCCTACAATCATGAAAGGGATGTAGAAACTGCCCACTAAATAAATGGAGGCATTTTAGTCAATGCCTCCACATACTCTTGGTCTTTCCCTCCCTCCTTTTTAAATAGGGGAGGGACATGGGAGAAGGCATTTAAAGAGGATTCTAGTTCTTCTATTTTTGTTTTTCTTTCCTTTTAAAGAGGATGACATTTGGCACCAAAGAAAGAGATCCAAAAGTAGTTGTTAGGTTCTCTTTCATTTGTTTCTAATGGGGGACAAAGGGGCCATAATAGATCTCCTTAAAGAGAGCTGCACACTAATCTTTAGAGTTGACTTAAATTAAAACTTTGAGGACTTGATATCCAGATAATCCCATGGTTTAAAAAAAAATAGGATCATTAATTTCCTATTGAGTTATCTAATTCAAAAAATCAAACAAGACTTCTCAACCAAGGTTTGGACCACCAATTTTTCACACAAAGGTGGTTATCCTATGAATCTCACAAATTCTAAGAGGAAGGATCTAAAAATAATTACCAACTTCAAAAGAAATTTAAAAATCAACATACCTTTGCGATAGAGATTTTTGATATCTTGAAGATTCTTGTTGATTTGAGTTTCACAAGCTTTGTTAGTGATTTTCAAAGGTTCAGATTGAGTGGTTCGCACCAAGGAGTGGACTGATGCAGTTCGAAGGGAATAAGCTGTTTGGGTTGGGACGTAGAAATGAGGTGAAATAATAAAATAATGATGACTGGAAAAGAAAAGGTGGAGAGAGAAAAGGGGGTGGAATGAGAGGGTGTCGGCAGGAGAAAGAGAGAGAGAGAGAGAGAATGCGGGGTATGTTGTGACGTTGAGAGACAGAAAATAGGGGATTCTCGTGCAGACGAGAACCAAGGGTGATTTTTTTAAATATTAACTAAAGGGTGGAGGGAGAAAAGGGGCAAAATGAGAACGTTGGCGGGAGAGAGAGAGAAAGAGGGTTTCACGTGGGGCTAACGGCAAAAAGGTAGAACGGCGGCGACGGCAGGCTGATGACAAGGTGGACGGCGAGGAAAAGGAATGGCGGAGGAGATTGAACGATTCGTGGCAACGGTGACACTTATAGGGCTTGCAGCGATGGAAGGAGAGGGCGACAATAGGCGGTGAAAGCAAGGTTGGAGGTGGTTGCGGCAGCGGCAAGGATAGTGAGAGGCAAGTTAGGCTGAAGTGTGGACAAGCAGATGATGACAGGATGGAAGGATAATGAAGTGGGAGAAGAGAAAGAGAAAGAGGTACCCTAAATCCAAGAGGGTGAGAAGAAGAAGATACCCCTAATCCAAGAGGCGAGTGAAAGAGAATAGGAACCCCTGATCCAAGAGGCGAGCGAGGGGAAAGAGGAACCCCTAATCCAAGAAGTGAGAGTGATAACAAGAACTTTCTTGATTCTAAATTCATCTTTTTTAAAATTGTTCGTATGTTTGAGTATTTATTAGAAAGAGAGGAAGGTAGTTAGAGGCATCTCCTTCCAAAGGATGTCAAGTGGTGTCTCTTGGAGGGAGAGGCACCTTCCTTCGAGGAGAAAGGGTGCATAGGTGACGTGGCCTCTTCTTCCTCCTCGTGGGTCCACCTAAGGGAATGAACCCTCATGTTGACTCCATCAGTTTCTCTCTCTCATTTTCTCCAGGTATGATAGATGATTTCTTTTGAACCTATGTCCCTCACTCATGTGCGTTTGTTTTTTCAATTTGGGTTCAATCTGCTCATCTTTGTCATTAGTTTGGATGTCCTAAATACGTCTGTATTGAAGACTATAATTCTTCTGAGATCCGACTTCCACCGTTATTTCATGTTTGTATCCCGTTTCAGTTCTTTACCTTGCAACACCACATGACCCTAGAGAAATGCATTGAGTACATATGATGATGAAATGGTATGGATCTAAAATGGCAAAGTGAACTCAATTATAGCGAATTGAAAGAAGCTACGATGAAAAGACTATTAGGCTAGGTTCAAATATGAAACGATGCCACTTTGTTAAGAAATTCATTTTATTCTTCTAGTTTCATCTACGCATGGAAGTTACACTTTAATTGTTAGATCTTTATTTTTTACTGCATGAGACTTGGACTGAGGAACTATTTCCTTTCAATCTTTTCCTTTGCTCCCATCACCCAGAAGAGTCGTGCAGGAGACAGGTGGGCTTTTATTGGGTATGGAAACCTTGTGAAGGATAAGGGAAACTACAAAAAGATACAAAGACAAACAGTGTCATTGTTCTCGTTTCCACGTATCTATTTCCTCCCAAGGCCTGCCTTCTGCCTGTTCAAAGCAGTCCTGAATATGTTGCGGCCTTAATACAGATAGTATCAATGCCAACCTCCATGTATATTTCAGAAGTAAGTTGGCCCCGCGTTTCATGTAGGGGATCTTGGACAGTTAACTGCATCATTTTCTCGTTTACTTCCTCCGTAAGACCTTCTAGCCGATTAAGAGCGACCTGTCAGTTGCGCTCGTCCATGCGTATTGAACACTCAAACAGATGGGTTGTAAATCTTTGTTAACTGTCGCTTCAGAAAATGAGTTCACACAATTAAGGAAGTCACAAAGTCGCGCTTGGATTTAATGCTCTTTTTATGTGTAGACGTTTCGGTTATGACTGCTGAACTCAGTTGCTTTGGTATTTTGCTTTCCCTGCAAGTAATTGGAATTCAGGGTTACATGTTGATACGTTCTAGAAATATCAAGGCTACTTAAAATTTACTGGCACATGCTATACATATTTTACCACGATGTCCACATATAGGTGAATACTTTTCGTGAAAGGCAGTATTTTTGCCACATTTACTGTTGTTTTCTTTGTATGACCATATGTTGGGAATTTTGGCCTGTAAAACCTTCATATCTTTAATAAAGATTTACACTAGCTAGTCCAATGTTCGGAGCATAGGAACTGTTTTAAATTATTTTATTAGATTCTGGAATAGTGCATCAAACAAGACATTTACTCTGACTACGAAGTAAACTGTAAGCCTCCGTCAAGTCAAATATCTCCAATGAACCGTAGAGACTACAGAATATTATTACAAAAACAATAAATTAAAACGGAATACCTTGAAATGGCGTCATTTTTGTGACAAGCATAAGAGTCAAGTAAGCCTGAGGCAGAAGTTCTGAAAGAGTTTGCTACGTGATATGAGGAGACCGTTTATTCCAGGCGTCTGAGGCTACATCTTATCAGTCATTTGACTCAAGTGAAATTTAAAACCACTGCATTTAACATCTCGGTGACCAACGCATAGTCTTACTACTGGACGAGTTGTCTCAAAGTAGTGGATTTGGATTTTCCCTCTCAGAAACAAAGCAGAGCTATCTTTACGATAATTAACCTGTCATTGCCAAATAATCAGTCTATTACTATGAAAAGTCTCTTTCGTCGAGAACACGATTTCGTAGATGAACCATGGTTTGTGATTAAATTCCTCAAGAACACGCATTCAATAAAATCCTTGGTGAGGTCAAGAAACTTGAAACATTTACTGGGAAAGGTATAGAATCCTAGTGAGTTTTCTGCGTCAACTTTGCTAATCAAAACTGCACATGCTCAACTTCTTATTCAAATCTCATGCAGAAGATATCATCTTGAATCTACCCTCCAATTTCCTTTTCTTTAGACAGGTTGCAGTAAGATAAAACTCACCACTCTTGGTGCCATCTACCTAGATTTTTTTTCCTCCCGCTTTAAATTTCTATCACATGGTAGAACGTTCAAGCTCGTTTGATACCTAGGATTGCCACAAAAATGAGAATAAACAAAGTATTTCCAATTTTTTTGGGTGTTAAGCGCTCGTTTTTACTACTGTAGTCGCACAAATTTGACGGGGTAAAGTCATCGATCAAAACGCCAATTTGACAGGGCTACATCAGATGTCAGGAGCTTTTTCTTGTTGACCTTCTCGTCGAATGCAATGCATAGTCAAGGGAGGCGGCGGATGGAAGTCCTAGCACACCGTTTTCTAAAGTGAAGTACCCCCTCTTATCCTAGTCTCCTGCTACCATTACTCAAAGTATCCAAGTCTTAGTCAGCACGTTGTCTGAACACGTTAACATTTTAAACGTTCATCGTTGACAACTTCATCGTTGAGCTACTCGTGTAAGCAGGTCCTCTGTGAACCTCAGTTTTCCCTTTCCAGGAGTGACAGGTTCCCATCTTCTTGATGACTTCGTGGCGTCAAATTAGTCGAAATGTGACTCATGACATGTAGAATCTTTACGAAACTTCTGTATCTCCGCTTTCATTGACTCCTTTTTTTTTTGGAATTTTCGCATTTTAAAATAATGTGGTTATATCCACTAGCATGGTTCAGGCTTTCAATATTGAACATAAAACTTGTAGGAGATGGCTTGGACTTCACCAAGGTTCTGGTTCACTTTGTAGCATAACCGAACGGCCCGTATAATCGAATGTTGTTGAACCTATGATAGTAATGTTAATAGTAACATAGCTCCAGATATTGCGTCCACTGGTGTGAATTTTCAACAGAGAAATTAATGTTTTGCAGGATATGAAAGTTTTTCCAGGTAGGAAGTAGATAAGAAAAACAGGCAGTGACCTTGTCAAGAGCCGCCAACGGAGGCTTAGGACCACCTTGTTTGGAGAAACTAGGTTCGAGTGCTGAGGATGCGTATGAATAACGTTTACGGCCGCTATTAGGTTAAGATTTACACACTAGGCTGCGAGCAACAAAATCGTATTATTTTCAGACACGTGGCTCCATTCGTTGGAGCACTAATTTTCACGGGTACCGATTTTTCAAGTTGGTAACTTGTAACCAGAATACCCTTTCAGTTGGTAGGCGGCAACATATCCAGGACGAATAAGAATAATGCCGACCACGTAGACCAGATATCGGGACGAACTAGATGCGTGGAAACGAGAACAATGGCCCATATTCGTCGCTGCATTCTTTTTGTTGTTCCCTTTATACAATTCGTTCTATAAGCACATTGAGAAAAAAATACACGCCGGGGTACGATCTTCATTTTACAGATGGCAAAGTCCTGGTCTTGCCCTTCGTTCTTGTTTTCTCTTTGGGAGATTGCTTGCATGTTTAAGGTCAGGCCGTCGTCCGCTCCAATACTCCTTTTACTCACTAGTTCTATCAACCCACTGTTATTTCAAATTTATTGCCAGGTAATGCGTGCAGGAGGCCATCTTGTTGGAACACAGAAAGCCTGCAAGAACAAAATCAATACAGCTGTTACCTAAAGAAACGATCGGTGCATCACCGACTTTATCATGTTTCGGGAGAGCCAAGAAATACGCTTCGAAAATATAAGCATCGTCGACTATTGTTCGGCTCCGAGCTGTCAATAAATCTGTTCACTTTAAAAAATCCTTCCCTCGAACATTTGTTCCTCGTGAAATGACGGCCGTCTAAATATGGAAATAGAGGTCTTGTCCCGAATAACTGATGACTCTTGTTGGCGGTGTCATTCCAGCACGGCTGACCCATTCGGGAGACGTGCAAGAGAAGCTCTCTCGTTCCTGGGGTCACATCGACCCTTATGACCTTCCCAGGGTTGTGTATAGAGAGAGAATGAGGGTAGTTGCAGCCATCACATCTGAGATGTGTGGGCGCAGCTGCATGTAGATCGAGATGTGGTTGCACGTAGATCAGTTATACGTAGATCGAGATATTTTCTTTTAGATATCGGTTATCTTTTTCTATTTTTAATAAATAGCACATGTAATCTCTTTTTTTGAGTGTGTGAGTCATCTCAAAGGTATTGAGACGTGGTAGTAGAAGTCTTGTTCTCATTAGGATTTCTAATAACTTGATGATTTCTCTTCTATTTGTTCTCCTACAAGTTTAAATGATGCAAAGGGAGAAAGAAAACGCATCTTTTAAAGACCTTCAATGGGCTATAGTGAATGGTGGTTGAGCAATAGGCTACCTATTTATCTACCTATTTAACAGACTAGTCCGTATCTGTACAGGTCCCATGACGTTGCCTCTCTCATGCTCTCTCCACGTCGTGTTCCTCTCTGGACCTACCGATTTCTATTACTGAATCTCTAGTTATTGAAGTCGAATAAATAAGGACGTACTTTGACGGCGGAAAGCCACTTCAAGCGCATGGAGTCCTCACTACTGGGGATGATACAAATAACTCCAACGTCAGACACCTTTTATTCAATAGCGTATACGAATGCAGAATTGCAGACAAAAGGTCTAGGTCTCAGTTGTTGTCCGTCCAGAACTGGGACTGGAGGTAGTCCACGACCTTCTTGTCGACCTGAAAAGCCTTGGCGAGTAGGTCGTCGTTGATAACAGGCTTGGACCCGAAGACGGCGTTGGCGACGGTGACCACGCCCGGGTTCTGGCTGCTCAGGGCGGCGATGGCTACCGCATTCTCGTGGCCTATGTTGAGCTGGAAGTGGATGAGGCCCTCGGGGAAGACGAAGACGTCACCCTTGTTGAGAATCTTGGTGAAGAGCTTGGGCGGGTTGGAGGTGACGAAGCCGACGTAGAGCTTGCCCTGGAGGAGTGTGAGCACCTCCGTGGCCCTCGGGTGGGTGTGGGGAGGGTTGAGTCCACGGCGGGCAAAGTCTACACGGACGAGCGAGATGCCGAGGGTGTTAAGCCCGAAGAGGTTGTTGACGTTGACGGGGGTGACCTTGGATCCGAGAGCGTTCTTCGTGTCGCCGGGCTTGTCGAGGCCAGAGAAGAAGAAGTCATCGGCCTTGACATGGGCCGGGTTCTTGCAGACGACACCATTTACGAACACTGCAACAGACAGAGTATGAGAAGAACACAGTACGCAGAAGGCAGCACGTCGATCGCGAGGACTACATACCCTTGGTGGTGTTGTCTGCTACACAGAAGTCCTGCAGTGGACTCGGGTCGGAGGCGAAGGCTTTGGTAGAGGCGAGGACGAGCACGACGAAGGCAAAAGCGTAGGACGCCATTTCTGGATCCTTCGTTCTTTTGTGAGTATTGGTTCTCCTCAGGTTCTGATGGGTTTGAGTAACAAAACCTTTCGTGGGTATTTATAGACGGCCTGGTGAATTGAACCGCGTACTAGCGGTTCTTGAGAGATGGAATTGGACTTCGTCTGATGTCTCGGACTGCTGCAGATGGTGGTCTTGTGATCCAGTCACTTGTCATGTGAGAACGGCGGGTCTGGAGACAACAAATCGGACTTCGTCTCTTCTCTCTAAATTCTGAAGAACGAAAGGACTTCTAACCGAGTCGTTTCTGGATGCCTGCAAAAATTTCTAAACGGGAACGAAAAGTCGTTGCCGTGTTTAATGATCCGAATTCAACGACCCGACCCAGCCCTGTATACTTATGTTCCTAACCTCACCATTTCCCCGCCGTCGTAGTCAGTGTCCCGCGGAGACAATCTTAACTTGGACTATCATTGTCCTTCCGTTTTTCCCCAGAGGACGTGTCTTAGACCAGTAGCTCGCGAAGAATAACTTGGACTATTTTGTGCTTGTTATTGAAAACTCAATTCACGAAGAATCCCTTGTGCAAATCTAGTTTCCTATTAGCAGAATCATCCGAGCCTAAGGAAAATATTGACAGCTTTGTTTCGAAGGTTAATTGATATTTAACGAATGATTATTGCGATGGTATTCCTCGAAGATTATTCTACCAACTGATTCGTATCGTTCGAGTTCCAGACGGACAAGGCTTCTTTTAAACTCTCCAACGGACTTCCCGCATTTTGGGCTACTTTTTTGCTTTGCAGGTGCCCGCATTTTGTGGGACAGGAACCTTCCCTGCTTGCTAAACGTAGCTGGTAACCCCGTCTCAGTCTTCTTACATACAAAGTGGACTTTGCTCTGTCAGATACGACAAGACAAAAAACGACGACAAGTTCCAAATGCTTTTTAAAGCCTTTTATTCTAGCGACCAGAACAACGGTGTTATTGCGGTACCCAGAACCCTCCCCGGTCGTACTTCTCCATCTATAACGTCGGTACGAAGGAGGTTCCAACTACTCGCTTGGTTACTTCATACGTGAATAATTAGGACTATTAGGGTACCCAGAACATTCTTTTGTGCAAAGTGATCTGACTATATCCTCGCCGGTCGGTTCCCCTGCGCTGGAAGCTGCTTCATATATCTCGGTCCCCGCCGGCGAAATAAAAAAAATAATGTAGTTGGGACTTGCTGATATAATCGCTAACGTTCGCCATAAACTCCCACACACTCTTTCGGAGCCTCCCTTAAAATCTCTCTTGTTATCGTTGATTATGGAGCAACTTTCTAAAGAGACATAAATGATAGATTCGCAACTTTTGGCTCTGGTTTACCGCTCATAGATACCTTATACATTCTTAACCCTAGAATTCCCGTGATATGAAGTAATACAGTGCTTGAAATGCATGAACAAACCCTTAAAGTGGTCATACAGTACGACGTCACTGTTGAGTCATCTCCATGTCGGAGATGGGCTTTTTGGCGGGAAAGTAAAGCGGCACTGCCGGTTTGGGGTGCTAGTGCCGAAGAAAACATGGGTCCGGGGTCCAGTCAGCACAGTTGGTATCACATTAATTAACGCCTTCTGGATAGAAAGCAGTGCAAAGTAATTAAATCTGTAACTAGATCCGGGCATCCCCGTCCTGATGTGTTATGGGTGTGCAGGGAGCTGCTGCCAAGCATAATATAGAGGCAAATTGGTGTAGAATAGTGGCGGGGATAGACTGACAGATGATTGTCGAGTAGGTAGTGGTAAGGATTAAGTGATGAATGGAAGGTTGATAGTCATGTGAACTACTGTGGTGTTGTCATTTCCAATTTTTCGGGAGTGTAGCTGTAGTAGGACTGGTGACTTATTTTAAAAGTAAATTAGAGGGTAACAAATGATTAGATTTACTTCTTCAAGGGTATAGAAGATCACAAAGATTTAGCCATTTGGTGAAACACCTCATTGGAGGGGTTGCATGTAGTTCGTGAGGAGGCATTTAAAACTAAGTCCTCAAAGGGGAGAATCTAGGTAATTACAACTTGGAGTCCAATAGGATCTCAATAATGATGCTTCTTAAAGCTAGATTTTTGTGTTTTAATTAGTTTTATTATTTTATTTTACTTTTTAACTTGAAAAATAAATATAAGATATTTTTTTCATTTTAGAAGTCTAAAGTTAATATACTTAGCATAATTTTTTATTATTTAAAAATATAAAAGATTAAAATATAAAAATATTCCACTTATTAACAAGTGGGCACTTAACAATTGACCTAGAGGGACGTTGTGGTCGAGTGGGTAGACCTAGATTGGGGGAGCCACAAGTAGGGCTCATGTGGTGTAGGACTCGTTCTAAGCACATCTACATCTCTCCTACCACATCCTAGTGGCCAATCGGTCGTGGAGGAAGGACCGTCATACACATGTGCGAGCACAAGGGTGGACCACCTTTTTATCTTCTCTCAAGATGGTCATGGACATTATTTTATTTCGAGAGAAGGGATATCTGATGAGAGACAGTAGCTTTGATTTATATTCAGCTCACATGTCAAAATAATTTCGATGTGGGATTAAATATTTTCGTGTGTCTTAGGTCAACTATCTAGAGCACAGTGTGATCCAATAGTATTTAGTAAGCTACATCATCAGATAAGCCAAATCCTATGGTGGGTGAGCCACCATGATACTAGATGCATAAAGCGATCCATCAGTAGTTTACAAATCTGATGCTGCTTAACATTCATGTGACCTTAAAAGATGATCTAATGGCTAAGGAGTTGCCACAATAGCAAGAACTTAAGTTCTTGATTGGTAATGGTTTGTGGCAAGTTGATCCTATGTTGCTTAATAGACCACGTGACCAAGTACATCTGATCTAGTGGCTCTTGAAGTGCCACGATATTGGGAACTTAAGCTCTTACACATATCACCATTAGGGATATAAAGATAATAATTGATTATTATCTAGTAAAATAGATATTATTGCTTATCTTTAAAATCTCGATGATAGTTGCCAATATGGCAATCCACTTCCTCCCTCCTTATTTTCTCCAAAATGCCCATGAAACTCTTTTCTATAGAGTGAATTGTCCATTTCATCTATGGCCCTTTCCTCTAGGGTTACATCCCTCTAGTATCTTTGTAGAAAGCTATGACACCTGTTTAGTCCCACATTGATTATTTTCTGAGTTTTGAAGTAGATATATAGTAAGACAAGATTTTATATTCAATAAGGTTCTCTCTTGTGTGCGTACAACCACTCCTTGCCCCACGCACAATTGCCACTAGTGACATATAAGAGAGTGATGCCCACATGTCTTTTATTGGTCCTTCGCTACTCGAGCCCTTACTCTTGGTTCCCACTTGACTATGCTTCTGACTTGCTTGTGGACTTGGCTAACTAATAGGTCTTTTTTTTTCTATCTTTTTATTTTATTTTATTTTTCTTTATTTATCTCAAAAATAGGATTATAAAAGTTATCACATAAAGTCACATGATTACCTAAAAATAAATATTAACTAACTAAAAACTATTTTTCACAATTTAATATAAATATAAGTCTATTTATTATGACTAAAGACTTAAAATTTATTATTAATTAATTATTAACTATGATAATGAAGACTTATCAAGATGTCGACAAGAAATCTATCATTCCTTTCAAAAGACCCTCTCAATCGACGAACTTGAGTACAATTAACTTATAGATGCCTCTACAAGTTCTCTACTTTGATTTTTTCTTCTATCCTTGTGAAGTGAGATAGGGATGACTTGGTAAAGGTAAGAAATCTTCCGACTTAAAAGGATCAGCTCCATGAGAAGGATACGACACCTACATGATCATCACAATGGGAGAAGAACTTCTTCTTTTCTCTTGTTGCTTCCTAAAAGACCGAAAAGGCTCCATATTCTCAGTGCCTAGTGGCGAATACTGAAAGTAGTGATTGCATCAAATTATTAAATCACTACTTACATTCCTGAAAAACCAATCATTTTGACCCTTTCTTGATGATCATTTGTCAGTTGGCGATAGAAAAGTGCAGTGAAATGAAACAGCAAAAAATTACAGGGATAGATCCTATTTCCCATAGACATCAGGAACATCTCGAGCAGTTGAAAGTGAATAGTTTTTGCTGGCGGGCTTTTGTGACAGCGTGCATCCTTGGAAATGTCCTGGAAAACACAGCTAATCAATGACGTCATTAAACATGTTCTTAGTATGAAAATGGCCTATTAATTATCTGGAGTATTGGGAGAATTGCTCAGCTGGAGTCCTCAGTGAATTAGCACACTACATCAATTCGGACTACTCACACACCGGAAAGGGTTTCACATCCATCAGCAAGTGCTTTCCACTTGAAGCTGATAAAGCGTTCGTAACCAACTTAATTAAAAACTGTACCTAGATGTCAACTTTTCTACACTGCCTGAAAGGTACTATAGATGTGGGGGGGGTGAATCCCAAGTAAAACCAAGGGGTTGAGTTGGAAAGCAATGAACAACGAAGTGGCATACATTCATTGTGGTTTGGTTTGTAAGCAATGCATCATGAGTCTGTATATCAGCTGATCCAGCCACTTTAGATAAAGTTGTTTGGTTGGTGCTTTCATTTCTGTCATTAATTTGCTTATCATCCTCCCTGTTTTTTATTTGTTCAGAAGCTTTAAATTTTTAGTTCAGCATAATATCTTCATTCTTGATTATTCAACTCAAGGACGATTGATACACTTTTTCATAACATTGCGCACAATCTCTTTCAAGAGTTTGGCTAATTGAAGTTTGTTGTCAACTTTGAGTTGCTAAAAAGTTATCTGACATTAATACCGATAGGAATGTCTAATTTGAGAGAGAATTTAAGGATTGTTGAATTGTCATGCCAGTTCAATGTACTTGGTCACTTAAGCATATTCTTTTTCATTGATCAGTTATTTCAATAGAAAATATGTTTTTAAGCATCGGACAAGATGACAACTTTGAAAGGCGAGGAAACCAGCCAACTACTCACTCCTCTCCGGAATACAGCAATCATAAATTCTCTTGGTCAATCAACTGAGAGAATTTACTCACCGTTTGGGATGTGGAGTTGTAGATTTCTTGTGTCAATAGGATACTATTGAATTCTGTTCTATCTTGGTCCTATGGTTAGCACCGATCAATTAGGGCCACCTAGGGGCTTGGAAATTGAGACTGTCAGATTCGACGCTATATTGCCATTGGTTAGAGTTTACAGTTGTAAAATTGTGATCTATTCACAGAGAAAAAAGTTGATAATCCAAGTGAATTTTTTTTTACTGGAATCTACTTTGTAAAACTTGTTCATAAGGTTGTGATGAAGGACCCTAATGTGTCCGTCATAGGTGGAATGACTTTACATTTCGATTGTAGATTCATTGAGATTTCCACAGTACATTGTCATCAATATATGGCCCATAATTTTGATGTAAACAGCTCGCCTTTCGACCATTATGTGATTCACTATTGATGTTGTGGCATCCGTTCAAGTTATCTTTCCATAGGTAGGGTATAAAGGCATGTACCGTGTACCGTTTCTGGACAAGTTGCATGACAATTATGCGTTTTATTCAAATTTATTTCCAGGTAATGCATGCACAAAATGATCTTCTTAAAACACAGAGAGGCTTCTAAAAGGAAATCAATTCATGTTACCGAAAACAATGACCGGCGCATCACCGATTTTCTGTATCAGGGAGAATCAGGCAAATATAATCAGTAAAAATGAGTATTGTCCGGCTCCGGAGTCAATAAATCTCCTCACCTTGTCAAATGATTCCCTCGACCCTATATCCGAAGTCAAATGGCGTTTGCCTTCGAATGGGAACCCAACTTTCATCTCGAACTTCAAACGAGTTTAAGTGATGCACAGGGAGATACAAAACGCATCTTCTGAACACTTTCAATGCCCTATGCTAGATGGCTGTTGAGTTGGGGGTGTATTGCCACAACACAATCTAGCTATTTTCGGAACTCATCGTGTTTCATATACACCTCAGCAAAATGGGACTGCTGAGAGAAAACACAGACATTATCGAGACGGCCTTATCATTACTTCACAATGCTTTTATACCTAAGCAATTTTCGGATGAAGCTGTATGTACATCGACCTTATTAATTGGATTATCTCACCGATTCTGAAGAACAAATCTCCTTTTGAAGTGCTTTTTAAACAATCTCCTGACATTAGTTTTTCTAAAACTTTTGGTTGTTTATGCTATCCAAACCTAAGAGCTTATGCATCTCATAAACTCACCTCAAGGTCTGAAAGATGTGTTTTTCTTGGCTATAGTTCTATGCATCTTGGCTATAGATGCTTATCTTTAAATTCAGGTAAGAGTTTTCTTTCTCGTGATGTTGTATTTAATGAATCTGTTTTTCCCTTTAAAGAGATTTCCAATGACTCCATACCTACTGTCTCGTCTTCTTCACCCGGAATTTTAGGTGCGTCTCCCATTATCATTATGCCATCTTCTATTTTATCCTCTTCTAATATTATTTCTGTGCCTCCGCACTCCACAAACCTGAACTCCGCATCTATTCCTCAAACTTTTCCAACCTCTACAAACTCTCAAAATACAGATTTTTCATATGATTTAGAATCTTCTACTCCTCAACTGACCGTTCATCATCAGTCCTTATCCCCAACCCAGCAGTCCCCCTCAGCAGATCACTCACCGTTGTCTCCACCCCTTAAAGCGAAATCAATTGCTAAAATTTATTCCAAAATAGAACCAGTATCTTTTTCTCTACAATTAGTTACTAAACATCCAATGCCTTCTTGTTTTCTTGCATCAGTTACTCATCCCGTTGAGCCCACTTGATATTCAAAGGACTCCAAAGACCCCAATTGGACCAAAACTATGATTTCTGAATTTAATGCTCTCTTAGATGGACCTTAATTCCACATACCTCTGATATGCATATCATTAGATGTCAATGGATTTATAAATTAAAAATTAAACCAGATGGAACCATAGATAAATATAAGACACGTCTTGTAGCCAAAGGATATACACAAGAAGTGGGAATAGATTATCATGATACATTTAGTCATGTCGTCAAAATTACTATAGTTAGAATCCTGATCTCTCTTGCCATCGGCCAAAATTAGAATATTCATCAGTTGGATGTGTCCAATGCATTCCTCCATGGTAACTTAACAGAAATTATTTATACGGAACAGCCACCTAGTTTTCAGCATCCTCATTTTCCAGATCATGTGTAAATTACATAAATCCCTCTATGGTCTTAGACAGGCTCCCTGCGAATAGTATAAAAAACTCACTAAATTTTATTATCCCTTGATTTTAATGATTCAAAAACTGACACATCACTGTTTTATAAACATGTTAAGACTGTTCCATATTTTATTTTAGTCTATGTTGATGATCTTTTAGTCATTAGTCCTGATTCTCACAGTATTAATTCAACTATTATATCTTAAGCTCTGTGTTTTCTATGCGTGATTTAGGACCTGCACATTATTTCTTAGGAAAATTATAAGCCTGTCTCCAACTCCTGTATTATTTCATCAACTCGTCCTATTAAAAACAAACACATTGATCCTGTAATCTGTCGAAGTGCAGTTGGAGCACTTCAGTATCTTACGATCAAAAGACCAGATATATCCTTTCCTGTCAACCAAGTGTGCCAGTCCATGCATAATCCCTCAATTAACGACTGGGCTCGGGTAAAACATCTTTTTCATTACCTAAAGGGAACAATATTTAATAGCCTTTGCTTTCTCTTTTTAGTGATGCAGATTGGGCTGGAGCTGAAATTGATAGAAGATCCACTGGAGGATACCTCGTCTATTTAGGCAAAAAATCGCTTGTTCAAGTACTGAAGTAGAATATAAAGCTGTAGCTAATGCTACAGCTGAATTAATCTAGATTTGATCTCTACTTCATGAGTTATGCATCCATAACACGGCTACTCCCTTTCCGTGGTGCAATAACATTGGAGCTACTTTCCTGGCTGTCAATCCTGTCTTCCATGCGTGTACGAAGCATATCAAAATTGACTACCACTTCGTGCGTGAGCAAGTCAACTCCACGCAAGTCAAAATCGGCTTTCTCTCCACCAAAGATTAAGTAGCCGACATCCTTACCAAGCCACTGCCAAGGCATCATTTTCTTCTCCTAAAGTCCAAGCTAAATGTCTTACCAGCCATCAGCTTGCGGGGGAGTATTAATGACCAGAACATCTCTGGACCGAATCACCCAACGGTTCAAGACAACAATCTTGAACCGGAGGTTAGAGTGACTTAAAAGAGGAAACCGTGAACCGGCGTAATCACCGATTCACGGCAACGGGCATCAGTGAGACACAAGGCCAGCGGTTCGTGTTTAGAAACATAACTAAATAAAGCTCTTACCTATATTAGATATTACAACGGTAACACCTTGTATGATATATATATGGACCCTTGTAAGCATTTCTGTTGTGTGGAATACATACAAGAAATTCCTTCCTCTCTTCTTTCCTTCTCTTCTCCCTAGACTTCTCTCTACTTCTCATTTTTCCACAGGGAGGGTTGAGCCCACGGTGGGCAAAGTCGATGCGGACGAGCGAGATGCCGAAGGTGTTAAGCCTGAAGAAGTTGTTGACGTTGACGGGGGTGACCTTGGATCCGAGAGCGTTCTTCATGTCGCCGGGTTCTCGAGGCCAGAGAAGAAGCAGTCAGTCTTGACATGGTACAGGTTCTTGCAGACAACACCATTTACGAACACTGCAACAAAACCAGATTATTCGAAGAACACAGTACAAGGAAAGCAGCACGTCGATTGATTTACAGCTCTTGACCCCTTGAGATCCCTCAAATCTCTTTCTAGATTAAATACCTCGAGGTAGCCAGAAATAGAGAGGCTTCTCACTTCCCTCCACATAGATCTCAGGTTCTAAAGTGAGCTGATTTCACACAGTTTGATATAAATTTGAGGGATCAGATTTACTAATTGATGATGATTCTCTTTCATGCACAATTTCCCTTTGTTTGCGTCAGTTAGATGGCAACATTGATTTATCCAATTTCTTTTCAGCTGACCCAATCACAAAATTGAAATGTTCGTCAAGTTAATGCTGACTTGACTTAAGCTTCCCATAAAAACTAATTTATATGGTATTGGCTTGCTGTGAAGACACGACAGTCGATTTGAATTAGGATCGAGCTGAAGAAAAAATATCGGTCGCTTGGGTGCAGGGTCAATGTTGAGATGTAGAGGGAACGGTTAAGTTGAGGCTGACTCCTGCTCAAGAAACGGCGTTATTCCGAAAAATCGTCCTCTTTCATGCAGGCGTCCGGTCTGGATATAACCTTAGGACCTTTTCCGAACCGGCGTAGTGGTATTTTGAGTAAATAAACCATTGACTTTGTCGGTAAACTGTGCCCGACCAAATGCCCAAAGAACCGTGACGTCATGTAAATGATTTATCAATTCTGGGACGGTTATTCCCGACCCCAGTGACGTGATATGCAACAGCATATGAGCAAGTGGCTGTCCTACGGACGTCATGACTGCATCACTGCAGTGTCCGAATGGTATAACTCAGGATATGCACCAAGCTGTAGATATCTACAGTTTAAACAAACATACCAAAGGAAAAATCGTCGCTAAATCGTAACTCGTTTAGTGGGTGTAGCATGAGATAACGAAGCAGCTCCGAATAACTCTCTTTGCCTATTTATTGTGGACATGAAGACTCGTCTTTCACTTTGTACTTTTATAAACACATGGGGAAAAAATTACTAGTCGAGTTACTATCTTCCTTGTTTACATGATGAAAGATTTTGCGAAGTCTTTTGTATAGGTCAATCATACTTCTGATCTTACGCTCAGTTCTTGTTTTCTCTTTGGGAGACTATGTATACTGTCAAGCCGTCGTCCGGCGCCATACTCCAGGTAATACATGCAGAAAGTCATCTTACCAGAGCAGAGAATGCCTTCTTAAAAAAAAAAACCAATACATATGTTACTTAAGACAACGACCAACGCATCGCGACAACGACTACGCATCGTAGAGTTATCACGCATCGTAGAGCATAGGCGGCCATTGTCTGGCTCTCAGTCAACCAATCTCCTCACTTTAAAAACTGTTTTTCTCGACCCTTTCTTTCAAATGAAATGACCTTCACCTTCGAGTGGGAACGGACATTTCGTCTTGAATTACGGATGACTCTAAATGCCGCAAATGGAGAAAGAAAACGCATATTTTGCAGACTTTCGATGGCCTACGTACCTGTATTTGCGGAACTCGTCAGTGGCGATCCTCCAACATCAGTATCTGTAAAAGGTTCGTGACGTTACCCTTCTCGCGCTCTCCCTCCACGTCGTGTTCCCATCTGGATCCATCTATTTTTACTTCTGAATCTCTAGTTATTAAAGTGGAATAAATAAGGAATCACTTCGACGGCAGAAAGCCGCTTCACACGCATCGAGTCTTCCTAACGACCGACGAGCCCTCTCAACACTGGGGATAATACAAGTCCAAAGTCTGACATCTTTTATTCCATAGCAAACAAGGACACAGAATTACAAACATAAGGTCCAGGTTCACTGGTTGTCCGTCCAGAACTGGGACTTAAGGTAGTCAATGACATCGTCGTCGACCTGGAAAGCCTTCTCTAGCACGTCGTCATTGATGGAAGGATTGGACCCGAAGACGGCGTTGGCGACGGTGATCACACCGGGGTTCTGGCTGCTCAGGCCAGCGATGGCTACCGCATTCTCATGGCCTATGTTATGCTGGAAGTGGATGAGACCATGGGGAAAGACGAAGACGTCGCCCTTGTTGAGAATCTTGGTGAAGAGCTTGGGCGGGTTGGAGGTGACGAAGCCGACGTAGAGCTTGCCCTCGAGCAGTGTGAGCACCTCCGTGGCCCCCGGGTGGGTGTGCGGAGGGTTGAGCCCGTGGCGGGCAAAGTCTATGCGGACGAGCGAGATGCCGAGGGTGTTAAGCCCGAAGAGGTTGTTGACATTGACAGGGGTGACCTTGGATCCGAGAGCGTTGTTCGTGTCGCCGGGCTTGTCGAGGCCAGAGAAGAAGAAGTCGTCGGCGTGGACATGTGCCGGGTTCTTGCAGACGACACCATTTACGAACACTGCACCAAACCCTGATTATGAGAAGATCGCAGTACGGAGAAAGCAGCGTGTAGATCGTGAGGGCTACACGGCACATACCCTTGGGGGCGTTCTCTGCTACACAAAAGTCTTGCAGTGGACTCGGGTCGGAGGCGAAGGCCTGGGTGTAGACGAGACCGAGCACGACGAAGGCAAAAACGCAGGAGCCCATTATTCGGTCCTACGTTGTTTCGATAATTTAATTTGCTCCCCAGGTTGAGACAGGTTTGAGCAGCATAACCTTTGGTGGATATTTATAGATGGACAGGAGGATTGAAGCGCGCACTTGGGGATCTGGAGAGATGGAATTGGACTTTGTCTGATGTGTCGGAGTGCTGCAGCATGATGGTCTTCTGGCCCAGACATTTCTTGAGTAAGAAAGGGAGGTCTGGGGACAAGGAATTGGACTTCATCTCCTTTATATAATTTATGGAGTACGATGGATGCGTGCAAGAATTGCCAAAATAGAAGGAAAAGTCGTTGCCATCTTTAATTGTCCCTCAATCCTTATGCTCCTGACGTCACTCGTACCCCGCCATCGCAGTCCGTGTCCCATTAACGTGGAATGTCATTGTCCTTCTCACTTTCCCCAAGGCACGTGTCTGAGACCAGTAGCCCCTCAATCCTTATGCTCCTGACTTCGCTCATACCCCGCCATCGTTGTCCGTGTCCCATCGAGACAATCTTAACTTCGAATGTCATTGCCCTTCTGACTTTGCCCAAGGCACGTTTCTGAGACCTGTAGAACGCGGAGGACCTTTTCTCGTCCAATTTTGTTGTGCTTGCTATTGAAACTCAAATCACGTACAGTATCTTATGCAAATCTAATTTTCTATTAGCATAATCATCCAAGCTTAAAAAAAGATTGACAGCTTTGTTTCCAACGGTAATTGAGATTTAATGAGTAATAGTTACAATCGTATTCCTCGAAAATTATTATACCTACCGATTCATATCACTCACGTCGCAGACGGACAAAGCTTCTTTTACACTCTCTGATGGACTTAATTTCTCTACTCTCCAGGCTACTTTCTAGTGTTGCAGGGTCTGCACTTTGGGAAGACAAGAGCCCTTCAGGCTATCTAAATGTAGATGGGAACATGGTCTTAGTCCTGTTACATAAAGAGAGGACTTGGCCGTGTTAGAGACAACAAGACAGAAAACAATGACAAGTTTCAATGGTTTTTTCAAGCAATGGGTGTGGTAGTCTTTTCGCAATGAAAACAATGTTATTATTAGCATATCCAAAACCCTCCCTGGGTCATAACTCTCCATCTCCAACGTCGCTATAAAGGAGGTTCCAGATACTCTCTAGGTCAATTCTTTCTTGAATGATTAAGACTATTTATGTGTATAGTACATTCTTCTGTGAAAATAGTTACATTTCTGAAGTACTTTATGTTGAATTAAGGATTAACTAATGAAGATTTTGATGAGTTTTGAATATTAATATGAAATTGTGAAATTGATAATATATGATGTAAAATGAATAAGAGATTGATGTATTAAATGAAATAAAAAGAGCTTAGATTATTTCAGCAAAGAACTAGTGTCTAGATCATAGAAAATATCTTATTCTATTTCCAATTTCCATTAAAGATATGATTGTTAGACTATATGGACATAAATATAATATAAATTTTTTGTTCGGTACATATGTTATCCTCCTATGAGTAAGTCTTAATTTTAAACTTGTTTACATCAAATGGCTTTAATAATACATGCCTAGCTAACCAATAGGAAGGTATTCGAATGAGGAGTCAAGTGAAATAAATTTTAGACAAAAATATCAAGGTGTTGAGTTTTTACTGGTTTTACAACATTACTAATATAATCTATTCACATAGGGTCAAAATAGTATAGAAGCTTGACCTTTTCTACTAAAAAAACTTTTATCTCACAAAATATGTCACAGATATAGGCATGGTGTTAATGGAACACTGATTAAAAGAGGAATCTAAAGCTGAAATATGTTAATAAAAACTCAAAGTATGGAAAGAGTTATGATTTTTTCATTTTTTATGGTTACTTTTCCTATATATTCTAAGATCTGCAGGTGGTCCGTTAAGACTCACTTTAACCTGACGATTTCACTTGATAAAGGCCAAAAGGGGGCAGTCTACCTTGCCCATAAAGGGGGAATTTTGCCAAATTAGTACAAGAGGGAAAAACATAAATTTCAGATGATGGTTATTGCTTCAACAGATGTTTCTCCTTTCGTCAACTCTTCCAAGGATTAAGGACAAAGTTTGATTATTTCAAGGGATTCGTAGACATTACTCTGAGTCTCAAGAGCTTCTTTTGTCAACCCAACACCTCTCAACACCTTCAACAACTTCTGGTGCACGAAAATGAGATTTGAAGGCTGCAGTAAATTCATTATTTGTTTGTATTTCAATCTTTGGTGTGCTAAGATGCACATCTTGCACCTGTGGTGTGAAAGACCCACACCTGTCCATCTCCTGTAGTTAAGTCCTTAATAGATGTGGTGTGTTGAACATATAGTGAGGCCTGCAGTGTGCTCACATCTATGCAAAGGCTGCTATAAGTGTGGCTTTTATTATAAATGCACAGACTTGAGGAGTGTATAGTGTAAGAGGGAGCTAAGCTTCTAAGTCAATTGTAATTTGGTGGTGGAATAGTAAAATTGAAGCAGAGTCTTCAAAAGTGCATGTAAGTCAAAGGAGTATGGGCAAATAAGTCAAAAATCTGGTGTACGATATTTAGATATTAAAATAAAGATATATTTAAGAGATTTAAATATGAAGTAAAATAAAATATATTATACTTATTTAAACAAAAAATTAAAACTCAATTCAGCCCGTCTCTTGATTGATCTATCCACCTAGGGTCCAAGATTTTAATATATGTAAACTTACATCTTGTGAAAAAAATTATAGGCATTCACATGAATGAAATAAACTCTATATTTATTTACATTTAATGTTCTCTTATCAAAAACCCTTGTACTAGACCATTTTTGTAATTAATATTGTCAGAGTCAACGTAACATTATTGAAATAGATTAAACTAGATGACATATTCCCGCTCATGAGAATGTCATACCAACTTTGGCAATTATCCAAGTCACACAACTTGGACTGTCCTAAATAATCAGTAGCAAAGATTCTAGCATAATGTTAGACATTCCTTTTAATTATCATAAGCATTTCGGAAGCATTTTTTTAATTTCTGTTCTCTCCATAGAGGGAGGACTCTATTAGTCCAAAGATGATTAGATAAATCAAGAGGGGAGAGAATTTATTTTTATTTTTTATTTGATTAATTATAAAAAATTAATCTATTTTAATTGCTTGATTATATTTATATATATAGAAACATAAAATAAATCAAGAGAAAATTATGCAGACTATATTTTGTAATGATTCACTGAAACTACTTTTGGCTACATCAACTTTCATAAATTTCATCTCAATTCCATTATTCCAAAACTCCTTTTATATGCAAGTTTCACTAGTATATGACAGCAATCTTAATCTTAGAATTCTTATGTCTCATCATGTCAAACACAATGCAAGTGACTCAAAGGCCTATGTGTCTATGTTGATGAAACACCACAGATGTACCAACTAGTTTACATATCACATAATAAAACATGAATAAAGAATAATTTAATAAGAAAGTGACTACAGCTTTTCAAATATTATTTTGGTGTAGTAAGAGTTGATAAAAGAGTTGAGAAGCATTAGACTGTAGGAGAATCATTTGATACTTAGAATAGTATCTTTACCTCTTAATAAAAAATCACACCTTGCTCTTGAATCTTGAAGACTTGAGCAGAGGTAATAGTGAGAATAAATGTTTGTTGGAGAAGCCTCCACTATCTAAAAATCATGGATTTTCTCCTTAACTTAATTTAGGCCAAATGGCTACTTTTTATAACAGACTAGAAAGCCTTCTTTTGACCCTTATTTGGTCAAATGGTTGGGCCAGGCCTCAATGAGCCACAAGTGGATTCTAGAAAATATAGAAAAATAACCATAAAGATTGAAGAAATGATAACTCTCTCAATATTTTGAATTTTGATGCAGATTTTTCTGATAGCCTATATTAGTGAATCTATTTGATATAGAAAATCCAAATATTAAATTTACACAGATGTTTATATCACAAAGAGTTTTTATTGTACTTATACTCAATCTAGTCTTACATTTATATCCCTCACTAGAATTTAAAGTAGTATAAGATACGTCCTATGGACTAGATCATCAATTTAACCCTCAAAAACCTTAGTTATTGTAATTAAATATTTAATATCATGAAATATATAGACCTTTAATTAAATTTTCATCTAATATTGATAGTTTTATGATTTCATCTCTATGTCTGAAAAATCATCAAAATCATAATGAGTTAATCTATAACTCAACACACCCTTCAAAGTTCACAGTTAACTCAACACACCCATTTGAGGTTCCCTTCACATATGACATATTTTTAAAGAGGTTTGGTGTCATTACCACTGTCGACAACATAGTTTTAAGTTCTCTAGTGTCAAGGATCATTGCCATTGTCTTCTCCATATAAAGACTATGAAGGTAGAGGAAGATAATTTTAGCCCACATTTTCAATGGAAGGTGGAAAAAACATAGACCTCAAATAAGACCTTATTCGTTCATCTGACAAATATTTCTTGATTTTCTACATTTTAATTAGTATTACTCAAGAATGTCCATGAAGCTCTTTTTTGGGGAGTGAATTGGCCATCTTATCTCGAACTCTTTCCTTTGAGGTCAATCGTTCCCATATTTTTCTGTCCCATTTTGATAAATTATCAAGTAATGCTACAATAGAATCAATCAAGTTTATCATAAACTCTCCTAATCTTTTGAGGACACCCTAGGAACTTCTTTCTTGAGTTGTTACAAGGTAGAACTTCATGAGCTGGCAAAAGGAACATCACCACAATCTTTAAACTATGGTATATTATTAACTAATGTATGTATCACACTAACATCTGAAAAATGCTGAGGCTAATGAATTAAACCTATTTTTGATAATTTAAGGCGCACTCTAGTAAACTAATGTAGAATAGAGTATAAGATTGATTTCATAATTAGTGACAGAGTGAGTTGGTGAAAAGAAGAGTACAAAATTCAGTCTTTGATCAAACTAACAAGATAATAAAGGTTGAGTTCTATATGATTTGTTATATTGTAGGGATGTATTATTCTACAATAATCTTTCTTCAGAAGCAGTGAAACGTATCATTCAAGAGTGGCCCAGTAATACACAGTCAGATTTAAGGCCATAGGCTTGGCCCAATGAACGAGACCAATTAGTCGCAAAGGCTTAGTCCTTTATTTTATTATTTTTGTCCATTTGTTACATCAGACAAAGAACTTCCGACAGTTATCAAACCGGAAAAGCCTGAGGTTGATGCAGCTCACACTCCAACTTGCCAGAAGGCCCAATATTTGGTCTTGACCATATGTCAACTGGCCCTCAAAGCCTAGAGTATAGAAAGGCCCAATATCTAGCCTTGATGCCATATTGCTCGGCCCACCAAGCTTGAATATAAAAATTGGGTTCTCCCCCAAAGCTTGGGCGCAGAGAAAAGTCAAGAATCATGAAGAGAGATAGAGAGAGAAGTGAGAGAGCAAACAGCACAGGTGAATTCACCCGCCCTTGTTCTTCTTCGACTAAAGCTTGACGAAGATCTCAACGTGCAGTGAATTCTTCCAGTCGAGCGGCCACCAATAAAACTGGAGCTAGTGTTCCTGCTGGAACCATAACCATCCCTTCCTTGGATTACTGTCCCCCAATTCCATTAAGCTTTCCTCTCTATTTCGGGTTCTCATCAATTCAAAAGTTTGGAAAACACTTTTAAATGGAGAAAATAAAATCAAGAATATATCTGGCGAATCCTAAGGAAGTTTCTGCTTTAATTAACTGTTCGTTTTATGTCAACTCTTGTCGTTTACTAGCATTTATTATGGTGAATGCGGACTGAAGTTCCGCTTCCAGGGATAAAGCTTATTTTGTAGACCTTTTCGTGAGAACGTCGAACACGCTTGCAATCAATATATATGGGAATGCTGGTCTAGTGCCAGTTTCATCATTTCATGATATAAATTTGACCCAGTCTCATTCCTCTCGGCTGTATCCGCAGTCAGAAATCGCTCTAGTATTCCCGTGCTAGATATTCCAGCTCTCCATCATATATGATTTAACTTTGGTTCTGAATTTCTAAACTATGGCTTCCCCAAACTTGTTGGTTTCACCTGGGATACATAATTTATCGACGGGTATTGCGTTGTTATTCTGGGGAAGAAGATGGTTTAGCTGGGTATATGCTGCCAAAAATTAAACCGTGAGGTAACAATACATGTCTCGTCCTGTTCTTACTGCACTTGTTATCTGTTATCATTTTCTTCTGATACGAGGAATGCTTTGTCCCAGGATGTTGACAAGAGAATGCATCGTTCCTTTAAAGAGACTCATCACACCTGATGAACTCGAGTACGATTAACTCAGAGACGCCTTTCCAGGTTCTCTGATTTGACTTTTCTTCTGTCCTTCTGAAGCGAGATAGGGATGATCTGCTGAAGGAACGCCTTAATATAAACGGGAAGAAAGATAGTAACAACTTTGTGACCTCATCTTTGACTGATTCTGTTAGATGCCTTTACTTGCATGTTATTTAGGATAACCACAGCATAATGAAAATTGAAAGTTGCCATTGTTTTTAATTGGTACCATTAACGAAAGTGAAATTTCAAAAAAAATGGAATTATCAGCCAATGTAGGTTCATGATCCTCATAATTCTTCTTTCTCTTATGGAAAGCCAAACTTTAGGAGGTTTGTTCTTACACCATCAATATTGTCGACATAGATGAAGTGATTGGCATGGTTTTGTTCTGTCCAAATTTTTCTTGTTTTTGTAGGTTTGTTGTTTCCATCCCTGGGGTCAAGTTCCTAAATCTATTATAGCATCAAATATTATAGCAAGTTGTTGTGGCAGCGATGAAAATGTTTCACGAGTAAGCTTTCAGATTTGTTCATGCTCGGACCCATGTTGACAGTCTTGAAGGTGCATTCATGTCTGCACTGCTCATCGCCACCTCTCATCATCTGAAGCAATGTAGTAGAGATGATTGTGAGGCCTTCGGCCCTGTGAACGTTTGGATATCGCTCACTAAATAGGGAGATTCAGAAAGGGAAAATTAAGTACAGGCCGATGCCTCTGGTGCTCTCCCCTAGAAGTTGACATGTTCTTGCCGGAACCGTTTTATTACAAACCAAGCCTCAGTGAGAAGCAGTATGATTAAAGCACCATTTAGATAGTGAATGATGCAAATCGCTGGTCTGGTAGCTTTCTTTAGTTATAGAAAACACTAAAGAATGGTTTTTTACTTATATATACTTCTATATTCACTTATAGTAAGTGAAATATACCGAAGGGTAAGACGATCCAGATCTGACATATGAGTAGTGCTAATTATGAGAGAGTTGAGTGCATATTATTATGGAGTTTATAGTATGCACGCTACGAGGTCACAAAGTGACCTCGTAGCCACCATGTAGGACTATAAACCTAGCTGAAGTCTCGAATCAGACTTCAATAAATACAAGACTAATAGGTAACTTGATAATATAATCATCGTCCCTCGAATTGTCCATGTTTCTATGTGCAGTGGACATCACTTCACATAGATATGTACATACAGGGGTTGAGCTCTAAAAAAGGAACGAGGGGAATGTAGGTGGGCAGGGCACTCGACCCCTCCTAGGGGCTTAACGTTAATGTTACCAGGAGCCAGGACAGACCGATATGCCAAATTTCTATTTCTTGAGGGGCATTTTTTGCCTTCAGACAAAATACTCAAATTCTAACTTCGATTAGGATACGGACAAGTAGAAACTACACGAGTCAAGAGTTTGGATGTGCATGTGCGGAGTGGAAGCAGAGTTTGGGCGAAATCGAACATAGGTATCTCCAAAATCATAAATCTTATTAGAGATATACTAAGAGATGACAGTTCTTAAAATAAAGGTAACCATTCCTAAGCTAATAAAATAGAACGAAATTTGGTCTCATGGGTGACCTATACAAAGACAATTTGAACCTTTCTCTGTTGGATACTAAGTGGCGGCATGATATCATAAGGCGGGGCTGAATTGATCATAGTTTCTGTGTTGCCTTTGTTGAATCTTTATACAATTATATTCCAAGTAATAATCCTCAAAAATATCATACCATGAATTTATAGTAGTTCGGTCCTCTTAACCTACATCTACTCTTCAAGGAATCCTTTTACGGTTCCATAATTTCCTAAGCATTTTAAACGTTGAATTTCAGTCACAGAAACCTGCTGGCTTTCCAGCTCTAGCCTACTTGGAATCCCTCAAATTTTCTTCTTAATTATGAGGCTTTTGATGAGGAGCGACAAACACGGAGCCTACGACCGCGTCAATAGCACACTGGTCAAGCGAATTAATGCTCATTCCTTCTTGACAGGTTATAAATAACCTGGTGTAGCCCTCAGAATAATCAGAGAGAAGAGATTAGTCGAGGTTTACCTCTTTCGCTCCGCAAGAAGAGGCAGTGAGGGTCACTTATCCGTCGCCACCGCCACAATCATCCCCGCCGCCGTCCGCTGCCACCGTCCGCCGCCATTATCCCACTGTTTATTGTCACCCCTTATCGCCGTCGCCGCCACCGTCCACTGCCACATTTTTGCCCCATTGCTCCTACCACTGTTCGCCTTCACCATTCGCCACCGCTGCCGCTCTCCGCGCCTTTGTCTCCGCCATCCGCTGCCACCCATCGCCGCCCCGTCGCCGCCGCTGCCACCAGCCCTGCCTCCGCCTCTGTCCGATCCACTGTTTCCGCCATTGCCGTCGCCTTCTTTTCCTCTGCTCGGCACGGTCCGTTAATGTTCCCCCTTTCTCCTTTTGTTTGCCACTTATTAGGACTTCAAGCCCCGGTTCACGGTATCCCGATCCGTTGGACCGAATCGGCCCAACCGCCTGGTCCACACCGCCTCATCCTACTAGTCCGACTCTTACTGGAACACCTAGTCCAGCAATCAACCGGGGCACCCGGGTCAACAGTCAACATAAAGTCAACTTTTCAAAAGTGGGTCTAAGCTTCAGTTTGTAGTTCTCCACTGCTTCGTCGCCCATTCTGACGACAAGTTTATGACTAAATGCTCTTCTTTCGAAATTTAAGTATTTTGTTCATTTAGTATTTTATCATGTAGCATTCCTGTTGTGTGATCCATAGATGGGCCCCCTTATATTCATAGCTGGTGGTTAGTGAGATTGTTAACCTAATTTATTTACAATAGATTGAGTTATTGACTGTGGAGCGCAGACAAATCATTTGACGATTTCTCAATTGCATCGATCCTTTTATTTCAAATATTTGTGGGAAAACACCCGATCTTGGTTTAGTTAACATTCTCTAGGGTAGTCTAGTCATTTTCATCATCTCATCCAACATGCACTCTAGGTTGCCCAAAAGAGAGAACTTTCCAACACCTTTCTATTTCGGTTTCAGTTTGTAAGGACAAAATTGGTTGATCTGAGAATGAAATTGCAAGTCTCTTTAATTCAAGCTTGATTTTGATATGGATAGACAACAATCAATTTTGGCAGGATGAAGGTGAAGACAAAATAACAGTCGGTTCATGCTGGGTCGACCTTCAGATGTAGAGGTGACAGTTCATTTGAGCCAGGAACAAGCTGAAGATGAAATATCGTTCGCTTTGCTGCAACCTTGATCTTGATGTGAAGAGGAAGTCAAACGTTGTCATTTGATCCAGGCTCGAGCTGCATGGAGATGTGTAAATGATTTTATGCACGGTCGATTGGTTTCATTCTGCACGTGATCGGAAGGCAAAGGCGAAAAGTCTCTCTTTGCAGCAGCGTGTAGGAGATGAGGAATTGAACTTTATTCTATGCTGGAACTGTCCGCACCAGTTTCTTAACCCACTTTTTTCTTCCTCACGCTTTTCCTCATTTCGCCCTTCTTTCAGCGATCAGCCATCGCTCAGGAGAAAACACAAAAGATTAGGTGAAGACCAAATGGACCGCATGTGAACGGACGGATACATCCCCGGTGATACAACAGATACATCCGTTTACCCATTGACCGACCGTCCGAAAACTTCGGATTCATGCAGTGTAACGGATCGGTCTGTTATGTTACTTTACTGAGATCCGAGATCCAAAACGGGAAGCAAAAATTAAGCTACCACATCCGTCTCTCATTTAAGCTTCATCTCTTCTACGGTGGTTGATCACACAAATTTATGCCGTCGAAAACAAGTAAATATGACCGCATTGCCAACATTTTTCCATCCGAGCGCATTTCTGTTCTTCCAATTAAAGCTGTGACTCTTCTGGACTGGTCGGGTCTACAGTGTAACTTACGAAGATTAGATCTTTTGAGTTCACCGTTTTCGTCATTAGGGGATCTCAGTCATCTCAGTACAAAATATGGCGCTGTAATTTGAGTTCTGTTCACCTTGTACATTCCTCTATCATCAACATGTTCGATGTAAGATGGTATATCTTGTACTACATGTCGGTTGTTATCGAACCATACTGAGACGTTTTTTGTGCAGAAGAAAAAATAAAAAGATCATTCCGACTTTAGTTTCATGAGGATATCTCTAAGAAAACAATAGTCCCATCATCGTCAGCGCTGATGAGCACAAATCAGAAGGATCACAGCAACGTCTAGGACGGGAGATAAAGTGGCCTGGGGTTCACCAATAACCGCGGAGTTTATTCATATGCGTAAGTATTAAACGGTAGACCGTATCCTCAGGAGAAAAGGTTCAAGGGCACGCAAACCCGGCAGACACCGGCTTGCCGCACAAAGTCAGCAGACGAGCGACGTCCCCGGGAACCCGCACTCCTAGGCCGAGGAAACTGTTTCTCGCAGCGAAGCAAAGGCACGCTACGGCTTGTTCGTCGGAGAGACTCGCGATCAGGTTGCAACAAGGTCCACGAACGGGCGGAGGACGGTTGAGCACAGGGGAGCATACTCTTAGTCTGTTGGCATTAATTAAGCAGACCACAGTTGGGACGCCAGGAGGCGGCGGCGGCGGTGGGGGCGGTGGTGGTGGAGGGGAGGACGGAGGTACCACTGGAGGAGTGGACGGTGGAACTACTGGGGGTGCAGACGGAGGAACGACCGGGGGAGTAGACGGAGGAACGACTGGGGGAGTAGACGGAGCGACGACTGGGGGAGTAGACGGAGGAATCACTGGAGGTGCAGATGGAGGTACCACTGGGGGTGTGGATGGAGGAGCCACTGGAGGTGCAGATGGAGGTACTACTGGGGGCGTGGACGGAGGAACGACAGGTGGTGCGGACGGAGGTACCACTGGGGGCGTGGACGGAGGAACCACTGGGGGTGAGGACGGAGGTACGGGAGGTGAAGGTGGAGATTCGACAGGCGGCGTCGCAGGTGGAGGTGAGGATGGAGCGACGACTGGTGGAGACGGGCTCTCTGTTGGTGTAGGAGGTTGGGGTTCTACGACTTGGGAAGAAGCCAACGTGACGAATAGCAGGTTCACGAGCAAGAACACTGCTGTCATGGCTGTAGTCTTGGCAGCCATGACGACCTTTCTGTTGGGTGATTCAGAGCCGGTGTTGGGCTCGGCTATTATAGAGAGGGGAAGGAAGCCTTGAATGGGGGCTACTGAAGTCGGCCTTTGTGAGGGTTGAACTTGCAATTAAGCACCTGGCTTGACACGATTCTACCGGGGATGGTCGTATGAAAGAGCGTTGTATCTCATGGCCTGCAGTTGCCATATTTATTTGTCGTGCACTGTTAATGGGATTGTGACTTGCAACCGTATCCCACTAAAATTAGCATTGGTCTCATCGCCACCTTATCTCGGGTCAGCAATTAAGACGACGTGAGGAAATTGGCCATGAAGTTTGAAAAATTAATGGGCGAAAGTTTGCCTTTACCTGATATTGCGGTGTGGCAAAGAGCCAAATTTAAGACGGAATTTAACTGGTCAATTTGGTGTGCCAGGTCCAGAACTGCTGACCAGCTCGAACGTTCTATTTCATTAATGAGGTGTTGAGATTTGGAAGATTTTCAACGTCTGGCGTGAGGTTGCGGCTTTAAATGGCGGAATAACCTGCCTGTTCATTCCTCGGCACCCTGAACCGGGACGATTTCTGTCCTACTGGAGACGCTTTAAAGGTCGGAATAACCTGCGAATGATTTTCTCCTTCCGACCATCATATCTTCAAGTCTGTAAGTTGACAAACTATGGTTACAGCGCAATAAGTATAAGGCTACATAGAGGATGGGGATGTAGGTCTAATCAACCTAGCTGCCACATGGTATTTAGCTGCAATTTATGGTTGGAAGAAAACAATACATGCGCTTCCCATTTGTGGTTCGAATAGTTCGTTACACCCTAGGTCCTTCTCTTTCAACTGTGCATGCTACGATGACTTAACAGCTGCATTTTCATAACCTCTTCAAGGTTAATCGAGATTGGAATTTATACACTCTATCCAGAAACAAGGATACGCTGGAACAAATAAGGAATAGACAGACAGAGTCGACCGCTGGAGATCTCTGTGAAAGCCCCAAAGCTGATTGTAAACATTAATATGAAGAAATAAAGGCATAATTATCGAAAAGGATCTTCTTGATTTCCAAAGAATCTTACCAAGAAAAAACTTGAAATACCTTCATACTTTTCAGCTAAATAATGTCGTATTTCTAAAATTGGGTTTGCTGTCTTAGCCATTGTGGAGCATGCGTTGAACCTCTTTGGAATCAGCCAGGTTAAGAGCCAGTCGTGAAGCTCACAGTGATGGGTGCGAAGTTAGCAACAGTGGTGTTCAGAACGCAAGATTTAAATCAATGCGCCATTGAATTTGAACGTTATCAGTGGTTAAAGTACCATGTGATCCAATTATCAGTATTGTATCTTTTGCTGCGTATTGAAAAGAAATTGATCTTATGCTCGCTTTCTGCATTCAATATTTTTACAAGAATATGGCTCGACGTGATATCTACCTCTGTGACAGGACTTATGATAGCCTTCTGTGTTTCAGAATGTTCGTGAGATGTCCACCCCGTATTGTGCTCTTCCTGTTCTGATTTACACATCATAAGGGACTTGGAAAAACTAATCTTTCAAGATTGTTTGATTTTTCATTTGCTTTCAAAATTTTGCTTTTTTAAAATATGAATTAGTTTCATTGTGTACTCTTATTTAGGTCCTGTCGAAGCCAAATAATTACAAACTATACCAGCTGAATCTATATTTGAGAATTATATAGAACTAATATTTTTTATTGTACCGTATCTCATGGCTCGTAAACTTCTGGTTTGAAGGTGTCAACCATCTATTCCCGTATGTGATCTAGATAACGGTGTTTTCTGAGACGATAATAATCGAGATTAGACAACTTCAATGCAGTCTACCAACAATCGAAAATTTATTAGAGTTTTCTTCTAAAAGGCTGGAAAAAACAAAATTTTGTAGTGTGCTGGTAGGGACGGAGCTAAAAAAGACTGTCATGAGTTTGTAGGCGGGACGATTGGGAGATAGACAGTTGAGATATGGATAGTAAGGTGGTGAATAAGGGTGATTGAGAGATGGACAGCAAGGTGGTGAGTAGGGGTGATTGAGAGAGGGACAGCAAGGTGGTGAGTAGGGGTGATTTTGAGATGGACAGCAAGGTGGTGAGTAGGGGTGATTGAGAGATGGACAGCAATGTCTGGTGTCCAACGCTGGTACTATCCTCGAACTTTTGCTTGAGAAAAAAAGTGCGGTGTGGCAAAAAGTCTAATTTAAGACGGAATTTGAACGGTCAGTTTGGTGCACCGAGTCTACATCTGTTATCCAGCTCGAACGTCCTCTTTCATTGATGAGGTAATTCAGATTTGGAAGATTTTCAATGTCTGGGGTAAGGCTACCGCTTTTAAGGGCGGAAAGCCCAGCCTATTAAGTCTTCAGCACTCTGAACCGGGTTGATTTCTGTGCTGATGGAGACGCTTAACTATAGACTTGTGAAGAGAGCACAATACGCTTAAATAGGGGATGGAGGTTTAGTCAACTTAAATTTAAATGCCATGGCATTTAGATGCAATTTCTGGTTGCAAGTAAACATTGTATGTGTTTCCATTTTCTGGTTCGAAAATTGTAGAAGTACAAATACAACGAAAACCCTGCTGTTACTTCCACTGTGATGCAGGGTGTTGGTCTCACTTGGGCCTGTATCTCCGCACTAGATACACTAAATACATCAACGACAAACAAGAAGTAGAATAAAATATGGATATCAGAGGTCACACCACGACAAGCGAGAGAGAAAATAGTCGTAACACAGGAAAACACCACAAGAGAAAAGAGTTCCCCCACAAAAAGAAGTTTCAAGTTCATTACAGCGTTGGTCAACTCTGCACATGCCACGATGTCTTAGCAGCTGCATTTTTGCAGTTCTTCAACCTTAGCAGTGATTAGAATTTATATACTGTATCTGATGACAAGGATATGCAGGAATAAATGAGGAAAAGACAGACCAGTCGACCCTTGGTAATCTGTGAGAGCCATCGTTGACTGTGTACATTAATGGGAAAAATTAATTCCACAATTATTGCATAGGCTCATCTCGATTTCCGAAGTTTCTAAACGCCTACAATTGAAATAGTTGTATTTTTACGATTGTCCGTGTTGTCGAAGACATTTTGCACCTTTCCTTATACCTTTGTTTAAAATTGTGGCTTTGAAAAGGCTATGTCATGTACCAGTGGTAGAGAGATAAAGAACAAGTCGTGACGTTCAAAATGATGGGTTGGAAATTAGCAACAGTGGTTGTTAGAACTCACGGCTCACACTAATCAACCATTGATTTTGAATATTATCACGGGTATTGTACCTACCAACCCCATGACTCATATTGAATCTTTTGCTGCTTATCCCCAAGAAATTGATCATAAGGTGAATATGGTGCATTCAATATTTTTCAAATATTTCTGCTCAGCAAGGGATTTATGTCTGTGAAAGGAATTTTGATACCTTTTTGTGTATTAAAATGATCATGGAATGTCCTCCCATTGTTGTGTTCGTTTTCATATTATTTACACATCTTATTGGACTTCCTATAACTTTCAATCCAGAGTTTTCTATTTGTGATTGTTCTTTCGGTTTCAACAGTTTTTTCTATTGAAATTTGAATTGGTTTCAAAGGGTGCTCTTTTTTATGTAGTTCAATCCGAATAACTGCACATTGTATCTTTAGATTCTTTACCTGAGAACTCTAGGGAAAACATGTTTTGGTTGTACCTTATACCACCGGTAGTAAGCTTCTGTTTTTAAAACAAAATGTTTCGGTTTCCCCTGTAGCTTTAATTTTGCCAGATGCCGACTATCTGGCCCCTTACCTGATCATGATGACGGTGTTTTGTGAGACAATAACTGAGATTAAACTACATCAATGGCAGTTAACCAACAAACGGAAATTTATCTGGGTGTTCTTCTGAAAGGCTTGAAAGAAGACAATTTGGCCGTGTGCTGGTGGGAGTGGCGTTAAAGCCGACAGTCATGAGTCTGTAGGGGGAGGAATGAAACGTGGATGGTAGGTTGCTGGGTATGGGTGGGATCACTCTGGAAGAATGATTTCCACCTTCAAGAGTGTAGACATGGTAATATTCCTGACTTCTTTTGAAAGTAAATATTAAATGAAGAAATAATTTAGTTTACTTTTGCAGGTATAGACGACACGTAGTTTCTTTTTTCAATTTGATTGAGGACAGTAATGCCTCTTTAGAAGTGTTGCATTTAGTTCGTTTCAAGACATGTTGCTAAGTTTTCACGAGCTTCAATTAACGTAGTGGAATATCCAATATAATTTCCTTGGTTTGGTAGTCAGGATAATTCACTATGAGTCCCCTTGAAGGTCGGTTGGGCGGTCTCTTGTCTCCCTGCTGACGCTAAAACAAGTTTTTCTGCGTTTCCTACGATACAGGGCACGCTGCTGGACATTCCTGAACAGTAATATCCTTCCAGAAATCGGATGTAAGACGGAATCATGTATGGTAAGATTGGCGTTCGGCATCAACATCAACTGTCCACCTCTCACATCTCAGTTCGTTGACTAGGCATAGAAGTGATTATGATTTTAATGTCCGGCATAAGGTCGCCGTTTTTATGCGCACAAAAAGCCGTCTATTAATCTCTGCTTGTCCGACAACGGCAATAGAAGATTTACTTTGACTCTGACCGGAGAAGATGTGTGTATTCACGTCGCCGCGCTGGGACAGATTTGTGGGGCCAGCTGCATGTTGTGATAGTTTGATTATATTTTTATCTGTTCCAAGTTGCACGCCGACGAATTCAGGCTGCATTTCTATGTGAATGGATACGGAGGCTATGTTAACCTGGAAACTGTATCGCATTCACACCTAGTATTTTGTCCCCTGAAGAATATCTTTTCACAGGGAGAAAATTTGAGATTTCGAGTGGAACGAAAGTTTTATGTCGGTTACCTTGCGATCATTTTCTCGATTATGTAAAGTAATAATCGGGGTATTGCAGATATGATGAATCAGATTTTAATTTTCTTATTGACAAACCGTACATAAACATCAAGGGACTTTAAGAGGCTCATACTTCCAAGGTAAAATTTTTTGCAATGCTAGGTATGTGTGTCATGTCTGGAAGATCTTGAGATATTCCGTCAATTTATCCAACCTTTGGTGACATAGAAGCGCATGTATCGTGTATCGTCTGAGGACAGGTTGGACAATAGTGGAGACGTTTACGACATGGGCAGGAAGTTGGTAGCTAGTGTTGTAGTATCCTTAGGCTGCCATTCATACACCATTGGTTCTGTACGTTTTGCATGCTTAAGGCGTCCTAGATATGCATGCTAAATATTTTGCCCGTTGGCAAACTAGAACTCAGTTCTTTCATGACATAATTTTTCTACGTGGATACAACTACAAGTACAGATTTAACTGAGTTGTGGGATTTTTCAATCTTTTTATGTCTTAGAATACTTTCTTTTATTTTCTCTGAGTATTGGGCTTTTCTCTCGTGATTATGGCATGAGAATTTAGATCTTCTAACCATCATCTCAGACACTTTTCAACTCCAGCATTCTGAAACAATATCTAGCTTGTCCCTATAGATGAAGAAGTACTTTGGAAGATTGAATGAAGTTGTCCCCATTGTTGAGTAATGGATTAACTCAAAACAGAAATTATGATTTTCATGATATTTGGACATTAATAAGAAATTGATTCATAGATATTATGTGACATAAATTGAATAGTAGAATAAGGTAATAAATGATATTAAAGGTTTTTAGATTATTTTAGCAATGAATTAAGGTCTTGATGATAGGAAATGTCTTATTGTATTTCAAAATCTCTATTAAGGATATGATTGTTATAAAAGATGAAAAATATAGGCAATACAAAGCTTGTGTGAGGTAAATATGTTATCATCTCATGTGTAAACCTTAATATTTTGATTTTCTGTATCAATTGGCTCTAATAATATGGACATTTGAGTAATTCATAGTAAGGTCTTTGAATGAGGAGTCAAGTGAAACACAATTCAGAGAAAATGATCAAGTCATTAATTTGATATTGATTTTATAATATTATTGGTTTAATATATTCATGTAGGGATAAACTAGTCCAAAAGTATGACCTTGCATCCTAAAATTATTTTTATTTCATAAAATATGCAATATAGAAAGCTAATTCAAAGATTAGTTCATGACTAAAAATGGTCCCTAAAAGTTTGAAGTACTAATAGAGATCTGTGAAGTGTCAAGGTTGTCCAAACTTGTTAACCTTGAGACCCACATGTCCAAACTTGTTTCCATGAGGATAATCATTGAGATTCTTAGAAATGACCCACCATGTTCATTTGGAATGAAATCCAAATTTTAGGGTTAAATTCGATTTTTGTCTTCCACAAATGGTGTTCTAATCTCTAACTCATGTCTTTTTGTCAAAACCCTCATGCTGCACATACAAATTTCACTAGTTGAAGTTTTCTTGGTTATTTGCTAAGGTTTCCTTTTCATTGTCTCCTTGAAGTCAAAGAATATTATGCTGTAACTTAATATGTTGCTTGAGTGTATTGTACAAGATTATTGGCATGGGAGTTCTGGTAAAACTAAGCAATATGATTTCATAGTGGCCAATAGTGGATTCCACAGTGGTAAGGTGAAATCCTAGTCCAAGGACAGTTTGAAAGGCATTTGAACTGGATTTGGAAGGAATTTGCATCACCAAATGGCAGTTTTCGATGAACAATAGTAACCATAATGATGGAGTGGACTACATTGAAAAGGGACAATGCTCATAATTGTGGCCTCCACATTGCTCATTCCAAGAAAAATGGTAGTTTGTTTTTCCAGCTTGGAAACAAATTAAGTTTAGGATACTAAAATAAAACTTTTTGACTAGACATAGAATATGCTATTAGTAGTATGAAATTTAGGGGAACTAAACTCGAGGAGTGTGCCCTAATCATAGAGGTATTAATAACACTAAGAAAAACCATCAAGTATGAAGTGGCTAATGTCAAAATGACTATTTATTTAGATCCATCTATGATAAGAACACATCCTGAAACTATAGAGCCTGTTTGGAAAAATAGCCATTGAAGAAGCCAAATAGAGGATTCCACATGTCATGTTCCTAAAAAGTTTGTAACAGCATTAACTCATCGTTGATTTTCTATGTAAAACATGTAGAAACTTAGGCGTTGACTGAAATATCCAAGTATTATGGCTTTGATTTATGTTTTTGATGTTAAGTTGAGAGCTACTGATGATATAGACATCGCAAAAGGCGCATTAACTGTTCTCTTCTTGTTTTGTGTTTTCCCAAAAGTAGGTGTCATAATGTGTAGAATGAAACATTTTACGTGTATACTAGAGAAATGCATCTGTACAATGTCTTACTAGGTCAGATGGGATTAGCTACAAGGAGCAGGACAGCCCTAGACATTTTAATGTCAATTAATTATAGTCATGCTGACAAAGCCTTTCCTTTGTTACACAATTTCTTTGACATCTTACATTCAAAAGTATAGAACATAATAATTATTTCAATTATTCATAAAATCAAAAATTTAACACCCTTTTCTATGGAACCACTAGGATTCTTCACTAGTCAAAGTTTAGTTTGCATTGTCTTTGCTATTCTTGTTTTATCTTAAGTAATTGATCATTTGATAGATTGAAATACTTTGATAAAAGCATGCTGACAGGATTTGCAACCTCAATGTTCAATTTGCAGAACACTTTTTCAACATACTTTTTTTGGGATAGTCTCAAGAAACCATCAACTCTATAACCACTGATTCTAATCTTGAGAACTTGCTTTGCTGCCTCCAAGTCATTAGATTCCTTTCCTAGTTTATCAATTAACTTGTTCCTACACATCAACTCTTCTCATCAACACATCATCAATATAAGGTAATAAGATAATATGAGAATTTTTGAACTTCTTCAAATAGTAGTAATGATCTGTTTTACATGATTAGAAGACTTTCTTGGTCAGAAATGCATCTAATTTCTTATACAGCTAGCTTAATGCTTGCTTCAGTTCATAAAAACTCATCTTCAACTTACATACATGATTTTATTTGCCACCATGGCAATATACCTCATCATGTCTTCCTCTAAATTGTCATGAAGTCTGTTCTTATATCAAGTATTTCAAGTAAAGGTCTTCTCCAGTCACAATACTAAGAACTAATTGAATTGTGGCCAATTCACAATAAGAGAGAAATTTCTATGTAATCTATCCCTTTGTTTTGTTGAAAACTTTTACAACAAATCCTGCCATTACCTCTTGTTCCATCAAAATCTTCCTTGACCCAATACACCCACTTATTGTAGAGTGCTTTCTTCTCACATAATAATGAAGTTAGCTCCTAAGTCTGATTTTTTATATATCTATCTCCTGTCTCTTACTATTAACAAGTCTTTAACATCCATAACTTTTGCATAAAACCTAGGTTCACCACTAGCTATGAAATAACAATTGACGTAAACTATAAGAGTACTTTACAGCTGGTCTTCATACTTTGTTGAACCTTCTCAACTAAAATGCAAAAGCATTGTCTTCATATTATGCATTTTCATTTAATGGTTATTATCAACAAAGATAAATATTTCTCCTTCTGAAATATTTTTGAATAAATTCTAAATATTTTCTGTCCTTATATTAAAATATTTAGTTGAATGTAGCATTCCTATTGACCAAGATTTTCTAGTTTTGACTACCTCAAAATTGATAGCCGAAATCATCAGCTCAATATCTAATGAAAAAATACTTTATGGATTTTGGATCCAAGTTGTCTTCGTTTTTATAATCTACATCCATATAAGAAAGACATCCAAAGATTTTTAGGAAAGAGAGATCAACCTTGTTTCCAATTTAGCACTCCTTTGGGAGTAGATGATCTGGGGGTACTTGATGGTTACCTATTTTATCAAGTAGATTAGGGTGTTAGCAACACATCTCCAACAAACAATTTGCAGCCCAACATGCAGTCTCATACTCTTGGCTAGTTCATTCCAAGTTGTCCATCCTTTGAGAGAATTTTACTAAGGTGTATAAAATAGTCTCATCCCCCACATCTCATGTTTCAAATAAAATTCCTTGAATTCATAATACTGATACACACCACCATTTATATTTCTTAAATTTCATGTAAGTATTTGATTTAGTTTTTATAGAATAAAGATATATCCTTTGAGTTGAGTTACAATGAAAGTGGCATTATATCTTGAACCTCCAAGTGAAGAAATAATGCAAGGTCACACACATCAATGTGAACCAATTATAATTGTTCAATTTTTGGAGTCCCCACTCGTCAATGTGGAGAATTCTAATGTTTCAATTTTTTTATTATTTCCATTGTGAAGGAAACATTCTAATACTTACGATTTTTTAGAGTTTTTTGTTATTATTTCGAAAATAATAATTGCAGCACTATTCTTATTGATGGTTCTCATATATAAGGTGCTCATTTTTACACCTTTTGCAATTATCATGCCTCATTTTGTGATTTTTCACAAGCCAATAATAGAGGTTTTGCTAAGCTTATTGATCGTTCCAAAATTTCGTACTTAAGGAGTGTCAAAAATAAAATTAAAATGTTTAGATGTCTTCCTAATGATGCTAATGAGTATAGTTTAAGAAATATTTGGGTCAAATCACAAAGAATTCTCTAACCTCAAGAAAGATTCAACTTCTAATTACAATTGACTTTTTGATGAAGAATAAAATGAGGAGATAAAAGAAAGTTGACTTAAGGACATTAAGAGGGAAATAGATGAATCTTCTTTTGATGATTTTTCAATTGCCAAAGGAAGAAAAATCATGTGAGAAACAAATGATAAAATGTGGGATGATTGTGAATTCCTTAACCCTAATGTGCTTGAATAAAAACTCTGATCTTCCTAGATCCTCTTATGTCAGTTAAGAGATCAATATAAAGATTAAAGGAAACTAAGCTACTCTTAAACTACTTCTTAATCTATTCTTATCCCTCTCTAATTTTAATCAATACTCAACTTTGATGAACCAAAGGAGCAAAAAAACATGGGAGGAGAAGGATCAAAAGAAGAACCTAAAATATCCTAAATCTACCTTACCTTGCTCACCCTTGGAAATGTGATAAGTCCTGATAAAGCAAGAGATTCAGATATATCAAGGGAAATAAGAGAAAGGTAAAAGGATTAAATTCTATCCTTGGATCAACCTAGTGTCACTCTAGGGATCAAAGAATTGAATCCATACCTAAACTTCAACCAATCAACTCTTTTTCACCAAGAGGATCTCAAGAAGAAGGAATGCAATAATAAAATAAAATTCATCCATTCAAAATAAAATGTAATACATAATGAAAGGACTAAATACATGAAAGATGGTTTATATGTTATTTCTAGTGCTCAAATGGTTCCTCCTCGAGTTCTTATTTTGACTCAAGGGGTAAAGTTTGTGGAGATCTCTTCTTCCTCTTGGATGTACCCTCTACTATGAATGAAATGCCCTTCTCTCTCCTCTAGGTAGCTTCTCATTCTCCACTTGTTTGAGTTCATTCTCAACCATACATCATGGGGGAGAGTGCACAGCCCTTGGATTAGATTTCTCTCTCCAAGGGCAGCCCCAAGAAGGTGGGTGGTGCCTAGGGTGTCCTCTCACCTTTCCTCATCCTAAGACTTATCTCAACCCTTAGATTGGGCTGATTAAGGGGCTGCGACTGTCTCAAGGGTTGTCTAATGACGGAGAGGGGCATGGCTGATCAGATAATGCCACATACCCCTCCCTCTAATTAAGGAAGGAATGAACCTCCCACCTTAAGTTGGTGGTTTCCTTAATTTGTGTGGAGAGAAAATGCCTCTTTCTTGGTGGGCCTCCTCCTTAAATAACATGGACTGTCCAGCTGGCCCATTGGCCTGGTATAACTTGAAATATATTACTAAAATAAAGCCCATTACCCCTTGAATAAATAAATACAATAAATTAAACACAAAGGGGAAATCAACATGGTAAATCTAGACTCATTTGTACATGAGTTGACTTTAGGCTTAGGAGATACAGAATAAATCATACAAATCATATAGATTATGTTTTATAATTTTAATATTCATGAGTCAAAGAACTGATATTAATTAGGATTTAATAGAAAAATCCAGAATAATAAAAAAACCTTAAAATATTTATTTAAATACAAAATGAATCCCAAAAAAATTCTAAAAATTCTAAAAATTTCCAAAAATAAATAAAAATACATGACTATAGTAATATTTTAGACATTAAATGACATTTATTTTATAACATCATTCAAATGAAGTATATAAATAAATAAATACACATGCTATAAAATTATGTCAAAATTATGTCATACTTTACATGTAAAATTTGCATGTTATCAACTAATTTGCCCAACTATCCAACTGAGATAAATTCCTCTTCAATCTTGGGATATGTCTCACATTCAACAACATTTGTCTCATCTTGCTGAAAATTTTGATTTGAATAGAATCTTTGTCAACACTATCCAAAATGTCATCATCAATAGTACATACCTTGCCACAATTTTACTGTTTACATGAGGTAGAGTGGAAGGAGACACTAAAGTCTAAAGTATAAGATTCTATCAAATTATTCACACTCAAAATGAAAGAATCTTGAAACTCTTTTATCATAGAGTTTATGGATTTATCATCACTCTACCCTTAATTGAGATTTGATTTCTCCCTCTTATTCCTTTTAACATTCCTCAATTTTTCACACTATCAATTCATAATATTTGGACCCTTTAATTGTCTTCCACTTGATTTTCTCTTTTCATGTCACTCACCCCTTTGTTATGTCTACTCACAAAAGAGTATATTAGACTCAAATAAGAAAACATTTGCCATAGTTCCAAGAGCACCCATGATGTGACTTAGTCGTAGTAAATCACATAAATTTAAAATTTATAAAACTAGAAAATATCAATTTTCAGATATTTAGAAGTATTTATGAATAAATATATAAATTATAATTCAATAAAAGTTTCAAAAATAGTGGAAATTTTTTAGGTCAATCATAGGGATGTAAGATAATATTAGGTAGTATTTTAGAATTTTCTTCAAAAAATATGATTTTTTATAAATTTTATATTAAGAAATAAAAATAAAAATATTTATAATTTACAAAAAAGGAAAATAAGGGGTGCGGATGTCAAGATGATGTCAGCACTTGACAAATGCGAATCAAGTGAAAATAGAGTTTTGCTTAGTGATTCTTATGTAAGTAATTACAAATAGTTTAATTAGTCAAATTAAGATTTGTAAAAGTCGGAAGAATCATAATTGAATGAAAAGTAGTTTGAAATTTTTAAATGACAAAATTGTCTCTAAATGAAGTAAAAACTAAGTTGAAAGTTGAAAAAATAGAGTTTCAGTGTTGTAGTAGTAATATATCGACTATGCACCAGAATCCTAAGCGTTCAAGAGGATTGTTGTGTAGTGTTTATGGTCTTGAAGGCTCTCTATAGAAGAGGATGATGTGAGTAATATGTAGATCTTTTTCAAAAGTTTAAAGATTAATGAAATAGGTCGTCGAATAATCTTCGATGACTATTACTTGGTGGAGTAGAAAAACGGCAACTTTGTGACTCTCTAGCGGTTGTCACCCCATGAAGAAAAGTTAGATGAAGGTGAAGCATATGTCAAGGAGCTTCATCTTCAGGTCTGCGTAATAAAAGGAAGCTCTTCATCACATTTGGTACGTTCTCAAAAGTGGTGACTTATCTCTTGACAGATCATTCTCTTCTTAATGACGACTTATTTGTCAATCAATAGTAGATGATTTACTCGATGGATTTGTGATCTTTTTATCACAAATTATTCAATAATTTTAGTAATAATACTTTATGAATTGTGTTGATGAGATTTTCATCATTGATTGAGTAATTATGGTAGCTTAATTCTTCATTAATGATCTATAAGAAAGATGTGATTTAATTAGATAAAAATATGAGTCCTGGCTCTAATAAGATTTGAATCTGCACTAGTCATTTGCCTACATGAGAGAGAGGAAAACAAGTATGCAAATACTCTTATAAAGTCACATCATCAGACTACCTCCTTCTAATAAACAAGGGGTATTGTTGGTATTAAAAGCTTCAAAATCATTCTAAAGAAGGTGTGACCACCAGTTTAGTCTCACTTCAATTATATGCCAATTTTTGAGACACATATATGATAATGGAAAATTTAGAAATCAATGTCCCTTTCTCACATGTGTATGACCACCCCTTGTCCCACAACTAGCTAGTCACCAATGATGTGGAAGGAGAGTGGCACACATGTGCTCCCATCAATCCATAGCTGCTCAAGCCCCTACTCATAGCTTCATCCCATTTGTGCTTCTGACCCGCTTGTGGGCCTAGTCGGCTAGTAGGTCCCCTCTTTTTCTATTTTTTTATTTTATTTTATTTTCTTTACTTATCTCAAAAATAAGATTATAAAAATCATATAAATTTTTATAAAATTACATAATTAGTCATAATTTGCTTATGGTGAATTGAATTAGTTTCCAAATATAAATAATTACTTTTTACAAGATGTATTATCAATTCTATTTCACTAAACTTCCAATATATACTTTGCTATTTGGTAATTATGTGTACTACTTTTTCTTAAAAGACATCCTAACCCTCAAAGGTAATGTTATACTAGTTTCCAACTAATAGTTTTAGGATTTAAATATAAAAATATAGTAAAAAAAGATATGGTTTTTAATATGATTTTTTATAAATTTTGTAGGTCTCCAATGACTAACTAGTTTTGTGGAATTATCTCCAAGACCTCTGCCATCTTTAACTTCTTGGTAGTGATAATTCCTCAAATTATCTAGTTAAGATGAGAAATATGATGTCAATTTGAACTTTAAAAGAATAAAGGAATACCATGAACACATTTAATTCTTCTCATAAAAACATTTTAATGAGACATGAAATTATCTCATAATATCTCGTTAATCTTTTATTTACCTAAAGAACGCAGGGGGTGGAGGAGAACTAATTGTTTAACACGTTAGATATTTATTTGCGCCATAGACCAATGAGCAATTAGTTAATCAGAAAAATGTGAAAGTGTTATCCGGCTTTCTTGTAATCTATACAGGATGGGAAGGGCAAAGTGAGCAAGGAAAAGGAAGGTATCACCCTCCTCCGTATTCACAATTGCCTCTCTTCCCTTTCCCTTTTTGGGCGCAATTCCTTTCCAACCGCGGAATTGGTCACCTCACTCCTGTCCTTTGCCCTCGGCATCATCCTCCCACCTTAAACGAGTCTGCTCTTCCATAACTTTTTCTCTATGATGTCGTCCGCTTACATGGCTTTCTTAGCTTCAATCCTTGCCAACCACGATCAAATCTTCATGAGCCCATTTTGGCAAGAATTGTTCAAATGGAATATACCCAACTACATTGGAGCAATATGTATCCCCCCTTGACTGATGGTCAGATTGAGGTGGTCAACTGTAGTCTCAAGACAAACCCCAAGTGCTTAGTGGGGCCAAGTTTTTGTACAACACCAATAATCATTCTTCAACAAGCATCACACCGTTCTAAGCAATCTATGGAAGGGACCCCTCGACTTTGCTTCATTACAGACATTCTCAGTCTTCTCTAGACATGAACAATCATCTCATCAGCAAGGGAGACACGGTGCTTGATCAACTCTTAGAGCCACCTGAGGCAAGCTCAGCATGTATGAAGGCTTACACGGACTAGAGGTTTTGCAACATGTATGAAGGCTCAACATGTATAAGCGAGTACTCGCAAGTGCTTCGCGCGCAGGACTACGCATATGAAGGGATTCGTGTGCTGTTTTTTTTCTCCAAATAGGAGACTGTTGTATCATGTGGAAAGAAAAATAGGAAGAGGTCTCCACATGGTTAGTCCCATATTAGACCTTGTAACAGTGGGAAACCCCCCAGTCTATAAGTAATGGGCCCTACTATCCGGATCCAATGAGCTCCATGATAGGGTGTTCTCTATGAGAGGAAAGAATGTAGAAATACATTCGCTCCGCCTCAGAGATTTTCTTTTCTGAGGGTTTACCGGTGGAATCCCCGCTCAGCTCCCAACACCTATGTGGTAGGGGTACCGAAACGTAGTCTCCTCTAATCTCAAGCTTGCAGAACCCGGAATTATAAATGAATTCCGGATCCATTGGTACCAGTTGCACGTGATTGTTTTGGCTTCCATACTGCAATCGGTGTGCCTCCGAGTCCGAAAGATGGCTCTCAAGTGTTGTGGAGTAACCAAACACAAACAGTTTATTGCTGTAATTTGGAAACCAAATGAAGGTAGGACGACAAGACACAAGGATGTTAACCCAAAAATGCTGGCAGTTGCTCACAGCAGCGTCTTTAAGTCCTTAAGGGACAGAGTCTAAGCGGTTGGGAGAGGAGTCCAATTATTTGAGAAAAAGAACAAGAAAAAGAAAAGGCATGCAAGAACTTTTGTATCCATCATTATAAGAACTATAATGACAATAACGAAATATAAATATGTATAAATCATATTGAAGAACGAATTTAAAGAAGCATTATTATCGAACTGCAAGTGTTATTGTGAAACATTGTAAGTAGCCTTAGATGTCCAACGAAATTGCTCAAATAGTTTAAAGATAAACTACGAAGTTTTCACTGAAATACAAAGCTGTGGTGAGATTATTTAAAAGAATAATATAACCAAGAAAAAAATGTGCCAAATTTTCCTATTTTTACATCACATGAGCAAACTAATTCTTCTGACACTTATCACCGACCTCAAGAGACAACGTGAACAAAATGAATATGAAAAGTTGAGAGACAAAAATATATGGTAATGATATAAAAATAACGACTTAATCTTTGAAAAGAAACCTACTTTAATGGTGATTGCAGAGAATGTAAAGAATTACCTTTTAATATATATTTCTTTAACAAAATGTAATCGACAAACTAAACAGTTTTGCTTTGAATGCACTATAGTTTACAGTAAAGAGAGTAAAAAATGTATTCTTATAATGCAAAGAAAGAGTGAACTTTGGGGAAAACATTGAGTCCAATGATTATTCACTTCATTCTCACACAACTATGCGACGTTATTCAAAAGAAATACGACGAACTAGCCTTTGTCAAATTCTAATGGGTGAGGCGCAGTCCTCAAAAGAAACAGTTACGAGTAGCCGCACAAACGAGAAGGTCGAGTAGTTAGTTTAGCAAAAGCTACCCAGCCAAGGTTTGAGGAACGACTCTAGTTTGTCCTGTCCCAATTAAGGAAATGTTTATTTTATGCTGCATTATTGTAACCATTCATCGTCCAACAATAAATAAATTTTAAGGTAGTTTTTGCAAGACAAAGATTAATCATTTAGAGATGAATGGTATCTAGTTGAAATAGATTCAAGTAAACCAGGCATTCCCGGTGGCGAGAAGGTCTTACTGACTTTCGTGATGAACCTTTGGTTGTTCTAAATAAACAACACAGAAGATTTTTGCGTCATTTCTTACCTTCTTATTTATTAAACTAAGTGTTTCTGAGGCATTTTAGAAATTTCCATTCTCCATGTCGAGAGAGGACTCCAAAAAGCTGAGCGCGTTAGAGCTGGTTCTACAATATGACGTCCTATATTTTTAAGAAAAAGGTTGGTGTCATCCTTGCGCTAACACACTCTTCTCGTTTAAGTTCTCAAGTGCCGAGGACCGCATCCATTGTCTCCTCGACGGGGAGACTACGAACGTGGAGCAAGACAGGTTTAATTCACCTATTTCAGTTGGAGATGAACAAAACAAGAATCTTAGATGAATGTTCTCAAGTGCTTTGTTCGTTCATTTGATGAATGTTTCTTTTATATTCTAAATTTTAATAACTTGTTTTACTAACGAAAATTCGTGAAACTCTTTTCTGTGGTGTGAACTGGTTATTGAATCTGGAACCATTTTCTCTAAGCCAACGAATTCTTAGATGACACTGTTGTGTCGCCACTAAGGTTCACAATAAACTTATAATTCATGCTTTCAAAACTAAAGCCCATCAAAACCTTTCAAAAGAAGAACAATTTTTTTTTAACCCAGGTGGAGAAAACTAGCAATCTATGCTTCCAAGGAGCTGCAAAGGTAGTAATTTCATGCTCAAATTAAATGCAAGCTCAGTTTCAGCCCAACTCAAGTAAACTAGAGGCCCAAGATGTGTGGGGACATAATTCGGCCTAAATTCAATTCTAGATGACCCAATAAAAGATTTCAACACATGTTAAATATTTCAAAATCTCAATTATCATGTTTATTATTTTTCACATTTTTTTATGTAAAATAATCCCTCTATTATATTAAGAGTATTTCTATTTCTTATGGGGATTCTGACATAATCCTCTTCCTTGAAAATGTTCTAAAAGAATCTCCTCTTTTCTAGGTCTGTTATAACCTGATTTTGGCCTATTCAGAGGCCTCTTTGTAGTCCCAAAGACATTCTAAGTTTATCTCTATTAGTCCCACAAAAGTTACCTCTTTTCAGGTTCTATTTCTTCACTAGTGCATCCTCTATGGATTGAGGAAAATTATTTTCAGCATGTTGACTCAAGATCAAGCCCTTGTGGACTCAAAGATCAAAAAATTTTCATCTTGTAGACTTCGGGTGAAGGATTTTCATAGAAAATAAGCATTTTGTGGATTTAATGATGAGATTTCAACTCTGTACAATTCAGCCAGCCCTAACTCGCTCAAATTGTTCATCTGTCAAATTTCAGCTGCAGCAACTCCCCTACTCTAATGGGGACACTCTTCAAATTTCATTCTTCGTAGGTCATAGGGCAGAAATTCACGAGCTAGCGCAATAACAGAACCAATACCTTTAAAGTATGTCCTACCACCCACAATAGTCTCTATCACCACTCACAGGCGAAAGAACATAAAATTATCAGGACTCAAATGTGCAATGTAACGATTGCAGCCATATTTGCAAAAGTTTTTCCGAATGGCATGCAAGTATTTTGACTATAAGCCATTAAGTTGGTGGGTAAACCGGGTCCTTCTGAATACCCTAAGAACGGAGACGTTAAGTAAATGATTTATCAAGTTTCTGCACACCCAGCTGATGTGATACGCAACAAAAAAGGACCAAGTGGACGTCCTATGAATGTCGCGACTGCATTCAGTGCAATATCCGGATGGTATGACTGAGGATATGTACCAAGATATAGAAATCCATGGCATTAACAAGCATACCAAAGGAGGAGTCTACGTTCAATCGGAACCGGTCAGGTGGGAGCGCAGCTTCAAGTCACGGGGAACCTCATAATCAGTCAGTTCATTTATCACGGGCATGAAGACCAAGTCTTTGCCTTTGCAATCTTCCTTCTATAAACACCGACAGCTAAAATTACTTTTCATGTTACAATCTTCAGTTTTTTACGCTCTGGTGCTGCGAATGGCAAGACCGGAGCGTAAAAACGTCTTTAGTACTGGCAAAAGTCTCCCCGTTTTTTCCGCATGGCATACCGGAGGGTTTTTTTCCGCATGGCAAAAGTCTTTAGTACTGGTCCATTAGACTTCTGGTCCTGCGTTCCGTTCTTGTTTTCTCCTTTGGAGAGCGTTTTTATATATACAGTCAAGACGTCGTTCGCTGCGATACTCTCCTCATCTGTCCGGCTCTTATCCCCCCGTAGACCTTTCAAATTCACTGTGAGGTAATGGATGGAGAAAACCTTCTAGAAGAAGAATCAATAAACATGTTACCTAAAACGACTGGCCTATCACCGAATATGTCATCTTTCATGGAGAATCAGGAAATATACTCTAGCAACTATCAACAAAGTAGGCTATTGTCTGGTTCCCCAGTCACCAAATCATCTTACTTAAAATACTGTTTCCCTCGTCCCCTTCGTTCGCCTTTGAGTGGGAACGGAATTTTTGTCTCGAACCACAGAGGACTCTAAGTGCCGCTAATGGAGAAAGCAAACGCATCTTCTGAAGACTTTCCATGTCCTGCGATAAATGGCAGTTGAGCCGGGGGTGTCAGTATCTGTATTTTCGGAACTCGCCCACAGCGATGCTCCAACGTCAGTATCCGAACCAAGTTCGTGACGTTACCCCTCTCGCGCTCTCTCCAGGTCGTGTCCCATCTGGACCCATCTACTTTTACTTCTTACCCTCTAGATATTAAAGTGAAAAAGACAAGGACGCACTTGACGGCAGAAAGTCGCTTCACGCGAATCGACTCTGCCAAACAACCGACGAGCCTACTCACCAGTGGGGATGATACAAATAGCTCCAGAGTCTGACTCCTTTTATTCAATATCAAATAAGAATGCAGAATCACAGACACAAGATGTAGGTCTCAGTGGTTTTCCGTCCAGAACAGCGATTGGAGGTGGTCCACGACCTTCTTGTCCACCTGGAAAGCTTTGGCGAGCACGTCGTCGTTGATGGCAGGATTGGACCCGAAGACGGTGTTGGCGACGGTGATCACGCCGGGGTTCTGGCTGCTCAGGGCGGCGATGGCTACCGCATTCTCGCGGCCTATGTTGAGCTGGAAGTGGATGAGGCCCTGGGGGAAGACGAAGACGTCGCCCTTGTTGAGAGTCTTGGTGAAGAGCTTGGGGGGGTTGGAGGTGACGAAGCCGACGTAGAGCCTTCCCTGGAGCAGTGTGAGCACCTCCGTGGCCCTCGGGTGTGTGTGTGGAGGGTTGAGCCCATAGGGGGCAAAGTCTACTCGGGCAAGCGAGATGCCGAGGGTGTTAAGCCCGAAGAGGTTGTTGACGTTGACGGCGGTGACCTTGGATCCCAGAGCGTTCTTCGTGTTACCGGGCTTGTCGAGGCCAGAGAAGAAGAAGTCGTCGGCCTTGACAAGGGCCGGGTTCTTGCAGACCACACCATTTACGAACACTGAAACCAACCCAGATTATGAGAAGGACACAGTAAGGATAAAACCGCGCGTCGATCGAGAGGACTACACGGCACGTACCGTTGGTGGTGTTGTCTGCGACACAAAAGTCCTGCAGCTGACTGGGGTCGGTGGCGAAGGCCTGGGTGGATGCGAGGACGAGCACGACGAGGGCGAAAACGTAGGAGGCCATCGTTGGATCCCTCGTTGTTTTGAGAGTGTATTTCTCCGCAGGTTGTTGTGGGTTTTGAAGCAACAACCCGCTGGTGGGGGTACTTATAGACGGACTGAGGGGTTTGAAGCGCGTACATCGGGATCTGGAGAGATGGAATTGGACTACGTCTGATTTCTACCCGACTGCTGCAGTATGGGGGTCTTCTGACCTAGTCATTTCTGATATAATAAAGGCCGCTCAGAAGAGATAAGACAGTTGACTATGTCTCTTCTTTATAAATTCTGGAGTACGAAAGGACCTCTGACCGAGTCGTCTCCGTATGCGAGCAAGAATTGCCGAAATGGAACCAAAACGTCGCGAAATGGAACCAAATCCCCCGAATTTGAAGGTTCCGACTTTGCCCTCTGCTCTGCTCTTCCGTTGCGAACCCGTACCCCGCGTCATAGCCGGTATCCCACGTAGACAATCTTAGATTGGATTGTTCCTATCGTACTGGCGTGCCTTCCCACGAGGCACTTGTCTGGCCACGTATTGGGCGAAACACCTTTTCTCGTCTCATTTCCTTCTGGTTATTATTTAAACTTGAATAACGTTGAAAACCAAACTCAAGTTTATTTTCTTCTCACCACACTCATCCAAGCTTAAAGAAAACATTGAGAGCAGTGCTTCCGGGGTAACTAGATATAAACCATTGATTACTACAATCGTCTTCCTCGAAAATAGTTCTACCCACTGATTCATTTTGTTCGAGCCCGAAACGGACAAGGCTTTTCTTCCACTCCCTGATGGTGTTCACCTCTCAACGATATGGGCTATTTTCTAGCGTTTACCGGCGCCTGCGTTTCGGGGAGAGGGGAACCCTTCTAGGTTCCTAAACGTGTCTGAGAACCCCGTCTCAGTCTCGTTACATACAGAGAGGACTTGGTCGTGTCGAAGACAAGTTCCGTTGGCTTTTGAAAGTTATTGACGCGGTAGGTTTTTTAGCGACCCAAGCAACGTTGTTATTGCCGTATCAAAAACCCTCCCCGGGTCTTAGTTCTTCATCTCAAAGGTCGGTACAGAGCAGGTCCCAGTTACTGTCTTCCTTCAAACATTAATGATATGGACTACTGGTGTGTCCAGGACATTCCGTTTTGCACAGTGAATTGACTGTGTCGTGGCGCGTTGCTTCCGCTGAGCCCGCAGCTACTTCATACTTCTCGTTCCCCGCCGGTGATTGCAAAAAAGGAATGCGGTTGGGACTTTACGTTATCATCGCTTACGTTCGCCATGAACTCGTCCACTCTTTTAGGACCTCCCTGGAAATCTCTATTCTTGTCCGTAGTAATGGGGCAGATTTTCAAAGAGGCCGAGAGGCCAGAGTCACAACTTTTAGGCTATGCTTCATTCCTTACAGACACCAAAAATATCTCCATGCATAAAAACTAATCACGTATAGGTATCCAGTGCTCCAGAATGTTGTAACGAACCCTTAAAGATGTCACACATGGTACGACGCCACATCCTTGTTGGGGGACATGACATTTGAGAGAAAATTTTAGGATTGTCGAATTGTGATGCCAGGTCAATGTGCACGGTCACTTAGACACATCCTTTTTCGTCGACGAGGTATTTAAATATGAAATATCCATTTCGGTATAAGACCACAACTTTGAAAGGTGAGGAAACCTGCCTATTACTCGCCCCTTTTCGGAGTACGGCAATGCAAATTCTCCTGCTCTATCAAACGAGATGATTTACTACCCGTTTGGGATGCAGAGCTATAGATTTGTTGTGCTAACAGGAAACTGTGAAAATTTCTTCGAGCACGGTCTGCTCTATGGTTAACACCGGTCAGTTAGGACCGGCGACGGGGTAGAAATAGAAGCTTTGCCAGATTCGACACTATATTCACGTCGGTTATAGTTAACAATTTTAGAAAGGTGATCTATTCACAGAGAAAAAAGTTGATTACCCCAGTGAAAGGAACTTTGTACTTGAATCTACTTTGTAACACTTTTTCATTGATAAAGAACTCTGATGTGTTCGTCACTGGTGGAGTGACTTTACATTTCGATTGTAGGTTCATTGAGATTTCTACCGTTCAACGTCGACAATATATGGCCCATAGCGTTGATGTAGAAATCTCACCTTTCGATCATTGTGTGATTCACTGTTGATGTTGTGACATCCGTTAAGTTATCGTGCGAGAGGTAGCATCCAAAGCCATGTACCGTGTGACATGGTCGGACAAGTAGCATGACAATTGTACGTCTACAAAGATGACAAGGAATTTAGGAAAAATGGATGATCGGACTAAAGGCTTCCACTAATCCACCATTAGTTTTGTATATTATTTGTTGTATTGGACTGACCCTAGAGAATGCTTCACTAGTTATTTCCCGGGTATTTTGCTCACAATGCTAAGATCAGTTTCGTAATTTTGCACATGTACGTACCACTGAACAAGGGATTTTCCTCTGTGCAATAAATTTGATAGCATTGTATATTTTAAAATCTTTTTGCTATTAACTTTAGCACCTCGATGAATTTTCTGTAAGCAGTTCTTTTGTTCTTGGATCTCATTTTTTGCTACTTTGCCTGGCGATGGGGTTATCCGACGTCCCAACTTATCCGACCACATAAATTCTTACAAAATCTGGCATACGTTATTGCATTTAAGTTTGAATCGTTTGCATAGTATTCTCCATTGTAGCTGCCGTGCAATCCAAACCACGGTACAGTCTCTCGGCAGATTCTTTAGTTAAGAGCGCGATAGACCTACTGATTTTTGTTGTAGGACACTCCTAGCGTAGCAACGTAGATGGTGTTAACGCTGGCGTCCTGGCTGCTCAGGACAGCGAGGGTTACTGCACTCTGATAGCCTATGATTAACCGTAAGTGGATCTGGTCCTTGGGGAAGACGAAGACGTCGCCCTTGTTGCGAATCTTCGCAATAAGGCTCTAGGGACAAGGTCCCTGGAGCTCTCTGTGGGAGATTGTTGACGTTGACTGCGGTGACCGAGAGTGTTGTTCGTGTCATGGTGATCCTGGAGGAGACAGAAGATGAGGCCGTTGGCCTCGACTTAGTTGACAGGATTCATACAAACATCAAGATTTAAGAACACTGTAACAAACACGGATCGTTACATGTACGCACAGTATAGATGAAGTTGCACATCGGTTTGTAAGGTGCGGTTCACGACGAACTTTGGTGGTGTTCTCTAGACGACTTAAGTCTTGTGGTGAACTTGGGTCGGCGGAGACGGAATGCAAGGGCGCGGATGGTGAAGAAAAGGGCGTGGGAGTCAATTCATGTACACTTGGTGGTGGCGCCTTCATCTAACATCTCTGCATCAAGTGACGGATAATACCGAAGAAGGATGAATCCGACTTTCTAGATGGTCTACTTCCAAGCAATAGGACGAAAGAGCCCATCGGTGGAGTGCATGGGATTTTGACTTCGTCTATTGTCTCTAACTGATAAATGGGGACCTTCGAAACGCCCTATCAGCGGAGACGGCGAGTAAATGATTTGTGAATTTTGGAGGGTTGTTGCTCAGCCCGCTGACGTGATATGCAAAAGTAAGTGATCAGATGGATGACCTATGGATAGTATAATTGAGGATATCCATTAAAATGTAGATTTCAACGGTTTTAAGAAACATAAGGAGGGAGCTACGCTGAATGGGAACCGGTCAACTGGGAATAGTTACAAGCGAGGGGTGCATCTCTCATTGTGTTTCCTAATTCGTTAAACATGGACGCAAGGACCAAGTCTTTTCCTTTATACACTTCTATAAACACGGAGAAAAAATCACCCGCCGAGTTACGACCTTCATTTTCACACATGCATGTCTCTTGCACAGTTCCATAAGAATTCTGCTCTTGCTCTCCTTTCTTGTTTTCTCTTTGGCAGTTTGCTTCACTTTTCCGGTTCTTATCCCAACACGGTTCATCCAATTTATTGCCAGATAATGCGTGCAAAAGTCATCTTATTGAAACACAGAAAGCCTTCTAGAATAAGGAAATCGAAAACATACAACCGAAAACAACGACCGGCGCATCACCAACTTTACCACGCTTCAGGGAGAATAACGAAATCTGTTCAGCAACTATAAGCATGGTTGACAGTTGTCCGGTTCCCATGTCGATAAATCTCTTCACCCTAGACTTTGTTTCCCTCTACCTTTTAAGTGAAGTGAAAGAACATTAACCTTCGAATGGGAATGCAATTTTCGACTCGAATTAGAGATCAGTTTAAGTGACGCAGACGCAGAAAGAAACCGCATCTTTCGAACACATTCAACGTCCTTCTCTCGATAGCGGTTGAGTTTGGGGGGGTACCCCGGAAGTTCATCGAGCTATTTAAGAGAGTCATCTTTAGCGATCCTCCGACGTCAGTATCCGTCCAGCTTCCGTGACCTTATCCCTCTCCCACTCCCTCTCCGCATCGTGTTCCCCTCTAGTTCACCATGCCGTTTTTAGTTCTGAGCCACTAGTAATTAGAGTCGAAAAAATGAAGACACACTGAACCGGCAGAAAGCCGCTTCACGCGAATCGACTCTGCCTAACGACCGACGAGCCTACTCACCAATGGGGATGATACAAATAGCTCCGGAGTCTGACTCCTTTTATTCAATATCAAATAAGAATGCAGAATCACAGACACAAGATGTAGGTCTCAGTGGTTTTCCGTCCAGAACAGCGATTGGAGGTGGTCCACGACCTTCTTGTCCACCTGGAAAGCTTTGGCGAGCACGTCGTCGTTGATGGCAGGATTGGACCCGAAGACGGTGTTGGCGACGGTGATCACGCCGGGGTTCTGGCTGCTCAGGGCGGCGATGGCTACCGCATTCTCGCGGCCTATGTTGAGCTGGAAGTGGATGAGGCCCTGGGGGAAGACGAAGACGTCGCCCTTGTTGAGAGTCTTGGTGAAGAGCTTGGGGGGGTTGGAGGTGACGAAGCCGACGTAGAGCCTTCCCTGGAGCAGTGTGAGCACCTCCGTGGCCCTCGGGTGTGTGTGTGGAGGGTTGAGCCCATAGGGGGCAAAGTCTACTCGGGCAAGCGAGATGCCGAGGGTGTTAAGCCCGAAGAGGTTGTTGACGTTGACGGCGGTGACCTTGGATCCCAGAGCGTTCTTCGTGTTACCGGGCTTGTCGAGGCCAGAGAAGAAGAAGTCGTCGGCCTTGACAAGGGCCGGGTTCTTGCAGACCACACCATTTACGAACACTGAAACCAACCCAGATTATGAGAAGGACACAGTAAGGATAAAACCGCGCGTCGATCGAGAGGACTACACGGCACGTACCGTTGGTGGTGTTGTCTGCGACACAAAAGTCCTGCAGCTGACTGGGGTCGGTGGCGAAGGCCTGGGTAGATGCGAGGACGAGCACGACGAGGGCGAAAACGTAGGAGGCCATCGTTGGATCCCTCGTTGTTTGGAGAGTGTATTTCTCCGCAGGTTGTTGTGGGGTTTTGGAACAGCAACCCGCTGGTGGGGGTACTTATAGACGGACTGAGGGGTTTGAAACGCGTTCATCGGGATCTGGAGAGATGGAATTGGACTACGTCTGATTTCTACCCGACTGCTGCAGTATGGGGGTCTTCTGACCTAGTCATTTCTGATATAATAAAGGCCGCTCAGAAGAGATAAGACAGTTGACTATGTCTCTTCTTTATAAATTCTGGAGTACGAAAGGACCTCTGACCGAGTCGTCTCCGTATGCGAGCAAGAATTGCCGAAATGGAACCAAAACGTCGCGAAATGGAACCAAATCCCCCGAATTTGAAGGTTCCGACTTTGCCCTCTGCTCTGCTCTTCCGTTGCGAACCCGTACCCCGCGTCATAGCCGGTATCCCACGTAGACAATCTTAGATTGGATTGTTCCTATCGTACTGGCGTGCCTTCCCACGAGGCACTTGTCTGGCCACGTATTGGGCGAAACACCTTTTCTCGTCTCATTTCCTTCTGGTTATTATTTAAACTTGAATAACGTTGAAAACCAAACTCAAGTTTATTTTCTTCTCACCACACTCATCCAAGCTTAAAGAAAACATTGAGAGCAGTGCTTCCGGGGTAACTAGATATAAACCATTGATTACTACAATCGTCTTCCTCGAAAATAGTTCTACCCACTGATTCATTTTGTTCGAGCCCGAAACGGACAAGGCTTTTCTTCCACTCCCTGATGGTGTTCACCTCTCAACGATATGGGCTATTTTCTAGCGTTTACCGGCGCCTGCGTTTCGGGGAGAGGGGAACCCTTCTAGGTTCCTAAACGTGTCTGAGAACCCCGTCTCAGTCTCGTTACATACAGAGAGGACTTGGTCGTGTCGAAGACAAGTTCCGTTGGCTTTTGAAAGTTATTGACGCGGTAGGTTTTTTAGCGACCCAAGCAACGTTGTTATTGCCGTATCAAAAACCCTCCCCGGGTCTTAGTTCTTCATCTCAAAGGTCGGTACAGAGCAGGTCCCAGTTACTGTCTTCCTTCAAACATTAATGATATGGACTACTGGTGTGTCCAGGACATTCCGTTTTGCACAGTGAATTGACTGTGTCGTGGCGCGTTGCTTCCGCTGAGCCCGCAGCTACTTCATACTTCTCGTTCCCCGCCGGTGATTGCAAAAAAGGAATGCGGTTGGGACTTTACGTTATCATCGCTTACGTTCGCCATGAACTCGTCCACTCTTTTAGGACCTCCCTGGAAATCTCTATTCTTGTCCGTAGTAATGGGGCAGGTTTTCAAAGAGGCCGAGAGGCCAGAGTCACAACTTTTAGGCTATGCTTCATTCCTTACAGACACCAAAAATATCTCCATGCATAAAAACTAATCACGTATAGGTATCCAGTGCTCCAGAATGTTGGAACGAACCCTTAAAGATGTCACACATGGTACGACGCCACATCCTTGTTGGGGGACATGACATTTGAGAGAAAACTTTAAGATTATCGGATTGTGATTCCAGGTCAATGTACACGGTCACTTTGACACATGCTTATTCGTCGACGAGGTATTTAAAGAGGTTCCAGTTACTCTTTTCCTTCAACATGAATGGTAAGCACTATGAGTGTGTCTAGAGCATCCTTTTTCGCACAGTGAATTGACTAAATCCTCTTCCGCCGTTTCCTCTGAGACGACAGCTGCTTCCTATTTCCGGGTCCTAGCTGCGAATGGAGAAAATAACGCCGTTCGGACTTTCTGATATCATGGCTTACGTTGGCCATGGTCCACTCCTTCCGAGCTTCCGTTGAAATATCTCCTGTTATCGGTTGATTATGGGGCAACATGCCAAAGATCGAGTTACAACTTTTACGCTATGCAGTAGGCAAAAAGTCTCTTCAGCTGCTGATATGCCTAGATTGAGTATCAAGGTGTCAAATTAGACAGAACCATATGCTCCCTCCAGTCTCATGAAATTCGTGTGTGTGTGGAGTTTGTATACCGCATGTGGAGTGAGAATGTGGTATCATCACCTACGATTATAGAATCGAAGGAATCTTATAGGACCCTAGTTTCTGTTGACTCTTCTCGTGCTGTCGTGGCCAAGAGGAGGACGATTCCTCGGGTAACTGTGGTGGTATCGATAATGGAGAGGGACGGAAGAGCGGAGTGATATCGGAGAGAGAAAAAGAACGAGAGGTCGGAGCGGAAATAGAATAAGGATGAATAGTAAGTAAACGATGGTTGATGACGAGAACGTGACGACTTCGGACTACATCGCGGATGACTCCGTGAGGAGAGAAAGACACCTGAGATCCAGAATAACTCGCGGAACTCTGGAACATAACAGAACTTGTGAACAGTGACAAGGAAAAGGTGAAACCGGGACTCAGCATGAGGGAGAGACGACGTGAGTGAGAGGATGGAAGATGATAATGACCCTTAGAGCGGGTCAGACTCTCAACCACCGCTTAGAGCGGGTGATAGTAGAAGACGGTTACTCACGATCCGGAGTAACTGGCCCAAACGTTTCCCTGAGAAGACGCTTACGTGGAGTTGACCGGTTACATGGGATGAGCCAACCCTTACGTTAAGTTGACCGGTCAATAAATATATGTTTAAGAATATTTACTGACGTAGTAGATCTTGAAGATGATGAAAAAATATTGAAGACGGACTGGGAAAAAACTTTATGACCATAAAAGTCCCATATTCTGCGTGGTGGGACTTCTTAAATAGGCCTGTAATTACTTTAATATCCTAATATTTCAAATCGTTTAGAAGTCCAATAGGCTCTTACACTTACTCTAAAAAGCGAAACTATTCCTAAACGCATCAATACCACATTTCAGCGTTGTACATGACCGATACAAATCGACTATGAGCTCTCCGCCTTGGGCCCAAAGTGGCGTCAGCATACCGAAAGGGGGGGCTGAATTTATTCTAGTTTCTTTTCTGCAACTATTGAATCTTTTGAAAATTATATTCCAAGATATGATCATCAACAATAACATACCATAAATTTCCAGCGGTTTGGTATTTCTGACAAACACTCACTCTCCAAGGAGCACGTCCAGGCTCATTAATCGACTGGATGTACAGCTCTAGCCCACTCGAGATCCCTCAAATCTCCTTCGAGATTATAGGTCTAGAACTGGCCCAAAATAGAGAGGCTTCTCACTTTCCGGTACTTAGATTTCAGGTTCTAAAGTGAGCAGATTTCTCAAAATTTAACATAAATGAGGGGGACGACAATACCAAATGATGATGATTCGCGCAGGGTCGATCTTAAGATGTAGAGGGGCCAGTCAACTTGAAGCTGACTCCAGCTGAGGAAACGGCGTTTTTCCAAAAGATCGTTCGTTTTCATGCACTTGTCTGGTCTGGGTATCACCTTAAATGACACAAAGTAAGAAATAAAGAAATCTTTTGAACACTTCGATTTCCTACGCCGGATGACGGTTGAGTTTGGGGTGTCTTACTGCAACACAAATCTTGCCATTTGGGAAACTCATCTGTAGCGACCATCCAACTTCATTATCCGTACAGGTTTTGTGCCGTTGCCCCTCTCCCACCCCCTCTTCGCGTCGTTTTTAGTTCCGAGCCTCTAGTAACTAGAGTCGAAAAACTGAACAAACGCTGCACCGGCGGAAAGCCGCCTCACGCGTATAGAGTCTGTCTAACGACCGACGAGCCTACTCACCAATGGGGATGATACAAATAGCTCCAGAGTCTGACTCCTTTTATTCAAATCAAATAAGAATGCAGAATCACAGACACAATGTATAAGTCTCAGTGGTTTTCCGTCCAGAACAGCGACTGGAGGTGGTCCACGACCTTCTTGTCCACCTGGAAAGCTTTGGCGAGCACGTCGTCGTTGATGGCAGGTTGGACCCGAAGACGGTGTTGGCGACGGTGATCACGCCGGGGTTCTGGCTGCTTAGGGCGGCGATGGCTACCGCATTCTCGCGGCCTATGTTGAGCTGGAAGTGGATGAGGCCCTGGGGGAAGACGAAGACGTCGTCCTTGTTGAGAGTCTTGGTGAAGAGCTTGGGGGGGTTGGAGGTGACGAAGCCGACGTAGAGCCTTCCCTGGAGCAGTGTGAGCACCTCCGTGGCCCTCGGGTGTGAATGTGGAGGGTTGAGCCCATAGGGAGCAAAGTCTGAGCGGGCGAGCGAGATGCCTAGGGTGTTAAGCCCGAAGAGGTTGTTGACGTTGACGGCGGTGACCTTAGATCTCAGAGTGTTCTTCGTGCTGCCAGGCTTGTCGAGGCCAGAGAAAACTTGCAATGTCGAGTGGAACGAAAGTTTTATGTAGGCTACCTTGATAAGATCGTTTTCTTGATTATTGAAAGTAATAATCGGGGTATTCCGTACAGGGAGTCTGCAATATGTCGAATCAGATTTTAGTTTTGTTATAGACAACTGGCATTTGCACCGTACATAAACATCTGTGGGGCTTTAAGAGGCTCATATTTCACAGGTAAAAGTCTTCGTAACGCTAGGAACGCGTGTCATGTCTAGAAAATCATGAGATATTCCGTCAACTTACCCTACCTTTGGTGACTGAGGAACGCATGTATCGCGTACCGCAGGGGGACAGGTTGGAGAATCGCCCAGACTCTTACGACGAGTTTAGGAAGTCGGTGGCTAGTGTTGTCGTATCCCTAGGCATCCATTCGTACACCGTTGGCTCTGTACGTCTTGTATGCTGACAGTTGCCCAGATATGCTTGCTGAATATTTTGCCGCTTGGCCAACTAGAACACATTTATTCGACAATTTTGGCGCATTTAATGTTTCGACGCGGATACGACTTTGGTGAGTTTAATGTATCACCTCTGTTGTGGAACTTTTGAATCTTTTTACGTCTTAGAATACTTCTGTTATTTCCCTCGTGAATATGGAGTCAGAATGCAGATCTTCTGAACCGTCGTCTTGGACGCCTTTTCAGCTCCGTGTTTCTGAAAGGACATGATTCGGCCTTCCCAGCGAAGACGAACTTTGGAAGATTGAATGAAGTTGTCACCATGTCACTTCAGGGCGTTCATGACTCCGAATACCGCCTTGAGCCATCTTCCCTGAGGAAGCCTAGACGTTCCGTCACACCAGAGTTCCTAAGCAGACGACCTCAAGAGGGTAAGTCATTGCAGTCCTGAGACCCACATGTCCAAGGCTAGTATTTCGCACAGGATGTCATATCTCGTCCAAGTATGAAAGGCTAATTATTTTAAGTCTCAGCGCGTGGAAGACCTTATGCAAAACTTATGTTAGCGACGTTAATCTTTGAGGATTTGAGAAATGACCTACCGTGTTCATTTGGAATCTCATCCGAATTTAAGGAGTAATTCGATTTTTTTCTTCCGCGAATGATGATCTAGTTTCTAACTCATCTACCTAAGGTGTACAAACACTCATGTCGCACACCTAAATTTCCCCAGTTGAAGTTTCGACCTTTCCCTGGATCTTTGCAAAGGTTTTCTTTGCAGTGGCTCCTTGAAGCCTATAGTATTAAGCTCTAACTAGAACGTGTCGATTGAGTGTATTGTGGGATATTGCACGACTACTAGAGGGAAGACTAGTTCAAGGGATTAGTGGGAAGATTACTGACGGGACAGTTCTGATAAATCTAAGCAGTAGGATTATCACAGTGACCAGTCCAGTGGTAGGGTGAAACTCATTGTCCAAGGACAGTTCGGAAGCATTCAAAGAGGATTTGAAAGGAATCGGCATCACCAAATGGCAGTTCTGGATTGACAATAGTTATCATAATGATGGGGTTGGCTACATCGAAAAGGGACAATATGTATCATCTTGGCCTCCATGTCGTTCATCCGATTAAAAACGGCAGTTTGTTCTCTTGGATAAGCAATGTAGTTTAAGACTTTGACTGCGCATAGAATATGTTCTCGCAGTATTAGCAGCACTAAGAAAATCATGAAGCACGAGGTAGCCAATGTATGATATCCAAATAAAGTGGCAGTCAAGACTTACTATCAAGGTTACACTAGGGCAACCAATGGCTTAATCACTCTACAGCGCATGTGAAATGGACTATTTATTCAGATGTATCTACCCGAAGAGCATTTTCTAAAACTACAAAGCCAATTAACAAAAATAGCCTTTCTAGAAGCAAAATTGGAGATTCTACACATTGTGTTAGCGAAAAGTCAGTAACAACAGTGAAAGCCTATTACAATTCTTAGTTGACATCCAAAAGGTATTCTTTGTCAGAAAGTCATCAAATTTCTGATAATTATCTTAGTGTTTGCTTCAACTCATAAAAACTCGTCTTCAACTTACATGCATGATTTTATTGACTACTGACCAAAGATATTTCTACTTGCGTCATATAGATGTCTTCCTCTAAATTGTCATGAAGGAAGGCTGTTTTTATATCAAGCTTTTCAAGTAAAGGTCTTTTGTGATCACAATACTTTATACCAATTAAACGGTGGCTATCTCTATGTAATTTACCTTAGTTTTGTTAAATCATTTTACAACAAGTTCTACCTAGCAGCTCTTGTTGCCATCAAAATATTCCTTAACCCAATACCCCCAACTTCTTGTAGAGTGCCTTCTTCTCACTTGGTAATGAAGTCATATCTTATCTGATTTTTTATATCTCTATCTCCCACTTTCAACAAGTCATTAGTATCTATAACTTTCATATAAGACTTAGGCTCACCACCAACTGTGAAATAACAATTAATGTAAAACAACAGAGTACCTTACATGTAGTCTTCATAATTTGTCAAACCTTATCAAATGAAATGCAAGAAGGTTCTCTTCATATTTGCATTTTCATTTTAAGGCTTATCATCAATAGTCATAAATAATTTTTCTCCTAATCTCAATAATTAACCCATATATACCTATTCCTTAAACAATTGTGATCAAATTCTAAATATGTTTTATCCTTATATACAGTTATTTAGTTGAATATAGCATTCCTCCTACTCAAGGTTTTTCCAGGTTTTATTATCTCAATATTGATACCCAAAATAATTAGAAAATATCAAATGAAAAGGTATTCCTTTAATTTTGGATCCAACTTATCTCTCTTTTTATAATCCACATCAACATAGGGAGACATTTTGATAACTTTTAGGTAAGAGGGATTTACCTTTTTTTCAAATGTAGTACTCATTTGGTAGTTGATAATCTAGGGGCACTAACATGACCTAGTCATTGTATATTACATTACCCAAATTTAAATTTATAAAACTATTAAATCTAATTTTTTAGATTTTTTGAGTATTTTTTAGAAATATATTAATTTAAAAATAACAAATAACTCCAAAATTAGTGAGAACCTTTTTAGTCGATCATAGAGATGTATGATAATATTAAGAAAATTTTCAAAATATTTTTTGGTTTGATATAATTTTTAGACTAACAAAGCATAAGAAAATTCTTTTTAAAAATTAGAGAAAAAGAGAAATTCAGATACTAATGTCATTACCTGAAGCACATTGACTAAGATGAAAAAAGGAGTTCCACTTGAGAATTATTGTGAAAGCAATTTCCAATGTTTCAATCGATGAACCTGAAATATGTAAACATTGAGTAAAGATGAATTTTGAAACTTAAATTCAAGTAAAACTATCATTCACTTAAAAATTAAATGAGTTTAAACAAGGAAAATGGAGTTTCAATGTCGTAACAATGATTGCTGGAATTTTGTAAATTTAGAAGGTTTTTGAGGGGTGTCTACTATGGGCACTCACTACCTTCCCTTGTGAAATTTGGATGGTGAAGGTAGGTGATGATCATGTCTCTAGTGGCTATCACTTGATAGTAATGGTTCTCCAGCAACTATCACCTAGTGGAGCTAAGATTGATGGAGGTAGAGTGCATCTCATGGAGCTTCATCCTCGAGTCCACATAATAAGAGGAGGCTCAATGATGGAGTCAATGAGCTGCTCAATGGGTCAATCAATGCCCCTCCATCTCATGACATGACCATATCTTCCTCACCATCTTTGGAGATTCCACAACACTAAAGTCAATCCTTTCCAAGGAGGGGAGCATGCATTTGAGTCAACCCTGATTTGAGGGTCAACATTGCCCAAGTCAACCATCATTTTCTTCCCTTGATGGACCCAACTTGGAATCTTCGGTCCACCATTATTGGATCCCTTAGATCCAATAAGAGAATTCACCCAATGAAATGGGCCCAAGGCATGGAGAAAGAAGAGCCCTTGGAAGAAGACACCTCACCCAATGGGAGCCTCTCCTAAAGTCTTGGGCACCTCTCCATCCAAGAGGTGCCACCTCATCCTTTCTGGAGGGGTGTTTCCAACCAGCCTCTTGTAACTAACCCTTCTCTCTCTCTCTCTTGCAACTTCCCCTTTCTTGGATCTCATCCTCTATCTCTCATAGAAATTTCAAACAAGAAAAGGAATAAATGAATACTGTTATTCTGGAAATCTTTCTCTCTTCTATCCCATTTGAATCTCTCTATCCTCTTCTTTCTCTCGTCCCCCTTCTTCTTCCCCCTTCCTTCAATGTCTTTCCTATCCACTCCTATTTCTCATCTTCTTTCTTCCCTATCCATCCCTGTTCAAGAATTCTTCCCTCCTATTTCCCTTATCTTCTACTATTCCCCCTTCTTCATTCTTCTTCCCCTTTCATTCTATCCTCTCTTTTTGCAATCTCTCTTCTCTTCACATCATAATTCTCCAAGGTGGTGTCGAACAACAGGAGTTTCTGAAATTTAAAGGGCTCAAGAATCTTCAAGCAACATTGAATCATCTTGACCAAGGTATGTTGACTTTCCTTTATCTCATGTGAGCTTGGTCAAACATTGGATCCTTGCTCAAGATTTGGAGTGTCTTCTAAGATAGCTACCCTCATACACCTGGTGATCCATAACCCTAGTTGAGAAGTCTCATCTAATTTACTAAATTAGAAACCTTAATCAATAATTAAATGATCTTAATCACTTGAATTTTAGGAGTAAATTTAATCCTAAGATTTTCTTTTTTGAATTTTATCAAGTCCACCCTATCCCCACCTTTGGTTTGACTTCCTTAATAAAGAATTATCTCTTGAATGGATTTCACACCATTGTCTCACATCACTTTGCATCACAAATGAAACACTCTAAAGACACCATGACAAATCTCTTCATGGATCCATTTACCCTTGACAATGGCTCATTCGTCAACCAACGAGGAATGTAACTTCCTCCCATAGCTCTCATTTTTCTACCTAGAATCTTTGATCATTTGCTCAATGATTCTTGATTATCGTTGATAAAGATTCCATCAACGATCAACTATCTCTAGTGACTCTTTCTATTAACTATTTCTCTATAAAAAAAACTACACTATCAAAATAAAAGAATTTGTTTTTCAATATTGATGAGCTTTGAACCTCTACTGATCTTTTGGCTGTCGAAGTAAAGGTAAGATAATGCCCATGATACCTGTAAAACAATGAACACACTAATGTGCGACCTTCTCTTTACACAAAAATATTTTTGATATTATTTTGGTTGACAAGCATTGCTAGCAGTTTAAACTCCCAGTAGTTATTTCAAAGAATTTTAGATCCATATAAGTTTGGGATATCTTATGTATTTGAGTTCCTTCTACAAACAAAATGGTCAGGACCACCTATGGAGAAGACTATCAAGGTGGTCCACCCCCATGCAACACACATGTGACAAAATCATACCTTGCCCCACAAACCAATTTGGCCTTTGTGACATGGAAGATAGGTGACACACACATGTCCCTAGGTCCTTAGTCATTTGAACCTTAGTCATGGTTTTATCATATTTAACTCTACTCATTTGAATGTAGATTGCTAAGTGTCAGTTGGCCAATGGTCACTCTTTTTTAGTATATTTTGTTCTTTATTTTACTTTATTTTTACTTAAGAAAATAAATATAAAAATTATATAAACTCACATAATTAACTATAAACTCCCATTAGTCACATAAAAATTATTTTTTTCAATTTACGATAAATATAAGACTATTTATCATAAGTTAATGTATAAAACATATCATTAATTAATTATTAACTCATGATAATTGAGACTTATTAGACACCAATACTATATAGTAAATAGGTTGCAATGTTAACAACACCTCTCCAAAAAAATTATGACAACCCAATATATAATGTCATACTCTTAGCTTGTTCTATCAAAGTTATGTTCATCTTCTTACCAATGTCATTTTACTAAGTTGCTTAGAAAAGTCTTCTCCCTCATATCCCATGTTTTGAATAAGACTTTTAGAATTCACAACTATCATACTCACTACTATTGTCAAATTGTAGACAATGCTGAGACCAAATTCAAGGTCAACTTGATCTAAATGTCATGAAAATATTATATTTATTTTTCAGAAAATAAACTTATATCTTTTCAGTTGAGTTGCAATGAAAGCTGCATAGTATTTGACACCTCAAAGTTAGGAAATGAGGGAAAGTTACACACGACAACATGAATCATTTTTAGCCTTTTAATTTGAGTCCCCACTCATCAATGTGAACTAATTCTAATCTTTTTATTTTTGGAATATTTCATCCTTTGTGAAGGAAACATTTTAATACTTATTGAGAATATAGTCTTCATTAAGACCAATGCCCATTTACTTTAAATCAAGTAACCTTTTCTTTGACATTCAAATTTTCATTTGTTTCTTGCTCGTATATCATAGTCTACCATGTTATATTTCTTTTGCCTATCTCAAAAATAGCCACAACCATAGTATCCTTCTTGATAATTGCCATATGTAAGGTGCTTAATTTTTTTCATAAGCTATTAATGAAAGTTGTTGTACAACCTATATTGTATGACTATCCCGCCAAAATAAAGTTACTCTTCAATCTTGGGATGTGCCTCACATTCAATAACTTTCATCTCATCTTATTGAAAGTTGTGATTTGAATAGAATCTTTGTCACAATATCCAAAGGGTCATTATCAATAATATATGTGAGGTGTCTTAGTCATTGTATAATAAATCATACAAAATTCAAATTTATAAAATTAGAAAATACTAATTTTTAGATATTTAAAAGTGTTTATGAAAAAATATATTAATTATAATTTAATAAAAATTTCAAAAAAAGTAACAATTTCTAGGTCGATCATAGATATGTAATATAATATCAAATAATATAACTTTTAAAAAATTTTAAACTCAATGACATTAGTAGTCGATGAACACAAATTAGGTGGAAATAAAGTTTTATCTAATAATTCTTATATCAATGATTGTAGATGATTTAACTCATCAAATTAATATCTATAAAAGCGAGAAGAATCGTAATTGAACAAAGAATAGTTTAGAAACTTGACATCACAAAAAATATTATTGAATGAAGTAAAAATTAACTTAAAAATAGGAATGATAGAGTTCTTACCTCACAATAGTGATCGTTAGAATTCTATGTTCTGGATGATTGTCGTGCGATGTCCATAGCCTCAAAGACTCTTTGGAAATAGACAACCTAGACATTCATTAGATCTCCTTTTAAAATCTAGAAAATAATAGTAAAAGTTAAATTAATTAAAAAACTATAAAATAAAGTTTTGGAGTTGTGGCAGTTATACGTCAGAATTCTAAGTGTTTAGAAGGATTGTTAGTTTCAAGATTTTCTTGTAAAATTTAGAAATTAATGAAGTGGGTCATCGAATCATCTCCAATAATTGTTACTTGACAAAGTAGAAAAATAGCAACTTTGAGGCTCTCTAGCAATTGTCACTCGACAGAGATGAGTTGGATAGAGGTGGGGCATATGTTTGAGACTTTCATCCCTAAATTCATACAGCAAGAGAAGACTCTTCATTACATTTGGTATGCTCTCAAGAGGTGGGGACTCATCTCTTAGTGGACCATCCTCTTTTTGATGACATGTTATTAGTAGATCAATCAGAGATAATTTACTCAATGAATTCATGATCTTTTTATCGTGAATCAATTAGAAATTTTAGTAACAATATTTTGAGAATCACATTGATGAGATTTTCAACAATGATTAAGTGATTTTAATGGCTTACTCTTTCATCGGCAATCTATAGAAAAATCATGATTTAATCAAATTAAAATAAAAATTTTAACTCTAATAAGATTTAAATCTTTGTCGGTCACCCGTCATCATAAGAGAGAGTGAAATAAGTACGCAAATACTTTTAAAAGTGACATCATCAAAGTACCTACTTCTAATAAATAAGGGGGTATTTGAGGTATTAAAATAATTAAAAAAAATTAGGGAAGGTATAACTAAGGATTAGTTTCACATCGATTATATGTTATTATATAGTAATATGAGATTTAAAAATTAATGAGTCCCTTTCTCGCGTCTATATGACCACTCCTTGCCCTCACACCTAGCTGACCACTAATGATGTGGAAGAAGAGTGACACACACTTGTCTCTTATCGGTTTATCCTTAACCACTCAAGCCTCTACTCGCAGCTCTACTTGACTATGCTTTCAACCTATTTGCCGGCCTAGTTAGTTGGCAGATTTCCCCTTTTTTCTATATTTTTATTTTCTTTTATTTTCCTTTATTTATCTCAAAAATAAGATTATAATAATTATATAAATTCATATAAAATGATATAATTAGCCAAAAAATCACATTAACTAAGTAAAACTACTTTTCACAATTTAACACATATATATGTCTATTTAGCATGGTCAAGACTAAAATTATATTATTTTTTAATTATTAACTCATGGTAATGAAAACTATATATGTCTATTTAGTATGAGCATCTTGAATCTCCTTTATTTCAATATTTGTAGAGTTATCATCACAACTCTACTCTTAATTGAGATCCAATCTCTCCCTCAAGTTCCTCTTGACGTGCCTCAATATTTTAGGAATGGAGACATCACATAATTGATTTATCAATTTTGGAGGGCTGTCGCCCACCCGCTGGTCTGATTGAAATAGTTAATGATCAAGTGGATGTGCTATGGACTTCATGACTAAGTTCAATTGCAATATCGTAGAAGTATAATTAGGAAAATGTATCAAGATCTAGATTTCCACAATTTTGAAGAACATTACAATGCAGGAATCTATGCTGAATCGGAACCAATCAAGTGAGAGGTAGCCACAAGTGAGAAGGCATCTATTAAACAGTCTCCTATTTTTAGCTACACGTGTAAATTTGTTACGCTACATGGTGGTTGAGTTGGGGGAGTCTCTCTAAGACATTAAATCTAGCTATTTGCGGAACTCACCAATGACGATCCTCCAGCGTCAGTATCTATCCAAGGTTCGTGAAGTTACCCCTCTCGCCCTCCCTCTCCACGTCGTGTTCCCATCTGGACCCATCTACTTTAATTTCTTACTCTCTAGCTATTAAAGTGCAAAAGATAAGGACGCACTTCGACGGCAGAAAGCCGCTTCACACGTATCGACTCTGCCTACAGACCGACGATCCCTCCGACCACAGCGGATAATACAAATAGCTCCAAAGTCGGACTGCTTTTATTCTATAGCAACTAAGAACGCCGAATTACAAACACAAGGTCCACGCCTCAGTTGTTGTCCGTCCAGAACTGGGACTTGAGGTAATCCACGATCTTCTTGTCGATCTGGAATGCCTTCTCAAGCACGTCGTCGTTGATGGCAGGATTGGACCCGAAGACGGCGTTGGCGATGGTGACCACGCCGGGATTCTGGCTGCTCAGGCCAGCGATGGCTACCGCATTCTCGTGGCCTATGTTGAGCTGGAAGTGGATGAGGCCCTGGGGGAAGACGAAGACGTCGCCCTTGTTGAGAATCTTGGTGAAGAGCTTGGGCGGGTTGGAGGTGACGAATCCGACGTGGAGCTGGCCCTGCAAGAGTGTGAGCACCTCCGTGGCCCTCGGGTGGGTGTGGGGAGGGTTGAGACCATGGCGGGCAAAGTCTATGCGGACGAGCGAGATGCCGAGGGTGTTAAGCCCGGGGAGGTTGTTGACGTTGACGGGGGTGACCTTGGATCCCAGAGCGTTGTTCGTGTCGCCGGGCTTGTCAAGGCCAGCGAAGAAGAAGTCGTTGGCGTTGACAATGGCCGGGTCCTTGCAGACGACACCATTTACGAACACTGCAACAAAACCAGATTATGAGAAAGAACACAATCCCGAGAAAGCTGCACGTCGATCTTGAGGTTCACATGGCACATACCCTTGGCGGCGTTGTCTGCAACACAGAAGTCCTGCAGTTGGTTCGGGTCAGAGGCGAAGGCTTGGGTGGACGCGAGGACGAGCACGACGAAGGCGAAAACGTAGGAGGCCATCGTTGGATCCCTCGCTGTTTCGAGAGTCGAATTTCTCCGCAGGTTGTGACAAGTTGGTGAAACAAAACCTTTGGCGGGGTTATTTATAGACGGTTTGGAGGATTGAAGCGCTTACTTGTGGGTCTGGAGATATGGAACTGGACTTCGTCCGATATCTCGGAGTGCTGCGGTATGAAGACCGTCTGACCCAGTCATTTCTGGAGTATGGAATGCGGGTCTGACGATTTCAAGAAGTTGACTTCGTTTCTTTTCACTAATTTTTGGAGTACGAAAGGATTTCTGAGTGAGTCGTCTGTGGATGCGTGCAAAAACTTCCAAAAGACCAGGAAAGGTCGTGGCCCGGCTCAAGCCCCCGAATTGACACGTTCCAACTCTGCTCTCTATCCTTCTGTTTCCCACCGCACCCTTATCCCACCGTCACAGTCCGTGTCCGACGGAGACGGACTTAAAAGAGAATGTCATTATCCTTCGGACTTTTCCCAGGGCTCATGTCTGAGACCAGTAGCACGCGGAGGACGTTTTCTCCTCCAATTTTTTTGTGCTTTTGATTGTGACTCAAATCACGTAGAATCCGTTATCTAAATCTAGTTTCCTATTAGCATAATCATCCAACCTTAAAGAAAACATTGGCAGCTCTATTTCCAAGGGTAATTCAGATTTAACGAGCAATAATTACGAGCGTATTCCTCGAAAATTGTTCTACCCGAAAATTCATATCGTTTACGTCGCAGACGGACAAGGCTTCTTTTTGACTCTCTGATGGTCTCTATTTCTCCACGATCCAGGCTACTTTCTACCGTTGCAGGGTCTATATTTGGGGAAACGGGAATCATTAATGCTTTCTGAACGTAGCAGAGAACTCGGTCTTGGTCTTGTGCCATACAACGAAGACTTGGCCTTCTCGGAGACCACATGACAGAAAGCAACGGCTAGTTCCGAAAGCTTGCCAAAGCTATGGACCAGGTACGTTTTAGCGACCAAAACAATGGTGATATTGCCGATAAAACCCTCCCCGAATCGTAGTTTTCCATCCCTAACGTCGGTGTGATGGAGGTTCTAATTATTCTCTTGGTTACTGCATATTTGAATAATTTGGACCATTATTACCTCCAGAACATTCTTTTGGTCAAAGTGGGTTGACTATATAGTCGTGCGTTTATTTCTCTGACACGGCAGCTGCTTCATATTTCTCGCTCCCCACGGGCGAATGCAAAAAGTACTGCACTTGGGACTTTCTGATATCATCGCTTACGTTCCTTATGAACTAGCCCACTCTTCCGGCCCTCCCTTAAAATCTCTATTATTGTCTGCGATGGTGGGGAAAAATTTCTAAGAGGCAGAAATAACACAGTCGCAATTTTAGTCTATGCTTTATCACTCACAGACACCTCAAACACTATAACCATAAAAAATTAATCACATTGTAATACGGTGCTGTTCGATAGGAAGCGGTGCAAAGTAAAGAAATCTGTCGACTGTAGCTCATCTCTCCGCGCGAGACGGACGTGGGAATCGGCCCACTTCCGCGTACTGTTCGCACGGAAATGGGCCATCCGAGATGGTCTTTTGTGGGCCACAACCAATAGGGCCCTTTCTCCTTGTAAAAAACCATAAGAGTAGTGGAAACGAAAGAGAGACACAAAAGAGGAGCACTGGAGAAGGCGGCACGACGGCGCCGGCAGTCCAGTGGGTATGGAGATGCTGCCTGCCGAGTTGGCAGAGGAAGAGAGCCGCCGCCACCACCGTCTGCCTTGTTTGCAGAGTAAGGACGCCACTACCTGCGTTGATGGCTTAGCAGGAGAGACATCACCGCCTATTTTTCTGGCTGAGGAAGGACGCCGCAGCCTGTCTGTTGGCGGACGTGGACAGCCGCCGCCTGTTCCCCCGATCTATGGGGGTGTGAGTTTCATGTAAACTCTTACATATCAAGTGAAGTCTACCGTTGTGATTTCCCGTGGATGTATGAGGGTAATCTCCAAAGCGTAAATATCTTTGTCCTTGTGTTGTTATGGGTTGATCCTCCTTCCCTCTCCTAATTTCCGGTTTTGCGGATCAAGTTGGCCTCACTTCGTTAGTCGGAGTGATCATAAGAGATCCCAACAAAATCTGTAACTAGATCCGGGCATCGCCATGCCTGATGTGGTTTGGAAGGTTGTGCAGGGAACCACTGCCGAACAAATTATAGAGGTAATGCCGAATTTGAAATATCGTGAGAACCTGCTTACTAGAAATCTCTGGAGAACCGTGCTAATGTGTCCCAAAAGCAAGGGGCTATCGACGACATTTGCCTGGTGGGGCTTGTGATTTTGATGGTATTTTAGGATGTACCCATCATGGAACACTTCGATGTGGGTTTCTGCAATTGTTACCGTATTTGGAAAAATCTTCCAAACCAGCACATTAGACTTAGCGAGGGGAATCTTTAAAGTAGGTATTCAATGGAGTTATTAAAGGTTCCCTTTGTAGAGATACGCTGAGTAGATGATTTTAACGTAACACACTTGAAGGGATCATGAAAACAGTATTAAATATCCATTCAACACTTTTCTAGAACCAATGTTCGACCAAAAATAATGACATACAAATGACCCTTCTCCTTGCGTTGTTATAATTTACTGCTGTACAAAATGTTGGATGCCCAGAACCAAAGCATTTAAAACATTTTGATAACATTATTCCGTAAAAATTGCATTTTCTTTAATGGAGAAAAAGAACTTTATTTTGTAAGAAATTATAAGTGGATATGAGATTGGGTACTCCCCTAGTTGGAGGTTTGCTCCTGGCTTAAATTCCAAGCTGTGGAACTCGTTGGCCTTTTGCCTCATCATAACTGAAGTTCCCATTGCTTCGTTGTTAGCTTTTGTACATCGTTCAGGATCATATGCGATTGCTCTTCAACAATGAATTAATCTCCTTGTGAAAGCTCACCAAATATCAACTGATATTCTACTCCTTATGTTAGGCAATCCAATATTCCATTAAATTTTTCAACTCTTTAGTGCATTCAATATTTAAAGTACCTTGTTACAACGAGACATTAAAATAAAATGGTCTTGAAGATAACTTTTATAAAGATATTTTTTACAGAGTTCTTTCTTCATTTTTTCCATGTGATAATTTTGGATTTGCTGCATTTCTCGCTGTAGGTTGGTATGCTCTTCCCATACTACATTGTTGGGATCCATTGCATCTTGATATTTAAATATTTTCTCCACAATGTGAAGTCAGTCTAGGAAAACCTCAGGCTAAATTTGCTCCTCCAACATGGGTACATGTAGTTTGAAATCGATACAACCAATTCAGTAATTATTATAGGAGACCGCTTTATCAAATCCGGAAAGGTCCAATTTTAATCTCGCATACTTAGAACCTAAAGACTCAAAATGAGCACGTCTCTTGGTTATCCAATCGATTGCCTATTGTATCTCCTCGAATTACATGTCATCAGGAATTTTGACTCCGATGAAGTCGGAATTTCAACATATGTGTTCTTGAGCACGCACTTGAGGTCTGAAGCGTGCGTCATCACGCGAATCCTAGAGACCTTCGTACAGACTCTGAGCTTTCAACGCTACAATTCCTTTGTTCACATCCCAATTAACGAACTCTATAAAAGGAGACGGGAGAACACAAGAGAAACTCTTGCAAAATAGATAAGAAAATAGTAAATGATCAAAATTTTATCTACAAATGCTCAAGTCGTTTGACCTTTAATAGGGACATGATGTGACGTCCCATTTGAGATTAGAATACTTAAAAGCCATATGGCCTGAAGATCCATATAAACCTATCGGTTTTCTCCACCTTTATCTGCTCAACCGTCGCGCAGTTGACATCAATGAACCTCACCGATGTGCCAAAGCACAAAAAGACTAAAGAGACAAGTATCCATCTTTCCTTTAGGACAATACACCTTGGGGAGAAACTCTCTCCGTAGTCCAAGGTCGCCTCCCTTTCTATGGGGATGCCCTTTCATCGTCTACCCCTCATAATTGTCCCTATAACCACTCTAGCTAATTACCGGCTGGTGCATCTCACTCCAGATATAACTATCACCATAGCCGCCCCCACCTAAGATGAGGTGACACCTTTGTCTGAAGAAACTGGGGCCCATTATATGCGTACGTTCTCTACTTTTGGTTCCGCCCATGTAGTGATTCACCGATGTGCCCACTATGAACGTACCGCGCCATGCAAAGTGTTGTGCTACGTAGTGTTGTCGCGTGCCCCCGCGGTGTGGTGAACATGCCACGCTATGCCGTGTCGTAGCGACACATACCTTCTTGTGTGCCACATGTGCCGACACACATCGCTTGTACGCGCGATTATGGCGGCCAGATCCCATGGCAGGACCTCATTATTCAAAGAGAGGGCCGTCACAACACCCCCAAGGATTTCACAGCTGTTACAGCCCTGGAGCAGCAAAGAGTGAGGGCACTGGATAAGGTGACCGTACTAGATAATAGTAGCTATAGCCCAGTAATGCATATCAAATACTCAAATTCTTCTTTGATTTACCAATACAACCCATTGCAATATACAGCAGTACATGAGCAAAGCATTCTTCCGAGAAAAAGCATTCTTCTGTTCATGATCCTTGCTCTTGGCGACACGAAACAACGCCCTCAAATCCAAGATGACCGCAATAAGCATCGACAACCTCTTTGGGCTCCAATTGCTAGTCGTATCCCTCATTCATGTTGATTTTGGCCCATTGGGCTTCAACCCTCCACACACCCATCGAATGGCGATAGAGAGCTCAGTCTCACTGTCATCAAAAACAAGCTCTACGTCTATTTCGTGACCTCCAACCCACCCAAGATCTTCACAACGCTGAAAACAAAGGGTGATGTCTTCCTCTTCCCCCAAAGGCTCATCCACTGCCAGTGGCACAAAGAGAGTTCCATCAGGTGGCCACTACTACGATAGGAGGTCCATTCTGGGCTGGTTGTCTACCATCTCCAACTCCCTAAAAGATCAATGAGATAGAGCTGCACCTCGTCAACAGATTTCTTCTTGATGCGTCATAATTTTGACGATTATTGAATTTTATTATCCAAGCTATACGAGCCAAACCAAGGATGATTTGCCATGGGCTACTATGTGCAAATTAGGCTTTAAGTATTTTTGTTTATAGCGCGTTTCCCCATGTTAATGAGGCGTATCCAAACACTATTAATCTATTCGAAAAATGACAGTGTTGCCGTTTAAGTTCGATTTATAAAAAAATGAATTTCTTTACGAATTTCAGTAAAGCTTTTAATATTCAAAAGGTTAAAGAAATTAATTATCTCTCCAGCGATATATCTTATTTCCATTTCTCTCATGGATGACTAGAGGCTCACCAACACATCCATGATCTAACTATATATCTATCCTTGCGATATGTCGTTCCATTGATCTATCATTCAGTGAAAGGTAGTCACTGCAATTTTAAATGCTAACGACATTCCTGGTCTGAGCTCACCTACCAAACCACACTTACACCCCTGAATAGTTCTCTCAGACGTCTATTTATACTTGCAAATATGATTTCTGATATGGTGGGTGAAAGGAGAGGAAGAATCCATGAACCCTTTAAGCTTATGTTCACGAATAATTCATAATGTCGTAGCCAAACGATGTAGTTTACTGGGTAAAACTAATCCAAGAGTTCAAAAAAATTATAAACATCGACTACAGTCATGAACATCCCTTTGATCACAAACGCTGACGAATTGCTTACGAGCCCACCAATGGATACAACAAACAATGAAGTAACCACACGCTATCTCCCTCCGATCTCAATTCGGATTCTGGTGATAGAGTCTTTGGTGACGTTCATAAGGATGAATCTTCGAAGGAACAGGCAGAGAAGTGCTAATTAATGAAAAGCTCTGAGAATAGAGAAAATTTGAAGGTACGTCCTGTTACTTGCGTCGGTTTTATTGTGTTACTTCCTGCGCTTGCATTATCCATTTGTAGCAGAAGAGACAACACCGGTCGAAAAATGCGTGCCGCACACGCAAATTTCACCAGTTGAAGTTTAGACCTTTCCCTGGGTCTTTGCAAATGTTTCCTTTGCAGTGGCCCTCTGGAGTCACTAGTATCAAGCTCTAACCAGAAGGCGTCGGTTGAGTGTATTGTAGGGGATTGGAAGGCTACTAGAGGGAAGACTAGTTCAGGGGATTGCTTGGAAGATTACTGACGTGCTTGGGGTTCTGATGTCTTCCGTCGTCTCCGAATGATGAAGTATAAACGCATTTTGGTCGAGCCGTCCCTTAGTTGGAAGGACAAGGTCGTAGCCGCGTTATCTCCATGCACTGAAGAGTTCCAACACCGTCTTGCAGCCCTTATGTTCCCTGCGTCATCTCTGTCTGGCCGTCAACGACGTGTCCCACCGAGACAATTTCATCGGTTTGGTATGTGAAACTTTATCACGTTGAATGGTTTGTCGATTTCTAGCTTGTTCCGGGGTGATCGTCGAAGCTTTTTTCCAGGAGTCGAGAGCGTTCATTGGGAAAGTAACCAGGTATCAAAAACGTATAACGATCTTTCTCGAAAGTTATTCTTGACCCTATTTCTACTCTATGTCGCGCGCAGACAGCCTCTTGTCATGTTGTCCTATTGTCTCTATGCGTCCACAGCGGACACTGTTTTTCGGGCGAGGGAAGAGTGCTGGAACGAACGAACAGAGAAATTAATATTTACCAAGCGAGAGAAGGTTGTCACGCGAAACAACCAAAAACAGGAATGAAGAACAGTTAGACATACCAAATAGGAGGTTCATACTGGATGTGAAAAAAATTCCCATGTCCATACTAACCCTTAACACCCCTGTAGAGGTCTCGGGATGGAAGAAATTTAAAGTCTACAAATGCAATTAATTTATCAATAGACGAAGGCGTTTAACAATCTCGTTGTGTGGCATTCAAACAGATTCTTTAAGAATGTACGATAGCTGTTGCAAATAAACGACGCGTTCCAGTCGACCGGGTGGGTAACGCTCTAAATGAAGAACACCGAAGATTTTTGGGTCACGTAATTCGTTCCTTTTTATTCTCCCCAGTGTTTGGGTAGTATTTTAGAAATTTCCGTTCTCCATGTCGAGAGAGGACCTCTTAAAGCTGAGAGCTTTAGAGCTGGTTCTACCATATGGCGTCATATATTTGAATAAAAAGGGTTGGTGTCATCGTTGCGTCAATACACTCCTCCTGTTTAAGTTTTTTTTTGCATTTTAGTAATAGGTTTACTGAGGAAAGTGCATGAATTCTTTTGTGGGGAGTAAATTAGCCATCTCATCTCTGGCCGTTCCTATTAAGTCGCATCTGTCCCATATTTTTCGGTCCCAGTCGATGAATGCTGACATAGCACCCTTGAAGTTTGACATAACTCCCATACTCTTTTCAGGACAACCTTGAAACTTTTTCAGTACTTCAAGAGGTGGCCCAATGGACGAGTTACAATCATTAAATCATATTATACTGCCCACAAACTTCTGTATCACCACTGATAGCCAGAAGCACATAAACTTACCAAGACGAGGATGTGCATTGCTACGATGGCAGCCGTACTAGGAGTGATTTTCCGAAAGGACGTAGTGGTATTTCGCTTAAACAAACCAGTAATTAGGTCGTTAAACGGAGTCCTACTTAATGCCCTAAGAACCAAGACGTTAAGTCAATGATTTCTCCATTTTAGACGGTTGCTGCGCATCCTGTTGACGCGATATGCAACAGAAAATGAACAAGTCGATGTCCTATAGATGTCGTGACTTCATTTATGGAATATTTGGATGGTATGACTGATGTATGAAACAAGATCAAGATATCCACGATTTTAAAAAACATGTAAACGGAGAAATCTACGCTGAATCGAAACCGATCAGGTGGGAGTTGCTTCACGTAACGGGGCAGATGGGAATAGATGAGGTCGATAAATCTCTTCACCTTAAAAAGTTGTTTCCCGCGACCCTTTGTCTCGAGTGAAATGCGGTAATTTTCATCACGAATTACCGATGACATCAAGTCACGCAAAGAGAGAAAGAAAACGCACCTTTTATAGACGTTCGAGGGTCTCCGCTGGATGGCGGCAAAGTTAGGGGTGCCGTGCTGAGATGCAAATCTAGCTCTCGCACTCTCTCCCCACATCGTGTTCCCCCCTCGACCCATCTATTTTTACTTCTGAGTCTCAAGTAATTAGAGTCGAAAAAATGAAGAAACGCTGCACCGGCAGAAAGCCGCCTCACGCGTATGGAGACTGCCTAACGGCCGAGGAGCCTACTCACCAATGGGGATGATACAAATAGCTCCGGAGTCTGAATCCTTTTATTCAATAGCAAATAAGAATGCAGAATCACAGACACAAGGGGTAGGTCTCAGTGGTTTTCCGTCCAGAACAGCGATTGGAGGTGGTCCACGACCTTCTTGTCGACCTGCAAAGCCTTGGCAAGCACGTCGTCGTTGATGGCAGGATTGGACTCGAAGACGGTGTTGGCGACGGTGATCACGCCGGGGTTCTGGCTGCTCAGGGCGGCGATAGCTACCGCATTCTCGCGGCCTATGTTGAGCTGGAAGTGGATGAGGCCCTGGGGGAAGACGAAGACGTCGTCCTTGTTGAGAGTCTTGGTGAAGAGCTTGGGGGGGTTGGAGGTGACGAAGCCCACGTAGCCCAATATCCGGATGGTATGATTGAGGATATGTACCAAGATATAGAAATCCACGGCATTAACAAGCATACCAAAGGAGGAGTCTACGTTCAATCGGAACCGGTCAGGTGGGAGCGCAGCTTCAAGTCACGGGGAACCTCATAATCAGTCAGTTCATTTATCACGGGCATGAAGACCAAGTCTTTGCCTTTGCAATCTTCCTTCTATAAACACCGACAGCCAAGATTACTTTCCATGTTACAATCTTCAGTTTTTTACGCTCTGGTGCTGCGAATGGCAAGACCGGAGCGTAAAAACGCCTTTAGTACTGGCAAAAGTCTCCCCGTTTTTTCCGCATGGCATACCGGACGGTTTTTTTCCGCATGGCAAAAGTCTTAAGTACTGGTCCATTAGACTTCTGGTCCTGCGTTCCGTTCTTGTTTTCTCCTTTGGAGAGCGTTTCTATATATACAGTCAAGACGTCGTTCGCTGCGATACTCTCCTCATCTGTCCGGCTCTTATCCCCCCATAGACCTTTCAAATTCACCGTGAGGTAATGGATGGAGAAACCCTTCTAGAAGAAGAATCAATAAACATGTTACCTAAAACGACTGGCCTATCACCGAATATGTCATCTTTCATGGAGAATCAGGAAATATGCTCAGCAACTATCAACAAAGTAGGCTACTGTCTGGTTCCCCAGTTACCAAATCATCTTACTTAAAATACTGTTTCCCTCGTCCCCTTCGTTCGCCTTTGAGTGGGAACGGATTTTTGTCTCGAACCACAGAGGACTCTAAGTGCCGCTAATGGAGAAACCAAACGCATCTTCTGAAGACTTTCCATGCCCTGCGATAGATGGCAGTTGAGCCAGGGGTGTCAGTATCTGTATTTTCGGAACTCGCCCACAGCGATGCTCCAACGTCAGTATCCGAACCAAGTTCGTAACGTTACCCCTCTCGCGCTCTCTCCAGGTCGTGTTCCATCTGGACCCATCTACTTTTACTTCTTACCCTCTAGATATTAAAGTGCAAAAGACAAGAACGCACTTGACGGCAGAGAGCCGCTTCACGCGAATCGACTCTGCCTAACGACCGACGAGTCTACTGACCAACGGGGATGATAGAAATAGCTCCGGAGTCTGACTCCTTTTATTCAATATCAAATAAGAATGCAGAATCACAGACACAAGATGTAGGTCTCAGTGGTTTTCCGTCCAGAACAGCGACTGGAGGTGGTCCACGACCTTCTTGTCGACCTGGAAAGCTTTGGCGAGCACGTCGTCGTTGATGGCAGGATTGGACCCGAAGACGGTGTTGGCGACGGTGATCACGCCGGGGTTCTGGCTGCTCAGGGCGGCGATGGCTACCGCATTCTCGCGGCCTATGTTGAGCTGGAAGTGGATGAGGCCCTGGGGGAAGACGAAGACGTCGCCCTTGTTGAGAGTCTTGGTGAAGAGCTTGGGGGGGTTGGAGGTGACGAAGCCGACGTAGAGCCTTCCCTGGAGCAGTGTGAGCACCTCCGTGGCCCTCGGGTGTGTGTGTGGAGGGTTGAGCCCATAGGGGGCAAAGTCTACTCGGGCAAGCGAGATGCCGAGGGTGTTAAGCCCGAAGAGGTTGTTGACGTTGACGGCGGTGACCTTGGATCCCAGAGCGTTCTTCGTGTTACCGGGCTTGTCGAGGCCAGAGAAGAAGAAGTCGTCGGCCTTGACAAGGGCCGGGTTCTTGCAGACCACACCATTTACGAACACTGAAACCAACCCAGATTATGAGAAGGACACAGTAAGGATAAAACCGCGCGTCGATCGAGAGGACTACACGGCACGTACCGTTGGTGGTGTTGTCTGCGACACAAAAGTCCTGCAGCTGACTGGGGTCGGTGGCGAAGGCCTGGGTAGATGCGAGGACGAGCACGACGAGGGCGAAAACGTAGGAGGCCATCGTTGGATCCCTCGTTGTTTGGAGAGTGTATTTCTCCGCAGGTTGTTGTGGGGTTTTGGAACAGCAACCCGCTGGTGGGGGTACTTATAGACGGACTGAGGGGTTTGAAGCGCGTTCATCGGGATCTGGAGAGATGGAATTGGACTACGTCTGATTTCTACCCGACTGCTGCAGTATGGGGGTCTTCTGACCTAGTCATTTCTGATATAATAAAGGCCGCTCAGAAGAGATAAGACAGTTGACTATGTCTCTTCTTTATAAATTCTGGAGTACGAAAGGACCTCTGACCGAGTCGTCTCCGTATGCGAGCAAGAATTGCCGAAATGGAACCAAAACGTCGCGAAATGGAACCAAATCCCCCGAATTTGAAGGTTCCGACTTTGCCCTCTGCTCTGCTCTTCCGTTGCGAACCCGTACCCCGCGTCATAGCCGGTATCCCACGTAGACAATCTTAGATTGGATTGTTCCTATCGTACTGGCGTGCCTTCCCACGAGGCACTTGTCTGGCCACGTATTGGGCGAAACACCTTTTCTCGTCTCATTTCCTTCTGGTTATTATTTAAACTTGAATAACGTTGAAAACCAAACTCAAGTTTATTTTCTTCTCACCACACTCATCCAAGCTTAAAGAAAACATTGAGAGCAGTGCTTCCGGGGTAACTAGATATAAACCATTGATTACTACAATCGTCTTCCTCGAAAATAGTTCTACCCACTGATTCATTTTGTTCGAGCCCGAAACGGACAAGGCTTTTCTTCCACTCCCTGATGGTGTTCACCTCTCAACGATATGGGCTATTTTCTAGCGTTTACCGGCGCCTGCGTTTCGGGGAGAGGGGAACCCTTCTAGGTTCCTAAACGTGTCTGAGAACCCCGTCTCAGTCTCGTTACATACAGAGAGGACTTGGTCGTGTCGAAGACAAGTTCCGTTGGCTTTTGAAAGTTATTGACGCGGTAGGTTTTTTAGCGACCCAAGCAACGTTGTTATTGCCGTATCAAAAACCCTCCCCGGGTCTTAGTTCTTCATCTCAAAGGTCGGTACAGAGCAGGTCCCAGTTACTGTCTTCCTTCAAACATTAATGATATGGACTACTGGTGTGTCCAGGACATTCCGTTTTGCACAGTGAATTGACTGTGTCGTGGCGCGTTGCTTCCGCTGAGCCCGCAGCTACTTCATACTTCTCGTTCCCCGCCGGTGATTGCAAAAAAGGAATGCGGTTGGGACTTTACGTTATCATCGCTTACGTTCGCCATGAACTCGTCCACTCTTTTAGGACCTCCCTGGAAATCTCTATTCTTGTCCGTAGTAATGGGGCAGGTTTTCAAAGAGGCCGAGAGGCCAGAGTCACAACTTTTAGGCTATGCTTCATTCCTTACAGACACCAAAAATATCTCCATGCATAAAAACTAATCACGTATAGGTATCCAGTGCTCCAGAATGTTGGAACGAACCCTTAAAGATGTCACACATGGTACGACGCCACATCCTTGTTGGGGGACATGACATTTGAGAGAAAACTTTAAGATTATCGGATTGTGATTCCAGGTCAATGTACACGGTCACTTTGACACATGCTTATTCGTCGACGAGGTATTTAAAGAGGTTCCAGTTACTCTTTTCCTTCAACATGAATGGTAAGCACTATGAGTGTGTCTAGAGCATCCTTTTTCGCACAGTGAATTGACTAAATCCTCTTCCGCCGTTTCCTCTGAGACGACAGCTGCTTCCTATTTCCGGGTCCTAGCTGCGAATGGAGAAAATAACGCCGTTCGGACTTTCTGATATCATGGCTTACGTTGGCCATGGTCCACTCCTTCCGAGCTTCCGTTGAAATATCTCCTGTTATCGGTTGATTATGGGGCAACATGCCAAAGATCGAGTTACAACTTTTACGCTATGCAGTAGGCAAAAAGTCTCTTCAGCTGCTGATATGCCTAGATTGAGTATCAAGGTGTCAAATTAGACAGAACCATATGCTCCCTCCAGTCTCATGAAATTCGTGTGTGTGTGGAGTTTGTATACCGCATGTGGAGTGAGAATGTGGTATCATCACCTACGATTATAGAATCGAAGGAATCTTATAGGACCCTAGTTTCTGTTGACTCTTCTCGTGCTGTCGTGGCCAAGAGGAGGACGATTCCTCGGGTAACTGTGGTGGTATCGATAATGGAGAGGGACGGAAGAGCGGAGTGATATCGGAGAGAGAAAAAGAACGAGAGGTCGGAGCGGAAATAGAATAAGGATGAATAGTAAGTAAACGATGGTTGATGACGAGAACGTGACGACTTCGGACTACATCGCGGATGACTCCGTGAGGAGAGAAAGACACCTGAGATCCAGAATAACTCGCGGAACTCTGGAACATAACAGAACTTGTGAACAGTGACAAGGAAAAGGTGAAACCGGGACTCAGCATGAGGGAGAGACGACGTGAGTGAGAGGATGGAAGATGATAATGACCCTTAGAGCGGGTCAGACTCTCAACCACCGCTTAGAGCGGGTGATAGTAGAAGACGGTTACTCACGATCCGGAGTAACTGGCCCAAACGTTTCCCTGAGAAGACGCTTACGTGGAGTTGACCGGTTACATGGGATGAGCCAACCCTTACGTTAAGTTGACCGGTCAATAAATATATGTTTAAGAATATTTACTGACGTAGTAGATCTTGAAGATGATGAAAAAATATTGAAGACGGACTGGGAAAAAACTTTATGACCATAAAAGTCCCATATTCTGCGTGGTGGGACTTCTTAAATAGGCCTGTAATTACTTTAATATCCTAATATTTCAAATCGTTTAGAAGTCCAATAGGCTCTTACACTTACTCTAAAAAGCGAAACTATTCCTAAACGCATCAATACCACATTTCAGCGTTGTACATGACCGATACAAATCGACTATGAGCTCTCCGCCTTGGGCCCAAAGTGGCGTCAGCATACCGAAAGGGGGGGCTGAATTTATTCTAGTTTCTTTTCTGCAACTATTGAATCTTTTGAAAATTATATTCCAAGATATGATCATCAACAATAACATACCATAAATTTCCAGCGGTTTGGTATTTCTGACAAACACTCACTCTCCAAGGAGCACGTCCAGGCTCATTAATCGACTGGATGTACAGCTCTAGCCCACTCGAGATCCCTCAAATCTCCTTCGAGATTATAGGTCTAGAACTGGCCCAAAATAGAGAGGCTTCTCACTTTCCGGTACTTAGATTTCAGGTTCTAAAGTGAGCAGATTTCTCAAAATTTAACATAAATGAGGGGGACGACAATACCAAATGATGATGATTCGCGCAGGGTCGATCTTAAGATGTAGAGGGGCCAGTCAACTTGAAGCTGACTCCAGCTGAGGAAACGGCGTTTTTCCAAAAGATCGTTCGTTTTCATGCACTTGTCTGGTCTGGGTATCACCTTAAATGACACAAAGTAAGAAATAAAGAAATCTTTTGAACACTTCGATTTCCTACGCCGGATGACGGTTGAGTTTGGGGTGTCTTACTGCAACACAAATCTTGCCATTTGGGAAACTCATCTGTAGCGACCATCCAACTTCATTATCCGTACAGGTTTTGTGCCGTTGCCCCTCTCCCACCCCCTCTTCGCGTCGTTTTTAGTTCCGAGCCTCTAGTAACTAGAGTCGAAAAACTGAACAAACGCTGCACCGGCGGAAAGCCGCCTCACGCGTATAGAGTCTGTCTAACGACCGACGAGCCTACTCACCAATGGGGATGATACAAATAGCTCCAGAGTCTGACTCCTTTTATTCAAATCAAATAAGAATGCAGAATCACAGACACAATGTATAAGTCTCAGTGGTTTTCCGTCCAGAACAGCGACTGGAGGTGGTCCACGACCTTCTTGTCCACCTGGAAAGCTTTGGCGAGCACGTCGTCGTTGATGGCAGGTTGGACCCGAAGACGGTGTTGGCGACGGTGATCACGCCGGGGTTCTGGCTGCTTAGGGCGGCGATGGCTACCGCATTCTCGCGGCCTATGTTGAGCTGGAAGTGGATGAGGCCCTGGGGGAAGACGAAGACGTCGTCCTTGTTGAGAGTCTTGGTGAAGAGCTTGGGGGGGTTGGAGGTGACGAAGCCGACGTAGAGCCTTCCCTGGAGCAGTGTGAGCACCTCCGTGGCCCTCGGGTGTGAATGTGGAGGGTTGAGCCCATAGGGAGCAAAGTCTGAGCGGGCGAGCGAGATGCCTAGGGTGTTAAGCCCGAAGAGGTTGTTGACGTTGACGGCGGTGACCTTAGATCTCAGAGTGTTCTTCGTGCTGCCAGGCTTGTCGAGGCCAGAGAAAACTTGCAATGTCGAGTGGAACGAAAGTTTTATGTAGGCTACCTTGATAAGATCGTTTTCTTGATTATTGAAAGTAATAATCGGGGTATTCCGTACAGGGAGTCTGCAATATGTCGAATCAGATTTTAGTTTTGTTATAGACAACTGGCATTTGCACCGTACATAAACATCTGTGGGGCTTTAAGAGGCTCATATTTCACAGGTAAAAGTCTTCGTAACGCTAGGAACGCGTGTCATGTCTAGAAAATCATGAGATATTCCGTCAACTTACCCTACCTTTGGTGACTGAGGAACGCATGTATCGCGTACCGCAGGGGGACAGGTTGGAGAATCGCCCAGACTCTTACGACGAGTTTAGGAAGTCGGTGGCTAGTGTTGTCGTATCCCTAGGCATCCATTCGTACACCGTTGGCTCTGTACGTCTTGTATGCTGACAGTTGCCCAGATATGCTTGCTGAATATTTTGCCGCTTGGCCAACTAGAACACATTTATTCGACAATTTTGGCGCATTTAATGTTTCGACGCGGATACGACTTTGGTGAGTTTAATGTATCACCTCTGTTGTGGAACTTTTGAATCTTTTTACGTCTTAGAATACTTCTGTTATTTCCCTCGTGAATATGGAGTCAGAATGCAGATCTTCTGAACCGTCGTCTTGGACGCCTTTTCAGCTCCGTGTTTCTGAAAGGACATGATTCGGCCTTCCCAGCGAAGACGAACTTTGGAAGATTGAATGAAGTTGTCACCATGTCACTTCAGGGCGTTCATGACTCCGAATACCGCCTTGAGCCATCTTCCCTGAGGAAGCCTAGACGTTCCGTCACACCAGAGTTCCTAAGCAGACGACCTCAAGAGGGTAAGTCATTGCAGTCCTGAGACCCACATGTCCAAGGCTAGTATTTCGCACAGGATGTCATATCTCGTCCAAGTATGAAAGGCTAATTATTTTAAGTCTCAGCGCGTGGAAGACCTTATGCAAAACTTATGTTAGCGACGTTAATCTTTGAGGATTTGAGAAATGACCTACCGTGTTCATTTGGAATCTCATCCGAATTTAAGGAGTAATTCGATTTTTTTCTTCCGCGAATGATGATCTAGTTTCTAACTCATCTACCTAAGGTGTACAAACACTCATGTCGCACACCTAAATTTCCCCAGTTGAAGTTTCGACCTTTCCCTGGATCTTTGCAAAGGTTTTCTTTGCAGTGGCTCCTTGAAGCCTATAGTATTAAGCTCTAACTAGAACGTGTCGATTGAGTGTATTGTGGGATATTGCACGACTACTAGAGGGAAGACTAGTTCAAGGGATTAGTGGGAAGATTACTGACGGGACAGTTCTGATAAATCTAAGCAGTAGGATTATCACAGTGACCAGTCCAGTGGTAGGGTGAAACTCATTGTCCAAGGACAGTTCGGAAGCATTCAAAGAGGATTTGAAAGGAATCGGCATCACCAAATGGCAGTTCTGGATTGACAATAGTTATCATAATGATGGGGTTGGCTACATCGAAAAGGGACAATATGTATCATCTTGGCCTCCATGTCGTTCATCCGATTAAAAACGGCAGTTTGTTCTCTTGGATAAGCAATGTAGTTTAAGACTTTGACTGCGCATAGAATATGTTCTCGCAGTATTAGCAGCACTAAGAAAATCATGAAGCACGAGGTAGCCAATGTATGATATCCAAATAAAGTGGCAGTCAAGACTTACTATCAAGGTTACACTAGGGCAACCAATGGCTTAATCACTCTACAGCGCATGTGAAATGGACTATTTATTCAGATGTATCTACCCGAAGAGCATTTTCTAAAACTACAAAGCCAATTAACAAAAATAGCCTTTCTAGAAGCAAAATTGGAGATTCTACACATTGTGTTAGCGAAAAGTCAGTAACAACAGTGAAAGCCTATTACAATTCTTAGTTGACATCCAAAAGGTATTCTTTGTCAGAAAGTCATCAAATTTCTGATAATTATCTTAGTGTTTGCTTCAACTCATAAAAACTCGTCTTCAACTTACATGCATGATTTTATTGACTACTGACCAAAGATATTTCTACTTGCGTCATATAGATGTCTTCCTCTAAATTGTCATGAAGGAAGGCTGTTTTTATATCAAGCTTTTCAAGTAAAGGTCTTTTGTGATCACAATACTTTATACCAATTAAACGGTGGCTATCTCTATGTAATTTACCTTAGTTTTGTTAAATCATTTTACAACAAGTTCTACCTAGCAGCTCTTGTTGCCATCAAAATATTCCTTAACCCAATACCCCCAACTTCTTGTAGAGTGCCTTCTTCTCACTTGGTAATGAAGTCATATCTTATCTGATTTTTTATATCTCTATCTCCCACTTTCAACAAGTCATTAGTATCTATAACTTTCATATAAGACTTAGGCTCACCACCAACTGTGAAATAACAATTAATGTAAAACAACAGAGTACCTTACATGTAGTCTTCATAATTTGTCAAACCTTATCAAATGAAATGCAAGAAGGTTCTCTTCATATTTGCATTTTCATTTTAAGGCTTATCATCAATAGTCATAAATAATTTTTCTCCTAATCTCAATAATTAACCCATATATACCTATTCCTTAAACAATTGTGATCAAATTCTAAATATGTTTTATCCTTATATACAGTTATTTAGTTGAATATAGCATTCCTCCTACTCAAGGTTTTTCCAGGTTTTATTATCTCAATATTGATACCCAAAATAATTAGAAAATATCAAATGAAAAGGTATTCCTTTAATTTTGGATCCAACTTATCTCTCTTTTTATAATCCACATCAACATAGGGAGACATTTTGATAACTTTTAGGTAAGAGGGATTTACCTTTTTTTCAAATGTAGTACTCATTTGGTAGTTGATAATCTAGGGGCACTAACATGACCTAGTCATTGTATATTACATTACCCAAATTTAAATTTATAAAACTATTAAATCTAATTTTTTAGATTTTTTGAGTATTTTTTAGAAATATATTAATTTAAAAATAACAAATAACTCCAAAATTAGTGAGAACCTTTTTAGTCGATCATAGAGATGTATGATAATATTAAGAAAATTTTCAAAATATTTTTTGGTTTGATATAATTTTTAGACTAACAAAGCATAAGAAAATTCTTTTTAAAAATTAGAGAAAAAGAGAAATTCAGATACTAATGTCATTACCTGAAGCACATTGACTAAGATGAAAAAAGGAGTTCCACTTGAGAATTATTGTGAAAGCAATTTCCAATGTTTCAATCGATGAACCTGAAATATGTAAACATTGAGTAAAGATGAATTTTGAAACTTAAATTCAAGTAAAACTATCATTCACTTAAAAATTAAATGAGTTTAAACAAGGAAAATGGAGTTTCAATGTCGTAACAATGATTGCTGGAATTTTGTAAATTTAGAAGGTTTTTGAGGGGTGTCTACTATGGGCACTCACTACCTTCCCTTGTGAAATTTGGATGGTGAAGGTAGGTGATGATCATGTCTCTAGTGGCTATCACTTGATAGTAATGGTTCTCCAGCAACTATCACCTAGTGGAGCTAAGATTGATGGAGGTAGAGTGCATCTCATGGAGCTTCATCCTCGAGTCCACATAATAAGAGGAGGCTCAATGATGGAGTCAATGAGCTGCTCAATGGGTCAATCAATGCCCCTCCATCTCATGACATGACCATATCTTCCTCACCATCTTTGGAGATTCCACAACACTAAAGTCAATCCTTTCCAAGGAGGGGAGCATGCATTTGAGTCAACCCTGATTTGAGGGTCAACATTGCCCAAGTCAACCATCATTTTCTTCCCTTGATGGACCCAACTTGGAATCTTCGGTCCACCATTATTGGATCCCTTAGATCCAATAAGAGAATTCACCCAATGAAATGGGCCCAAGGCATGGAGAAAGAAGAGCCCTTGGAAGAAGACACCTCACCCAATGGGAGCCTCTCCTAAAGTCTTGGGCACCTCTCCATCCAAGAGGTGCCACCTCATCCTTTCTGGAGGGGTGTTTCCAACCAGCCTCTTGTAACTAACCCTTCTCTCTCTCTCTCTTGCAACTTCCCCTTTCTTGGATCTCATCCTCTATCTCTCATAGAAATTTCAAACAAGAAAAGGAATAAATGAATACTGTTATTCTGGAAATCTTTCTCTCTTCTATCCCATTTGAATCTCTCTATCCTCTTCTTTCTCTCGTCCCCCTTCTTCTTCCCCCTTCCTTCAATGTCTTTCCTATCCACTCCTATTTCTCATCTTCTTTCTTCCCTATCCATCCCTGTTCAAGAATTCTTCCCTCCTATTTCCCTTATCTTCTACTATTCCCCCTTCTTCATTCTTCTTCCCCTTTCATTCTATCCTCTCTTTTTGCAATCTCTCTTCTCTTCACATCATAATTCTCCAAGGTGGTGTCGAACAACAGGAGTTTCTGAAATTTAAAGGGCTCAAGAATCTTCAAGCAACATTGAATCATCTTGACCAAGGTATGTTGACTTTCCTTTATCTCATGTGAGCTTGGTCAAACATTGGATCCTTGCTCAAGATTTGGAGTGTCTTCTAAGATAGCTACCCTCATACACCTGGTGATCCATAACCCTAGTTGAGAAGTCTCATCTAATTTACTAAATTAGAAACCTTAATCAATAATTAAATGATCTTAATCACTTGAATTTTAGGAGTAAATTTAATCCTAAGATTTTCTTTTTTGAATTTTATCAAGTCCACCCTATCCCCACCTTTGGTTTGACTTCCTTAATAAAGAATTATCTCTTGAATGGATTTCACACCATTGTCTCACATCACTTTGCATCACAAATGAAACACTCTAAAGACACCATGACAAATCTCTTCATGGATCCATTTACCCTTGACAATGGCTCATTCGTCAACCAACGAGGAATGTAACTTCCTCCCATAGCTCTCATTTTTCTACCTAGAATCTTTGATCATTTGCTCAATGATTCTTGATTATCGTTGATAAAGATTCCATCAACGATCAACTATCTCTAGTGACTCTTTCTATTAACTATTTCTCTATAAAAAAAACTACACTATCAAAATAAAAGAATTTGTTTTTCAATATTGATGAGCTTTGAACCTCTACTGATCTTTTGGCTGTCGAAGTAAAGGTAAGATAATGCCCATGATACCTGTAAAACAATGAACACACTAATGTGCGACCTTCTCTTTACACAAAAATATTTTTGATATTATTTTGGTTGACAAGCATTGCTAGCAGTTTAAACTCCCAGTAGTTATTTCAAAGAATTTTAGATCCATATAAGTTTGGGATATCTTATGTATTTGAGTTCCTTCTACAAACAAAATGGTCAGGACCACCTATGGAGAAGACTATCAAGGTGGTCCACCCCCATGCAACACACATGTGACAAAATCATACCTTGCCCCACAAACCAATTTGGCCTTTGTGACATGGAAGATAGGTGACACACACATGTCCCTAGGTCCTTAGTCATTTGAACCTTAGTCATGGTTTTATCATATTTAACTCTACTCATTTGAATGTAGATTGCTAAGTGTCAGTTGGCCAATGGTCACTCTTTTTTAGTATATTTTGTTCTTTATTTTACTTTATTTTTACTTAAGAAAATAAATATAAAAATTATATAAACTCACATAATTAACTATAAACTCCCATTAGTCACATAAAAATTATTTTTTTCAATTTACGATAAATATAAGACTATTTATCATAAGTTAATGTATAAAACATATCATTAATTAATTATTAACTCATGATAATTGAGACTTATTAGACACCAATACTATATAGTAAATAGGTTGCAATGTTAACAACACCTCTCCAAAAAAATTATGACAACCCAATATATAATGTCATACTCTTAGCTTGTTCTATCAAAGTTATGTTCATCTTCTTACCAATGTCATTTTACTAAGTTGCTTAGAAAAGTCTTCTCCCTCATATCCCATGTTTTGAATAAGACTTTTAGAATTCACAACTATCATACTCACTACTATTGTCAAATTGTAGACAATGCTGAGACCAAATTCAAGGTCAACTTGATCTAAATGTCATGAAAATATTATATTTATTTTTCAGAAAATAAACTTATATCTTTTCAGTTGAGTTGCAATGAAAGCTGCATAGTATTTGACACCTCAAAGTTAGGAAATGAGGGAAAGTTACACACGACAACATGAATCATTTTTAGCCTTTTAATTTGAGTCCCCACTCATCAATGTGAACTAATTCTAATCTTTTTATTTTTGGAATATTTCATCCTTTGTGAAGGAAACATTTTAATACTTATTGAGAATATAGTCTTCATTAAGACCAATGCCCATTTACTTTAAATCAAGTAACCTTTTCTTTGACATTCAAATTTTCATTTGTTTCTTGCTCGTATATCATAGTCTACCATGTTATATTTCTTTTGCCTATCTCAAAAATAGCCACAACCATAGTATCCTTCTTGATAATTGCCATATGTAAGGTGCTTAATTTTTTTCATAAGCTATTAATGAAAGTTGTTGTACAACCTATATTGTATGACTATCCCGCCAAAATAAAGTTACTCTTCAATCTTGGGATGTGCCTCACATTCAATAACTTTCATCTCATCTTATTGAAAGTTGTGATTTGAATAGAATCTTTGTCACAATATCCAAAGGGTCATTATCAATAATATATGTGAGGTGTCTTAGTCATTGTATAATAAATCATACAAAATTCAAATTTATAAAATTAGAAAATACTAATTTTTAGATATTTAAAAGTGTTTATGAAAAAATATATTAATTATAATTTAATAAAAATTTCAAAAAAAGTAACAATTTCTAGGTCGATCATAGATATGTAATATAATATCAAATAATATAACTTTTAAAAAATTTTAAACTCAATGACATTAGTAGTCGATGAACACAAATTAGGTGGAAATAAAGTTTTATCTAATAATTCTTATATCAATGATTGTAGATGATTTAACTCATCAAATTAATATCTATAAAAGCGAGAAGAATCGTAATTGAACAAAGAATAGTTTAGAAACTTGACATCACAAAAAATATTATTGAATGAAGTAAAAATTAACTTAAAAATAGGAATGATAGAGTTCTTACCTCACAATAGTGATCGTTAGAATTCTATGTTCTGGATGATTGTCGTGCGATGTCCATAGCCTCAAAGACTCTTTGGAAATAGACAACCTAGACATTCATTAGATCTCCTTTTAAAATCTAGAAAATAATAGTAAAAGTTAAATTAATTAAAAAACTATAAAATAAAGTTTTGGAGTTGTGGCAGTTATACGTCAGAATTCTAAGTGTTTAGAAGGATTGTTAGTTTCAAGATTTTCTTGTAAAATTTAGAAATTAATGAAGTGGGTCATCGAATCATCTCCAATAATTGTTACTTGACAAAGTAGAAAAATAGCAACTTTGAGGCTCTCTAGCAATTGTCACTCGACAGAGATGAGTTGGATAGAGGTGGGGCATATGTTTGAGACTTTCATCCCTAAATTCATACAGCAAGAGAAGACTCTTCATTACATTTGGTATGCTCTCAAGAGGTGGGGACTCATCTCTTAGTGGACCATCCTCTTTTTGATGACATGTTATTAGTAGATCAATCAGAGATAATTTACTCAATGAATTCATGATCTTTTTATCGTGAATCAATTAGAAATTTTAGTAACAATATTTTGAGAATCACATTGATGAGATTTTCAACAATGATTAAGTGATTTTAATGGCTTACTCTTTCATCGGCAATCTATAGAAAAATCATGATTTAATCAAATTAAAATAAAAATTTTAACTCTAATAAGATTTAAATCTTTGTCGGTCACCCGTCATCATAAGAGAGAGTGAAATAAGTACGCAAATACTTTTAAAAGTGACATCATCAAAGTACCTACTTCTAATAAATAAGGGGGTATTTGAGGTATTAAAATAATTAAAAAAAATTAGGGAAGGTATAACTAAGGATTAGTTTCACATCGATTATATGTTATTATATAGTAATATGAGATTTAAAAATTAATGAGTCCCTTTCTCGCGTCTATATGACCACTCCTTGCCCTCACACCTAGCTGACCACTAATGATGTGGAAGAAGAGTGACACACACTTGTCTCTTATCGGTTTATCCTTAACCACTCAAGCCTCTACTCGCAGCTCTACTTGACTATGCTTTCAACCTATTTGCCGGCCTAGTTAGTTGGCAGATTTCCCCTTTTTTCTATATTTTTATTTTCTTTTATTTTCCTTTATTTATCTCAAAAATAAGATTATAATAATTATATAAATTCATATAAAATGATATAATTAGCCAAAAAATCACATTAACTAAGTAAAACTACTTTTCACAATTTAACACATATATATGTCTATTTAGCATGGTCAAGACTAAAATTATATTATTTTTTAATTATTAACTCATGGTAATGAAAACTATATATGTCTATTTAGTATGAGCATCTTGAATCTCCTTTATTTCAATATTTGTAGAGTTATCATCACAACTCTACTCTTAATTGAGATCCAATCTCTCCCTCAAGTTCCTCTTGACGTGCCTCAATATTTTAGGAATGGAGACATCACATAATTGATTTATCAATTTTGGAGGGCTGTCGCCCACCCGCTGGTCTGATTGAAATAGTTAATGATCAAGTGGATGTGCTATGGACTTCATGACTAAGTTCAATTGCAATATCGTAGAAGTATAATTAGGAAAATGTATCAAGATCTAGATTTCCACAATTTTGAAGAACATTACAATGCAGGAATCTATGCTGAATCGGAACCAATCAAGTGAGAGGTAGCCACAAGTGAGAAGGCATCTATTAAACAGTCTCCTATTTTTAGCTACACGTGTAAATTTGTTACGCTACATGGTGGTTGAGTTGGGGGAGTCTCTCTAAGACATTAAATCTAGCTATTTGCGGAACTCACCAATGACGATCCTCCAGCGTCAGTATCTATCCAAGGTTCGTGAAGTTACCCCTCTCGCCCTCCCTCTCCACGTCGTGTTCCCATCTGGACCCATCTACTTTAATTTCTTACTCTCTAGCTATTAAAGTGCAAAAGATAAGGACGCACTTCGACGGCAGAAAGCCGCTTCACACGTATCGACTCTGCCTACAGACCGACGATCCCTCCGACCACAGCGGATAATACAAATAGCTCCAAAGTCGGACTGCTTTTATTCTATAGCAACTAAGAACGCCGAATTACAAACACAAGGTCCACGCCTCAGTTGTTGTCCGTCCAGAACTGGGACTTGAGGTAATCCACGATCTTCTTGTCGATCTGGAATGCCTTCTCAAGCACGTCGTCGTTGATGGCAGGATTGGACCCGAAGACGGCGTTGGCGATGGTGACCACGCCGGGATTCTGGCTGCTCAGGCCAGCGATGGCTACCGCATTCTCGTGGCCTATGTTGAGCTGGAAGTGGATGAGGCCCTGGGGGAAGACGAAGACGTCGCCCTTGTTGAGAATCTTGGTGAAGAGCTTGGGCGGGTTGGAGGTGACGAATCCGACGTGGAGCTGGCCCTGCAAGAGTGTGAGCACCTCCGTGGCCCTCGGGTGGGTGTGGGGAGGGTTGAGACCATGGCGGGCAAAGTCTATGCGGACGAGCGAGATGCCGAGGGTGTTAAGCCCGGGGAGGTTGTTGACGTTGACGGGGGTGACCTTGGATCCCAGAGCGTTGTTCGTGTCGCCGGGCTTGTCAAGGCCAGCGAAGAAGAAGTCGTTGGCGTTGACAATGGCCGGGTCCTTGCAGACGACACCATTTACGAACACTGCAACAAAACCAGATTATGAGAAAGAACACAATCCCGAGAAAGCTGCACGTCGATCTTGAGGTTCACATGGCACATACCCTTGGCGGCGTTGTCTGCAACACAGAAGTCCTGCAGTTGGTTCGGGTCAGAGGCGAAGGCTTGGGTGGACGCGAGGACGAGCACGACGAAGGCGAAAACGTAGGAGGCCATCGTTGGATCCCTCGCTGTTTCGAGAGTCGAATTTCTCCGCAGGTTGTGACAAGTTGGTGAAACAAAACCTTTGGCGGGGTTATTTATAGACGGTTTGGAGGATTGAAGCGCTTACTTGTGGGTCTGGAGATATGGAACTGGACTTCGTCCGATATCTCGGAGTGCTGCGGTATGAAGACCGTCTGACCCAGTCATTTCTGGAGTATGGAATGCGGGTCTGACGATTTCAAGAAGTTGACTTCGTTTCTTTTCACTAATTTTTGGAGTACGAAAGGATTTCTGAGTGAGTCGTCTGTGGATGCGTGCAAAAACTTCCAAAAGACCAGGAAAGGTCGTGGCCCGGCTCAAGCCCCCGAATTGACACGTTCCAACTCTGCTCTCTATCCTTCTGTTTCCCACCGCACCCTTATCCCACCGTCACAGTCCGTGTCCGACGGAGACGGACTTAAAAGAGAATGTCATTATCCTTCGGACTTTTCCCAGGGCTCATGTCTGAGACCAGTAGCACGCGGAGGACGTTTTCTCCTCCAATTTTTTTGTGCTTTTGATTGTGACTCAAATCACGTAGAATCCGTTATCTAAATCTAGTTTCCTATTAGCATAATCATCCAACCTTAAAGAAAACATTGGCAGCTCTATTTCCAAGGGTAATTCAGATTTAACGAGCAATAATTACGAGCGTATTCCTCGAAAATTGTTCTACCCGAAAATTCATATCGTTTACGTCGCAGACGGACAAGGCTTCTTTTTGACTCTCTGATGGTCTCTATTTCTCCACGATCCAGGCTACTTTCTACCGTTGCAGGGTCTATATTTGGGGAAACGGGAATCATTAATGCTTTCTGAACGTAGCAGAGAACTCGGTCTTGGTCTTGTGCCATACAACGAAGACTTGGCCTTCTCGGAGACCACATGACAGAAAGCAACGGCTAGTTCCGAAAGCTTGCCAAAGCTATGGACCAGGTACGTTTTAGCGACCAAAACAATGGTGATATTGCCGATAAAACCCTCCCCGAATCGTAGTTTTCCATCCCTAACGTCGGTGTGATGGAGGTTCTAATTATTCTCTTGGTTACTGCATATTTGAATAATTTGGACCATTATTACCTCCAGAACATTCTTTTGGTCAAAGTGGGTTGACTATATAGTCGTGCGTTTATTTCTCTGACACGGCAGCTGCTTCATATTTCTCGCTCCCCACGGGCGAATGCAAAAAGTACTGCACTTGGGACTTTCTGATATCATCGCTTACGTTCCTTATGAACTAGCCCACTCTTCCGGCCCTCCCTTAAAATCTCTATTATTGTCTGCGATGGTGGGGAAAAATTTCTAAGAGGCAGAAATAACACAGTCGCAATTTTAGTCTATGCTTTATCACTCACAGACACCTCAAACACTATAACCATAAAAAATTAATCACATTGTAATACGGTGCTGTTCGATAGGAAGCGGTGCAAAGTAAAGAAATCTGTCGACTGTAGCTCATCTCTCCGCGCGAGACGGACGTGGGAATCGGCCCACTTCCGCGTACTGTTCGCACGGAAATGGGCCATCCGAGATGGTCTTTTGTGGGCCACAACCAATAGGGCCCTTTCTCCTTGTAAAAAACCATAAGAGTAGTGGAAACGAAAGAGAGACACAAAAGAGGAGCACTGGAGAAGGCGGCACGACGGCGCCGGCAGTCCAGTGGGTATGGAGATGCTGCCTGCCGAGTTGGCAGAGGAAGAGAGCCGCCGCCACCACCGTCTGCCTTGTTTGCAGAGTAAGGACGCCACTACCTGCGTTGATGGCTTAGCAGGAGAGACATCACCGCCTATTTTTCTGGCTGAGGAAGGACGCCGCAGCCTGTCTGTTGGCGGACGTGGACAGCCGCCGCCTGTTCCCCCGATCTATGGGGGTGTGAGTTTCATGTAAACTCTTACATATCAAGTGAAGTCTACCGTTGTGATTTCCCGTGGATGTATGAGGGTAATCTCCAAAGCGTAAATATCTTTGTCCTTGTGTTGTTATGGGTTGATCCTCCTTCCCTCTCCTAATTTCCGGTTTTGCGGATCAAGTTGGCCTCACTTCGTTAGTCGGAGTGATCATAAGAGATCCCAACAAAATCTGTAACTAGATCCGGGCATCGCCATGCCTGATGTGGTTTGGAAGGTTGTGCAGGGAACCACTGCCGAACAAATTATAGAGGTAATGCCGAATTTGAAATATCGTGAGAACCTGCTTACTAGAAATCTCTGGAGAACCGTGCTAATGTGTCCCAAAAGCAAGGGGCTATCGACGACATTTGCCTGGTGGGGCTTGTGATTTTGATGGTATTTTAGGATGTACCCATCATGGAACACTTCGATGTGGGTTTCTGCAATTGTTACCGTATTTGGAAAAATCTTCCAAACCAGCACATTAGACTTAGCGAGGGGAATCTTTAAAGTAGGTATTCAATGGAGTTATTAAAGGTTCCCTTTGTAGAGATACGCTGAGTAGATGATTTTAACGTAACACACTTGAAGGGATCATGAAAACAGTATTAAATATCCATTCAACACTTTTCTAGAACCAATGTTCGACCAAAAATAATGACATACAAATGACCCTTCTCCTTGCGTTGTTATAATTTACTGCTGTACAAAATGTTGGATGCCCAGAACCAAAGCATTTAAAACATTTTGATAACATTATTCCGTAAAAATTGCATTTTCTTTAATGGAGAAAAAGAACTTTATTTTGTAAGAAATTATAAGTGGATATGAGATTGGGTACTCCCCTAGTTGGAGGTTTGCTCCTGGCTTAAATTCCAAGCTGTGGAACTCGTTGGCCTTTTGCCTCATCATAACTGAAGTTCCCATTGCTTCGTTGTTAGCTTTTGTACATCGTTCAGGATCATATGCGATTGCTCTTCAACAATGAATTAATCTCCTTGTGAAAGCTCACCAAATATCAACTGATATTCTACTCCTTATGTTAGGCAATCCAATATTCCATTAAATTTTTCAACTCTTTAGTGCATTCAATATTTAAAGTACCTTGTTACAACGAGACATTAAAATAAAATGGTCTTGAAGATAACTTTTATAAAGATATTTTTTACAGAGTTCTTTCTTCATTTTTTCCATGTGATAATTTTGGATTTGCTGCATTTCTCGCTGTAGGTTGGTATGCTCTTCCCATACTACATTGTTGGGATCCATTGCATCTTGATATTTAAATATTTTCTCCACAATGTGAAGTCAGTCTAGGAAAACCTCAGGCTAAATTTGCTCCTCCAACATGGGTACATGTAGTTTGAAATCGATACAACCAATTCAGTAATTATTATAGGAGACCGCTTTATCAAATCCGGAAAGGTCCAATTTTAATCTCGCATACTTAGAACCTAAAGACTCAAAATGAGCACGTCTCTTGGTTATCCAATCGATTGCCTATTGTATCTCCTCGAATTACATGTCATCAGGAATTTTGACTCCGATGAAGTCGGAATTTCAACATATGTGTTCTTGAGCACGCACTTGAGGTCTGAAGCGTGCGTCATCACGCGAATCCTAGAGACCTTCGTACAGACTCTGAGCTTTCAACGCTACAATTCCTTTGTTCACATCCCAATTAACGAACTCTATAAAAGGAGACGGGAGAACACAAGAGAAACTCTTGCAAAATAGATAAGAAAATAGTAAATGATCAAAATTTTATCTACAAATGCTCAAGTCGTTTGACCTTTAATAGGGACATGATGTGACGTCCCATTTGAGATTAGAATACTTAAAAGCCATATGGCCTGAAGATCCATATAAACCTATCGGTTTTCTCCACCTTTATCTGCTCAACCGTCGCGCAGTTGACATCAATGAACCTCACCGATGTGCCAAAGCACAAAAAGACTAAAGAGACAAGTATCCATCTTTCCTTTAGGACAATACACCTTGGGGAGAAACTCTCTCCGTAGTCCAAGGTCGCCTCCCTTTCTATGGGGATGCCCTTTCATCGTCTACCCCTCATAATTGTCCCTATAACCACTCTAGCTAATTACCGGCTGGTGCATCTCACTCCAGATATAACTATCACCATAGCCGCCCCCACCTAAGATGAGGTGACACCTTTGTCTGAAGAAACTGGGGCCCATTATATGCGTACGTTCTCTACTTTTGGTTCCGCCCATGTAGTGATTCACCGATGTGCCCACTATGAACGTACCGCGCCATGCAAAGTGTTGTGCTACGTAGTGTTGTCGCGTGCCCCCGCGGTGTGGTGAACATGCCACGCTATGCCGTGTCGTAGCGACACATACCTTCTTGTGTGCCACATGTGCCGACACACATCGCTTGTACGCGCGATTATGGCGGCCAGATCCCATGGCAGGACCTCATTATTCAAAGAGAGGGCCGTCACAACACCCCCAAGGATTTCACAGCTGTTACAGCCCTGGAGCAGCAAAGAGTGAGGGCACTGGATAAGGTGACCGTACTAGATAATAGTAGCTATAGCCCAGTAATGCATATCAAATACTCAAATTCTTCTTTGATTTACCAATACAACCCATTGCAATATACAGCAGTACATGAGCAAAGCATTCTTCCGAGAAAAAGCATTCTTCTGTTCATGATCCTTGCTCTTGGCGACACGAAACAACGCCCTCAAATCCAAGATGACCGCAATAAGCATCGACAACCTCTTTGGGCTCCAATTGCTAGTCGTATCCCTCATTCATGTTGATTTTGGCCCATTGGGCTTCAACCCTCCACACACCCATCGAATGGCGATAGAGAGCTCAGTCTCACTGTCATCAAAAACAAGCTCTACGTCTATTTCGTGACCTCCAACCCACCCAAGATCTTCACAACGCTGAAAACAAAGGGTGATGTCTTCCTCTTCCCCCAAAGGCTCATCCACTGCCAGTGGCACAAAGAGAGTTCCATCAGGTGGCCACTACTACGATAGGAGGTCCATTCTGGGCTGGTTGTCTACCATCTCCAACTCCCTAAAAGATCAATGAGATAGAGCTGCACCTCGTCAACAGATTTCTTCTTGATGCGTCATAATTTTGACGATTATTGAATTTTATTATCCAAGCTATACGAGCCAAACCAAGGATGATTTGCCATGGGCTACTATGTGCAAATTAGGCTTTAAGTATTTTTGTTTATAGCGCGTTTCCCCATGTTAATGAGGCGTATCCAAACACTATTAATCTATTCGAAAAATGACAGTGTTGCCGTTTAAGTTCGATTTATAAAAAAATGAATTTCTTTACGAATTTCAGTAAAGCTTTTAATATTCAAAAGGTTAAAGAAATTAATTATCTCTCCAGCGATATATCTTATTTCCATTTCTCTCATGGATGACTAGAGGCTCACCAACACATCCATGATCTAACTATATATCTATCCTTGCGATATGTCGTTCCATTGATCTATCATTCAGTGAAAGGTAGTCACTGCAATTTTAAATGCTAACGACATTCCTGGTCTGAGCTCACCTACCAAACCACACTTACACCCCTGAATAGTTCTCTCAGACGTCTATTTATACTTGCAAATATGATTTCTGATATGGTGGGTGAAAGGAGAGGAAGAATCCATGAACCCTTTAAGCTTATGTTCACGAATAATTCATAATGTCGTAGCCAAACGATGTAGTTTACTGGGTAAAACTAATCCAAGAGTTCAAAAAAATTATAAACATCGACTACAGTCATGAACATCCCTTTGATCACAAACGCTGACGAATTGCTTACGAGCCCACCAATGGATACAACAAACAATGAAGTAACCACACGCTATCTCCCTCCGATCTCAATTCGGATTCTGGTGATAGAGTCTTTGGTGACGTTCATAAGGATGAATCTTCGAAGGAACAGGCAGAGAAGTGCTAATTAATGAAAAGCTCTGAGAATAGAGAAAATTTGAAGGTACGTCCTGTTACTTGCGTCGGTTTTATTGTGTTACTTCCTGCGCTTGCATTATCCATTTGTAGCAGAAGAGACAACACCGGTCGAAAAATGCGTGCCGCACACGCAAATTTCACCAGTTGAAGTTTAGACCTTTCCCTGGGTCTTTGCAAATGTTTCCTTTGCAGTGGCCCTCTGGAGTCACTAGTATCAAGCTCTAACCAGAAGGCGTCGGTTGAGTGTATTGTAGGGGATTGGAAGGCTACTAGAGGGAAGACTAGTTCAGGGGATTGCTTGGAAGATTACTGACGTGCTTGGGGTTCTGATGTCTTCCGTCGTCTCCGAATGATGAAGTATAAACGCATTTTGGTCGAGCCGTCCCTTAGTTGGAAGGACAAGGTCGTAGCCGCGTTATCTCCATGCACTGAAGAGTTCCAACACCGTCTTGCAGCCCTTATGTTCCCTGCGTCATCTCTGTCTGGCCGTCAACGACGTGTCCCACCGAGACAATTTCATCGGTTTGGTATGTGAAACTTTATCACGTTGAATGGTTTGTCGATTTCTAGCTTGTTCCGGGGTGATCGTCGAAGCTTTTTTCCAGGAGTCGAGAGCGTTCATTGGGAAAGTAACCAGGTATCAAAAACGTATAACGATCTTTCTCGAAAGTTATTCTTGACCCTATTTCTACTCTATGTCGCGCGCAGACAGCCTCTTGTCATGTTGTCCTATTGTCTCTATGCGTCCACAGCGGACACTGTTTTTCGGGCGAGGGAAGAGTGCTGGAACGAACGAACAGAGAAATTAATATTTACCAAGCGAGAGAAGGTTGTCACGCGAAACAACCAAAAACAGGAATGAAGAACAGTTAGACATACCAAATAGGAGGTTCATACTGGATGTGAAAAAAATTCCCATGTCCATACTAACCCTTAACACCCCTGTAGAGGTCTCGGGATGGAAGAAATTTAAAGTCTACAAATGCAATTAATTTATCAATAGACGAAGGCGTTTAACAATCTCGTTGTGTGGCATTCAAACAGATTCTTTAAGAATGTACGATAGCTGTTGCAAATAAACGACGCGTTCCAGTCGACCGGGTGGGTAACGCTCTAAATGAAGAACACCGAAGATTTTTGGGTCACGTAATTCGTTCCTTTTTATTCTCCCCAGTGTTTGGGTAGTATTTTAGAAATTTCCGTTCTCCATGTCGAGAGAGGACCTCTTAAAGCTGAGAGCTTTAGAGCTGGTTCTACCATATGGCGTCATATATTTGAATAAAAAGGGTTGGTGTCATCGTTGCGTCAATACACTCCTCCTGTTTAAGTTTTTTTTTGCATTTTAGTAATAGGTTTACTGAGGAAAGTGCATGAATTCTTTTGTGGGGAGTAAATTAGCCATCTCATCTCTGGCCGTTCCTATTAAGTCGCATCTGTCCCATATTTTTCGGTCCCAGTCGATGAATGCTGACATAGCACCCTTGAAGTTTGACATAACTCCCATACTCTTTTCAGGACAACCTTGAAACTTTTTCAGTACTTCAAGAGGTGGCCCAATGGACGAGTTACAATCATTAAATCATATTATACTGCCCACAAACTTCTGTATCACCACTGATAGCCAGAAGCACATAAACTTACCAAGACGAGGATGTGCATTGCTACGATGGCAGCCGTACTAGGAGTGATTTTCCGAAAGGACGTAGTGGTATTTCGCTTAAACAAACCAGTAATTAGGTCGTTAAACGGAGTCCTACTTAATGCCCTAAGAACCAAGACGTTAAGTCAATGATTTCTCCATTTTAGACGGTTGCTGCGCATCCTGTTGACGCGATATGCAACAGAAAATGAACAAGTCGATGTCCTATAGATGTCGTGACTTCATTTATGGAATATTTGGATGGTATGACTGATGTATGAAACAAGATCAAGATATCCACGATTTTAAAAAACATGTAAACGGAGAAATCTACGCTGAATCGAAACCGATCAGGTGGGAGTTGCTTCACGTAACGGGGCAGATGGGAATAGATGAGGTCGATAAATCTCTTCACCTTAAAAAGTTGTTTCCCGCGACCCTTTGTCTCGAGTGAAATGCGGTAATTTTCATCACGAATTACCGATGACATCAAGTCACGCAAAGAGAGAAAGAAAACGCACCTTTTATAGACGTTCGAGGGTCTCCGCTGGATGGCGGCAAAGTTAGGGGTGCCGTTCTGAGATGCAAATCTAGCTCTCGCACTCTCTCCCCACATCGTGTTCCCCCCTCGACCCATCTATTTTTACTTCTGAGTCTCAAGTAATTAGAGTCGAAAAAATGAAGAAACGCTGCACCGGCAGAAAGCCGCCTCACGCGTATGGAGACTGCCTAACGGCCGAGGAGCCTACTCACCAATGGGGATGATACAAATAGCTCCGGAGTCTGAATCCTTTTATTCAATAGCAAATAAGAATGCAGAATCACAGACACAAGGGGTAGGTCTCAGTGGTTTTCCGTCCAGAACAGCGATTGGAGGTGGTCCACGACCTTCTTGTCGACCTGCAAAGCCTTGGCAAGCACGTCGTCGTTGATGGCAGGATTGGACTCGAAGACGGTGTTGGCGACGGTGATCACGCCGGGGTTCTGGCTGCTCAGGGCGGCGATAGCTACCGCATTCTCGCGGCCTATGTTGAGCTGGAAGTGGATGAGGCCCTGGGGGAAGACGAAGACGTCGTCCTTGTTGAGAGTCTTGGTGAAGAGCTTGGGGGGGTTGGAGGTGACGAAGCCCACGTAGCCCAATATCCGGATGGTATGATTGAGGATATGTACCAAGATATAGAAATCCACGGCATTAACAAGCATACCAAAGGAGGAGTCTACGTTCAATCGGAACCGGTCAGGTGGGAGCGCAGCTTCAAGTCACGGGGAACCTCATAATCAGTCAGTTCATTTATCACGGGCATGAAGACCAAGTCTTTGCCTTTGCAATCTTCCTTCTATAAACACCGACAGCCAAGATTACTTTCCATGTTACAATCTTCAGTTTTTTACGCTCTGGTGCTGCGAATGGCAAGACCGGAGCGTAAAAACGCCTTTAGTACTGGCAAAAGTCTCCCCGTTTTTTCCGCATGGCATACCGGAGGGTTTTTTTCCGCATGGCAAAAGTCTTAAGCACTGGTCCATTAGACTTCTGGTCCTGCGTTCCGTTCTTGTTTTCTCCTTTGGAGAGCGTTTCTATATATACAGTCAAGACGTCGTTCGCTGCGATACTCTCCTCATCTGTCCGGCTCTTATCCCCCCATAGACCTTTCAAATTCACCGTGAGGTAATGGATGGAGAAACCCTTCTAGAAGAAGAATCAATAAACATGTTACCTAAAACGACTGGCCTATCACCGAATATGTCATCTTTCATGGAGAATCAGGAAATATGCTCAGCAACTATCAACAAAGTAGGCTACTGTCTGGTTCCCCAGTTACCAAATCATCTTACTTAAAATACTGTTTCCCTCGTCCCCTTCGTTCCCCTTTGAGTGGGAACGGAATTTTTGTCTCGAACCACAGAGGACTCTAAGTGCCGCTAATGGAGAAACCAAACGCATCTTCTGAAGACTTTCCATGCCCTGCGATAGATGGCAGTTGAGCCAGGGGTGTCAGTATCTGTATTTTCGGAACTCGCCCACAGCGATGCTCCAACGTCAGTATCCGAACCAAGTTCGTAACGTTACCCCTCTCGCGCTCTCTCCAGGTCGTGTTCCATCTGGACCCATCTACTTTTACTTCTTACCCTCTAGATATTAAAGTGCAAAAGACAAGGACGCACTTGACAGCAGAGAGCCGCTTCACGCGAATCGACTCTGCCTAACGACCGACGAGTCTACTGACCAACGGGGATGATACAAATAGCTCCGGAGTCTGACTCCTTTTATTCAATATCAAATAAGAATGCAGAATCACAGACACAAGATGTAGGTCTCAGTGGTTTTCCGTCCAGAACAGCGATTGGAGGTGGTCCACGACCTTCTTGTCGACCTGGAAAGCTTTGGCGAGCACGTCGTCGTTGATGGCAGGATTGGACCCGAAGACGGTGTTGGCGACGGTGATCACGCCGGGGTTCTGGCTGCTCAGGGCGGCGATGGCTACCGCATTCTCGCGGCCTATGTTGAGCTGGAAGTGGATGAGGCCCTGGGGGAAGACGAAGACGTCGCCCTTGTTGAGAGTCTTGGTGAAGAGCTTGGGGGGGTTGGAGGTGACGAAGCCGACGTAGAGCCTTCCCTGGAGCAGTGTGAGCACCTCCGTGGCCCTCGGGTGTGTGTGTGGAGGGTTGAGCCCATAGGGGGCAAAGTCTACTCGGGCAAGCGAGATGCCGAGGGTGTTAAGCCCGAAGAGGTTGTTGACGTTGACGGCGGTGACCTTGGATCCCAGAGCGTTCTTCGTGTTACCGGGCTTGTCGAGGCCAGAGAAGAAGAAGTCGTCGGCCTTGACAAGGGCCGGGTTCTTGCAGACCACACCATTTAGGAACACTGTAACCAACCCAGATTATGAGAAGGACACAGTAAGGATAAAACCGCGCGTCGATCGAGAGGACTACACGGCACGTACCGTTGGTGGTGTTGTCTGCGACACAAAAGTCCTGCAGCTGACTGGGGTCGGTGGCGAAGGCCTGGGTGGATGCGAGGACGAGCACGACGAGGGCGAAAACGTAGGAGGCCATCGTTGGATCCCTCGTTGTTTGGAGAGTGTATTTCTCCGCAGGTTGTTGTGGGGTTTTGGAGCAGCAACCCGCTGGTGGGGGTACTTATAGACGGACTGAGGGGTTTGAAGCGCGTACATCGGGATCTGGAGAGATGGAATTGGACTACGTCTGATTTCTACCCGAGTTCTGCCGAATGGAGGTCTTCTGACCCAGTCATTTTTGATATAAGAAAGGCGGCTCAGAAGAGATAAGACAGTTGACTATGTCTCTCTTTATCAATTCTGGAGTACGAAAGGACCTCTGACCGAGTCGTCTCTGTGTGCAAGCAAGAATTGCCGAAATGGAACCAAAACGTCGCGGCAAAGTTTAATCCTCCGAATTTGAAGGTTCCGACTTTGCCCTCTGCTCTGCTCTTCCGTTGCTAACCCGTACCCCGCATCATAGCCGGTATCCCACGTGGACAATCTTAGATTGGATTGTTCCTATCGTACTGGCGTGTCTTCCCACGAGGCACTTGTCTGGCCACGTATTGGGCGAAACACCTTTTCTCGTCTAATTTTCTTCTGGTTATTTTTTAAACTGGAATAACGTGGTAAACCAAATTCAAGTTTATTTTCTTTTCACCACACTCATCCAAGCTTAAAGAAAACATTGAGAGCAGTGCTTCTGGGGTAACTAGATATAAACCATTGATTACTACAATCGTCTTCCTCGAAAATAGTTCTACCCACTGATTCATTTTGTTCGAGCCCGAAACGGACAAGGCTTTTCTTCCACTCCCTGATGGTGTTCACCTCTCAACGATATGGGCTATTTTCTAGCGTTTACCGGCGCCTGCGTTTCGGGGAGAGGGGAACCCTTCTAGGTTCCTAAACGTGTCTGAGAACCCCGTCTCAGTCTCGTTACATACAGAGAGGACTTGGTCGTGTCGAAGACAAGTTCCGTTGGCTTTTGAAAGTTATTGACGCGGTAGGTTTTTTAGCGACCCAAGCAACGTTGTTATTGCCGTATCAAAAACCCTCCCCGGGTCTTAGTTCTTCATCTCAAAGGTCGGTACAGAGCAGGTCCCAGTTACTGTCTTCCTTCAAACATTAATGATATGGACTACTGGTGTGTCCAGGACATTCCGTTTTGCACAGTGAATTGACTGTGTCGTGGCGCGTTGCTTCCGCTGAGCCCGCAGCTACTTCATACTTCTCGTTCCCCGCCGGTGATTGCAAAAAAGGAATGCGGTTGGGACTTTACGTTATCATCGCTTACGTTCGCCATGAACTCGTCCACTCTTTTAGGACCTCCCTGGAAATCTCTATTCTTGTCCGTAGTAATGGGGCAGATTTTCAAAGAGGCCGAGAGGCCAGAGTCACAACTTTTAGGCTATGCTTCATTCCTTACAGACACCAAAAATATCTCCATGCATAAAAACTAATCACGTATAGGTATCCAGTGCTCCAGAATGTTGTAACGAACCCTTAAAGATGTCACACATGGTACGACGCCACATCCTTGTTGGGGGACATGACATTTGAGAGAAAATTTTAGGATTGTCGAATTGTGATGCCAGGTCAATGTGCACGGTCACTTAGACACATCCTTTTTCGTCGACGAGGTATTTAAATATGAAATATCCATTTCGGTATAAGACCACAACTTTGAAAGGTGAGGAAACCTGCCTATTACTCGCCCCTTTTCGGAGTACGGCAATGCAAATTCTCCTGCTCTATCAAACGAGATGATTTACTACCGGTTTGGGATGCAGAGCTATAGATTTGTTGTGCTAACAGGAAACTGTGAAAATTTCTTCGAGCACGGTCTGCTCTATGGTTAACACCGGTCAGTTAGGACCGGCGACGGGGTAGAAATAGAAGCTTTGCCAGATTCGACACTATATTCACGTCGGTTATAGTTAACAATTTTAGAAAGGTGATCTATTCACAGAGAAAAAAGTTGATTACCCCAGTGAAAGGAACTTTGTACTTGAATCTACTTTGTAACACTTTTTCATTGATAAAGAACTCTGATGTGTTCGTCACTGGTGGAGTGACTTTACATTTCGATTGTAGGTTCATTGAGATTTCTACCGTTCAACGTCGACAATATATGGCCCATAGCGTTGATGTAGAAATCTCACCTTTCGATCATTGTGTGATTCACTGTTGATGTTGTGACATCCGTTAAGTTATCGTGCGAGAGGTAGCATCCAAAGCCATGTACCGTGTGACATGGTCGGACAAGTAGCATGACAATTGTACGTCTACAAAGATGACAAGGAATTTAGGAAAAATGGATGATCGGACTAAAGGCTTCCACTAATCCACCATTAGTTTTGTATATTATTTGTTGTATTGGACTGACCCTAGAGAATGCTTCACTAGTTATTTCCCGGGTATTTTGCTCACAATGCTAAGATCAGTTTCGTAATTTTGCACATGTACGTACCACTGAACAAGGGATTTTCCTCTGTGCAATAAATTTGATAGCATTGTATATTTTAAAATCTTTTTGCTATTAACTTTAGCACCTCGATGAATTTTCTCTAAGCAGTTCTTTTGTTCTTGGATCTCATTTTTCGCTACTTTGCCTGGCGATGGGGTTATCCGACGTCCCAACTTATCCGACCACATAAATTCTTACAAAACCTGGCATACGTTATTGCATTTAAGTTTGAATCGTTTGCATAGTATTCTCCATTGTAGCTGCCGTGCAATCCAAACCACGGTACAGTCTCTCGGCAGATTCTTTAGTTAAGAGCGCGATAGACCTACTGATTTTTGTTGTAGGACACTCCTAGCGTAGCAACGTAGATGGTGTTAACGCTGGCGTCCTGGCTGCTCAGGACAGCGAGGGTTACTGCACTCTGATAGCCTATGATTAACCGTAAGTGGATCTGGTCCTTGGGGAAGACGAAGACGTCGCCCTTGTTGCGAATCTTCGCAATAAGGCTCTAGGGACAAGGTCCCTGGAGCTCTCTGTGGGAGATTGTTGACGTTGACTGCGGTGACCGAGAGTGTTGTTCGTGTCATGGTGATCCTGGAGGAGACAGAAGATGAAGCCGTTGGCCTCGACTTAGTTGACAGGATTCATACAAACATCAAGATTTAAGAACACTGTAACAAACACGGATCGTTACATGTACGCACAGTATAGATGAAGTTGCACATCGGTTTGTAAGGTGCGGTTCACGACGAACTTTGGTGGTGTTCTCTAGACGACTTAAGTCTTGTGGTGAACTTGGGTCGGCGGAGACGGAATGCAAGGGCGCGGATGGTGAAGAAAAGGGCGTGGGAGTCAATTCATGTACACTTGGTGGTGGCGCCTTCATCTAACATCTCTGCATCAAGTGACGGATAATACCGAAGAAGGATGAATCCGACTTTCTAGATGGTCTACTTCCAAGCAATAGGACGAAAGAGCCCATCGGTGGAGTGCATGGGATTTTGACTTCGTCTATTGTCTCTAACTGATAAATGGGGACCTTCGAAACGCCCTATCAGCGGAGACGGCGAGTAAATGATTTGTGAATTTTGGAGGGTTGTTGCTCAGCCCGCTGACGTGATATGCAAAAGTAAGTGATCAGATGGATGACCTATGGATAGTATAATTGAGGATATCCATTAAAATGTAGATTTCAACGGTTTTAAGAAACATAAGGAGGGAGCTACGCTGAATGGGAACCGGTCAACTGGGAGTAGTTACAAGCGACGGTGCATCTCTCATTGTGTTTCCTAATTCGTTTAACATGGACGCAAGGACCAAGTCTTTTCCTTTATACACTTCTATAAACACGGAGAAAAAATCACCCGCCGAGTTACGACCTTCATTTTCACACATGCATGTCTCTTGCACAGTTCCATAAGAATTCTGCTCTTGCTCTCCTTTCTTGTTTTCTCTTTGGCAGTTTGCTTCACTTTTCCGGTTCTTATCCCAACACGGTTCATCCAATTTATTGCCAGATAATGCGTGCAAAAGTCATCTTATTGAAACACAGAAAGCCTTCTAGAATAAGGAAATCGAAAACATATAACCGAAAACAACGACCGGCGCATCACCAACTTTACCACGCTTCAGGGAGAATAACGAAATATGTTCAGCAACTATAAGCATGGTTGACAGTTGTCCGGTTCCCATGTCGATAAATCTCTTCACCCTAGACTTTGTTTCCCTCTACCTTTTAAGTGAAGTGAAAGAACATTAACCTTCGAATGGGAATGCAATTTTCGACTCGAATTAGAGATCAGTTTAAGTGACGCAGACGCAGAAAGAAACCGCATCTTTCGAACACATTCAACGTCCTCTCGATAGCGGTTGAGTTTGGGGGGGTACCCCGGAAGTTCATCGAGCTATTTAAGAGAGTCATCTTTAGCGATCCTCCGACGTCAGTATCCGTCCAGCTTCCGTGACCTTATCCCTCTCCCACTCCCTCTCCGCATCGTGTTCCCCTCTAGTTCACCATGCCGTTTTTAGTTCTGAGCCACTAGTAATTAGAGTCGAAAAAATGAAGACACACTGAACCGGCAGAAAGCCGCTTCATGCGAATCGACTCTGCCTAACGACCGACGAGCCTACTGACCAATGGGGATGATAAAAATAGCTCCAGAGTCTGACTCCTTTTATTCAATATCAAATAAGAATGCAGAATCACAGACACAAGATGTAGGTCTCAGTGGTTTTCAGTCCAGAACAGCGATTGGAGGTGGTCCACGACCTTCTTGTCGACCTGCAAAGCCTTGGCAAGCACGTCGTCGTTGATGGCAGGATTGGACCCGAAGACGGTGTTGGCGACGGTGATCACGCCGGGGTTCTGGCTGCTAAGGGCGGCGATGGCTACCGCATTCTCGCGGCCTATGTTGAGCTGGAAGTGGATGAGGCCCTGGGGGAAGACGAAGACGTCGCCCTTGTTAATGAGGCGTATCCAAACACTATTAATCTATTCGAAAAATGACAGTGTTGCCGTTTAAGTTCGATTTATAAAAAAATGAGTTTCTTTACGAATTTCAGTAAAGCTTTAATATTCAAAAGGTTAAAGAAATTAATTATCTCTCCAGCGATATATCTTATTTCCATTTCTCTCATGGATGACTAGAGGCTCACCAACACATCCATGATCTAACTATATATCTATCCTAGCGATATGTCATTCCATTGATCTATCATTCAGTGAAAGGTAGTCACTGCAATTTTAAATACTAACGACATTCCTGGTCTGAGGTCACCTACCAAACCACACTTACACCCCTGAATAGTTCTCTCAGACGTCTATTTATACTTGCAAATATGATTTCTGATATGGTGGGTGAAAGGAGAGGAAGAATCCATGAACCCTTTAAGCTTATGTTCACGAATAATTCATAATGTCGTAGCCAAACGATGTAGTTTACTGGGTAAAACTAATCCAAGAGTTCAAAAAAATTATAAACATCGACTACAGTCATGAACATCCCTTTGATCACAAACGCTGACGAATTGCTTACGAGCACACCAATGGATACAACAAACAATGAAGTAACCACACGCTATCTCCCTCCGATCTCAATTCGGATTCTGGTGATAGAGTCTTTGGTGACGTTCATGAGGATGAATCTTCGAAGGAACAGGCAGAGAAGTGCTAATTAATGAAAAGCTCTGAGAATAGAGAAAATTTGAAGGTACGTCCTGTTACTTGCGTCGGTTTTATTGTGTTACTTCCTGCGCTTGCATTATCCATTTGTAGCAGAAGAGACAACGCCAGTCGATTGTCGTCTATTATCTTCTGATCACTCTTGTCGTCTCCTTGAATCTCTATACGGCCGTCTATAAATACTCATCGTTATCTTCTTGAGTTACACATCGAACTCAGATTACTTAGACTCCCAACAAATCGAGAAGAATGGCCTCGCAAGCCCTTCTATTCGCCCTTCTTCTCCTTGCTTGTTCCCCGGCGTTGGCTTCCAACCTGAGTTTACTTGACGACTTCTGCGTTAGAGATAACTCCTCCAAAGGTAAAGTGAAGACCAAGGTTTCATTGCGTCATCGAGAAGAATGGCCTCGTATTCTGTTCTACTTTTTCGTCTCACAGGCCGCTATCTTTTTTCTCCCTCATCAACATTGTTCGCAGTGTTCCTGTGTGGTTTTCCCTGCAAGAACCCGAAGAACGTCACGGGGGACGATTTCTTCTTCAGTGGGCTTGATATTCCAGGAAACACATCAAACACTCTCGGATCCAGCATAATAATCGTTGACGTCAAAGTTATCCTGGGGCTCAACCTGCTGGGAATATCGTTGGAGCGCATTGACTTCGCACCTGGCGGAGTGAACCCTCCCCACATCCACCCTAGGGCCACCGAGATACTCCTCGTCCTGGAGGGCACCCTCCTCGTGGGCTTCATAACCTCCAACAACAAGCTCATCGTCAAAGTCCTCGTCAAGGGCGATGTTTTCGTGTTCCCCAAGGGCCTCATCCACTTTCAGATTAATATCAGCGTGAGTGTGGCGATAGCTATCACGGCTCTGAACAGCGAGAAACCTGGAAGCATCGTCATTGGTGACTCCATTTTCGGGTCGCATCTTCCCATCCCCGTCGACGTCCTCACAAAGGCCTTCAACGTGGACGCGGACATTATCGAGAAGATTCAGTCTAAGTTTTAAGTGCATAATCATAGTAATCCTGCCCCGTCCAAGATTCGAGTGCTAAAATAATGGCCCATACATCGACTACCTCCGTTAGGAGGGATAGATGTAGATGTTGTTGTGGTCGTGTTCGGATTACCTCTCCGTATTTCACCGTCTACCGTACTATTATGCTTAAATAAGTGACCGTCAAGAGCTTATGTTCGCGTGTCACCTGATAATAACGTTATGGGTCTATCGATCCGGTGCGTGTAGTAGACATGTTCGTTCTGCTTAAGACGGATGTCTAATGCGAGGGCGTCACACGATGTTCCAGACAAAAAGTCACATGGGTGCCATTTAGTTGACTTCAAGTGATATTTCCTCTTTGACGGGGAGGAAGTTGATTGCTTCTTTCTCGCGTTCCCCGAGCGTGTTTAGCAATGCACAGAAGAAAAGTCAATGACAAATAGTTTTGTGAATTTTACAAAGCCGCCATTTAAAGAACCATATGTCATTCGTTTTTTCCGGTTTATATTGGGCTTCTAGAACCTAGAGCCATTACTATCCCCTTTGATGGAAGAAATGATACCTTGAAAATGTCAACCGTATGACTAAATTCTTTTCACTAAGAATTCCCGTTTACAATATAATGTATAACAATAATTTTATTAGTATCAGAGGCCTTTCTTAAAAGACCGGCAGATTGTCAGTTAAGAAATACCAAGAACCTGATGCAAAAGCTTGGGATGTTGATTAATCTTTAGTCCTTGAGTACCGGAACAAATCAAAGAAATGAATTAGAGAGTTACTATAGTAGTCAACAAAAAAAACGATAAGTGGCAAAAAGTCTAATAGACATAAGAATATTGTTCTACATGAGACATTTTCTAGACACCCTCAAACAAAAAGCTTCGATTAAACAAGTCATCAAGGATATACCCAATAAATATGATCCATGTATTCAATCATGCTTTTTTCTATGAACTGAAGGTTTAAAATAATGCTTCAACCTTGCCAAGATAAGGTATAAGTGTACCATTAACATGAATAACTTCAGTCAAAGTACTAGTACATGTACCTTATTTAAGGAACCTAAGACATGAGACCATGTTTTCCATCATGAACGCTGTAACACGTTTGATCTGGTTCCATAACACACCACTGTGTTCCATCATCCTGTTTCAAATTACTCTTAGACACTACGTTTAGTCCTATTTTTTACATTACAATCATAGAAATTATATATATGTAGCAAGAATACTTCTGAAAAGTAAAACACGTGAGAAAGTATTTAATCAAGTTTCATGTAAAAAAGAAACAAATTTTTAAAGTTCATGGGCCTTAATTGATATTCTTCTATGTTCATTATTCAGTTTCAATTAAAGTTCGTGACATCTAGAGCCAACAATAAAAGTAATGGTTTAAACACCAAAAAAAGGGGATACATTTTACAAAGGGGTTCAATAAATCGAAGATTTCCACAACTCTCTCTCTCTCTCTCTCTCTCTCTCTCTCTCTCTCTCTCTCTCTCTCTCTCTCTCTCTCTCTCTCTCTCTCTCTCTCTCTCTCTCTATCTATCTATGTATCTATGTATCTATCTATCTATCTATCTATCTATCTATCTATCTATCTATCTATCTATCTATGTATCTATGTATCTATGTATCTATGTATCTATGTATCTATCTATCTATCTATCTATGTATCTATGTATCTATGTATCTATGTATCTATGTATCTATGTATCTATGTATCTATGTATCTATCTATCTATCTATCTATCTATCTATCTATCTATCTATCTATCTATCTATCTATCTATCTATCTATCTATCTATCTATCTATCTATCTATCTATCTATCTATCTATCTATCTAGCTAGCTATCTATCTATCTATCTAGCTATCTATCTATCTATCTATCATGTATCTATGTATCTATGTATCTATGTATCTATCTATCTATCTACCTATCTACCTATCTATCTATCTACCTATCTATCTATCTATTTATCTATCTATCTATCTATCTATCTCTCTTTTGAAGAGTTTCGATTCCCTACGCTGGATGGCGGCTCAGTTGGGGGTCTCTTCCTGCAACACAACCCATCTGCGGAACTCAGAGGTGACAACCCCCGAACGCCAGTACCCATACAGGTTCCGTGGCGTTGCCCCTCTCACGCTCTTTCTCCGCGTCGTTTCCCCCTGGATGCATCTACTTTTATATCGCAGTCTCTAGTAACTAGAGTCGGAAAAAAATGAAGAAACACAGCGACGGCAGAAAGCCGCTTCACGCGTATGGAGTTTGTGTAACGACCAACCAGCCCATTCACCACTGGGGACGATACAAATAGTTCAAAAGTCTGAGATCTTATATTCAACAGCAAATAAGAACGCAGAATTACAGGCAAAGGTGTAGGTCTCAGTTGCTGTCCGTCCAGAATTGGGACTTGAGGTAGTCCACGACCTTCTTGTCGACCTGGAAAGCCTTCTCGAGCACGTTGTCTTTGATGGCAGGACTGGACCCCAAGACGGCGTCGGCGACAGTGATCACGCCGGGGTTCTGGCTGCTCAGGGCAGCAATGGCTACCGCATTCTCGCGGCCTATATTCAGCTGGAAGTGGATGAGGCCCTCGGGGAAGACGAAGACGTCGCCCTTGTTGAGAATCTTGGAGAAGAGCTTGGGCGGGTTGGAGGTGACGAATCCGACGTAGAGCTTGCCCTGGAGGAGTGTGAGCACCTCCGTGGCCCTCGGGTGGGTGTGGGGAGGATTGAGACCATGGCGGGCAAAGTCTACGCGGACGAGCGAGATGCCGAGGGTATTAAGCCCGAAGAGGTTGTTGACGTTGACGGGGGTGACCTTGGATCCCAGAGCGTTCTTCGTGTCGAAGGGTTTGTCGAGGCCGGAAAAGAAGAAGTCGTCGGCGTTGACATGGGCCGGGTTCTTGCAGACGACACCATTTACGAACACTGCAACAAACCCAGATTATGAGAAGAGCACAGTGCAGAGAAAGCCGCGAGTCGATCGTGAGGGCTACACGGCACGTACCTTTGGTGGTGTTGTCTGCGACACAGAAGTCCTGCAGTTGGCTCGGGTCAGAGGCGAAGGCTTTGGTGGACGCGAGGACGAGCACGACGAAGACGAAAACGTAGGAGGCCATCGTTGGATCCCTCGTTGTTTCGAGAATCTAATTTCTCCGCAAGTCGTGATGGGCTTTGGAGCAGCAAAACCTTTGGTGTGAGTACTTATAGACGGACAGGAAGATTTGAAGCGCGTAGATGGGAATCTGGAGCGAGGGAATTGGACCACGTCAGATGTCACGTCGAGTGCTGCGGAATGAAGGTCTTCCGACCCAGTCATTTCTGATGTCAGAAAGCCGGGTCTGAGGACTTACGCCGTTTGACTTCGTCTCTTCCCTCTAATTTCTGGCGGCAAAAGGACTTCTGACCGAGTCGTCTCTATACGCTACAAAGAATTGCCGAAATGGAAGGAAAGGTGGCCGCCAGGTTTTTTACCCTTTGAATGTCAACTTTCTAACTCTGCACTCCGCTCTTCTGTTCGCAGGCTAACCCATAGCCCGTCACCATAGTCCGTGTCCCACGTAGACAATCTTAAATAGGAGTGTCATGGTCGTACGGATTTTCAACGAGGCACGCGTCCGACCAAGTATCGAACGAAGGACCTTTTCTCGTCCAATTTTGTGCTGGTCGTCTAAACTCAAATAAACGTAGAGGACCCAATGCAAGTCTGTTTCCCTTTTGCCATAATCATCCAAGCTTAAGTAAAACATTGAGTGCATTGCTTCCCCGGTTACAGAGATTTAACGCTTGATTACTACAATCGTCCTCCTCAAAAATCTTTAGTCCTTGGGTACCAGAACAAATCAAAGAAATGGATTAGAAAATTACTATAGTAGTAAACAAAGACAATGATAAGTGGCCAAAAGTCAAATAGACATGAGTATCATTCTATAGGAAACTTTTTCGTGCGTTTTACTTTTCAGAAGTATTCTTGCTCTATATATATAACTTCTATGATTTTAATGTACAAAATAGGACTAGTAGTTTCTAAGGTGAATTTGAAACAGGAAGATGGAGCATAGTGGTGTGTTATGGGACCAGATCAAACGTGTTACAGGGTTCATGATGGAAAACATGGTCCCATGTATTAGGCTCCTTAAATCACATATATGTACTAGTACTATGACTGAAACTATTCATGTTAGTATATACTTATACTTTATCTGGGCATGGTTGAAGCATTATTTTAAACCTTCAGTCCCATAGAACAGATGATGATTGAATACATGGATCATATTTCTTGGCTATAATCCTTGATGGCTTCTTTGGTCAAAGCTTTTTGTTTGAGGGTATCTAGAAAATGTCTCATGTAGAATAATATTCTTATGTCTATTAGACTTAAAGTTAATACAAACTCAAAAATATCTAAAAATTGAATAGAAAAATGATTTGAAATCAGGATTTTTCCCCTTTGACACTAGAGAACGGTGGAGAACGATTTTTCGCAAAATCCTGGATAAAATTTTAGAAATTTATTGTTTCTTCAATTCATTCACCCATCACCTGAGTGAATCAAAGAAACAAATTCAAAATGTCATGAAGATCAGACTTTTATCATAAGAACATTGTCGTCCATTACCCAGTGAAAAGAGTAAGAAAATAACTTTTTTGTCCTAAACCAGAATTTTTTTATACTCCTTTTAGATCTAAAATCCATTCTAGATAGTGAGGAATCAATGTACTAAAAAACAGTTTAATATTTAGTGAGAATTGAATTCCATTTCTCCATCCATTTTCCCACTCATCTTTTCGTCCATTTATAGTTGTTTATAGTTGTTTCTTGACATTTTCACTCATTTCCACTTATTTCTAAATTCATTTAATTTAATTACATAAATCAAAAAGGGGGTTAATGGGGCTTCCTTAATAGGCTCAAAATTCTCCAATAAATCAGTATATATTACAAGAATATTCTGAAAAATCACTAAAAATAAGGGGGAGAATATTTGTTATCTAAAAAATAAATTATAACGATTTTGGCCCTAATAATGACATATTTGAGTGTTAAAATGTCAAGACATATTAACATATTACTAGAAAAGAATGTAAAATCATACATTAAGTATATATTTCACAACATTAATATAAAATATATTTTTCATGATTTAACATGAAATTTATATCATTTAACATAAAGTAATGCAACAAATATACTAATTGTGTTACTTATCACATAAAAATGACTTGTTATCAAGTTCAACAGTTCCACTCTAAGGTGGGAACCTAGGCACATGATTGAACATGGGACCAGCAGCATGTGAGGGAGATGGTCAAGGCAACGCCATGGTAGCAACAATCGACACAACAAGTGAAGCAACCTCAATAGATGGTGGGACGGTCAAGGCAACACCCAATGATTCCTCAAGAGGGACAATTGTCACCCACAAGGAGTAACAGTTATGAAGGGCCCTCACAATATATATAAAGGGGTCCAATTAGTAGGAAAGGACAATGAACCTCATCTGAGCTCACCTCTTTGGTGCTCTCTACCTATGCAACGATGAGTGGAAGGCTAGTTACGAGAATAAAGGGAAGCCCTACCACCTACAGTTAGGCCTTAGTATAGTACTTGGACCTTGGATTCTTTTGAAATATTCTAAGCTTAGAGACTTACAAAGGTTTACGAAATGTATTCATAGAAGGTGGAAAATGTCCTCTTCTTCATGATCTGTATAACTAGAGATATTCACTAACCAATGCAAAAGAATGGTAACAAGAGAACAATATTTTCATTTTTTTGGCTTTCTATTTCAAGAAAAATAGCCATTTGGAAACTAGGGTGTTGAATCTCTACTTTATTTTGATATAATCGAGTGTTAACCTTCATCTATCAATGGTCCACACACATACTTGTTTTTCTATTTCTTAGTATAACATCCACTTGTATGTTTGGGGTCAACCTATGTGTTTCCAAACTATGTTTTCCTTACAAGTGTTGAGAGTTTTACTTCACAGTTGTCTCATTTAGTGCTTGTGTTTTATTTTTCCCAAGGGCCAGAACATTAGGTGGGTTTCAACCTATTAACTTTATTCAGGTTTACAAACACACTAAAGCATTTAGATTTTCATTTGAATCAATTTAGGTTATGAAGTTTTATCAGGTCACCTTCTTTTTTTTCATTCTTTATTTAAAATCCTTGTGACTTGAAAATCATGGCAAAGATTAAATATATTACTGTATTGACCCAAGTTTATAATCATGAGAATCAACTCATTGATTTCAAAAAAACCACCCATGTATCTCAATTAATCTTCTGCCCCTCATGTATCTATTCATTGAATATCTCCTGCATCCCATTTATGACATAAAAAGTGGCACACATCGTCAATTACAAACATTTGCCCAACAAAGTAACAGTAAATCACCTGATATATCTATATCTATATATATATATATATATATATATATATATATATCATGCTCTCTCTCTCTCTCTCTCTCCCTCTCTCTCTCCCTCTCTCTCCCTCTCTCCCTCTCTCCCTCTCTCTCTCCTCTCTCTCTCCCTCTCTCTCCTCTCTCTCTCTCTCTCATCTCCTCCCTCTCTCCTCCTCTCTCCCTCCCTCTCTCCCTCCCTCTTTCTCATACTCTCCCTCTTTCTCTCCCTCTCCTCTCTCTCTCCCTCTCTCTCTATCTCTCTCTCTCTCCTCTCGCCCACTCTCTCGCCTCTCTCTCTCCCTCTCCCTCACCCTCTCCCTCTCCCTCTCCCTCTCCTCTCCTCTGTCTCCCTCTCTCTCCCTCTCTCTCCTCTCTCATACTCTCTTCTCCCTCTCCCTCCTCCACTCTCCCTCTCTCTCTCTCTCTCTCTCTCTCTCTCTCTCTCTCTCTCTCTCCCTCTCTCTCTCTCTCTCTCTCTATCTCTTTCTCTCTCTCTCGCTCTCTCTCTCTCTCACTGAAGTAGTACGGATCAAGATGTTAACAAGAAGGAGATACTCAGAAATAAGGCTAATCTTTACTTGCAAAAGAAATAACACCAAACCAGAAAGAGACCAGCGTTGTTTAACGAAGAAACCACTTGCGCCCTTTAAACACTACTAGAGTTGACCGGAGCACTTTAATGAGTACATCCATTTTGACCAGCCGATCGCCCAGTGCTCCATGGCAGCCACATGGCACTTCCACGTTACCTTTTTATTTAAAATAAAATATTATCACTTCATTTAAGTACTTGGGAAAATATTTATAGACTAAATGGAACGTAATAAAACGAAAATATCTGACCTTATGTTCCGTATCCTCTACTTCCCACTTGGGCCGCTTTGTTGGGCTGGGCATCACAGTTCGCTGGTCCGCCCGGCCCATTAACCGCAGGATAACCGTTGGAGCAAAATGGTAGTTATAGATTAGTTTAAGGGTATAGATGTAAATCAAGCTGTGCACTGGTTGAAGTCAATGAAGATGTCCTCTCACTTCCCAGATCTCTCCAGCTTCACTCGCCGGCACCGGCCGATCTCGCTGCCCCTGCTACGCCGGCGCCGCCGCTTTCTCGCCGGAGACGGTGGCCGTAACAGTCGAGCCGAAGATGAGGGAGATCCTTCATATCCAGGGGGGCCAATGCGGGAACCAGATCGGGGCCAAGTTCTGGGAGGTGATCTGCGACGAGCACGGGATCGATCCCACCGGCAAGTACTCCGGCGACTCCGAGCTGCAGGTGGATCGGATCAATGTGTACTACAATGAGGCCAGCGGGGGTAGGTACGTCCCCCGGGCGGTGCTCATGGATCTGGAGCCGGGAACCATGGACTCCGTCCGATCGGGGCCTTTCGGCCAGATCTTCAGGCCGGACAACTACGTCTTCGGCCAGTCCGGCGCCGGCAACAACTGGGCCAAGGGGCACTACACGGAGGGGGCTGAGTTGATCGATTCTGTTCTCGATGTTGTGCGCAAGGAGGCCGAGAACTGCGACTGCCTTCAAGGTAAAAATTTATCTGAATCCGCGAATGCCTGGTTCCCCCGAATCCTCCTATCTCTGCTTCCTCCTTCCGAGTCGTTTTACATTCGGAAATCCAGCAATCGCCATCAGACGTTCCGGCATTTTCGGAGTACGCTTGAATCTTCCCTCGCCCCAACCCAATTTTTCTTTTACCGTACCTTGGATTCTTCTGTAAGTAAATAAGAATCTCCGTCGAATTCTCTAAGATCTCATTTCTTCTGCCTGTGCTTCCGAGCCCTATCGTCCAAGAAATAAATGAAATGTACTTTCTCATACCAGCACACGTCAGTCGTTGCTGTTGAGGACTTAGAACAACGTTTTCACTGAGGATTTTTAGCGTTCGATAAATTATGTTTCTAAATGCGTGAATCTCCGCCAGAAAAAAAGGACGGGACTGCAGGAATTTTTGAGTTTTTCTTGCATGATCATCCTCTTTCAGTCGTCCTTGCTGCTGGATCTGTTAGGTCCAACGAAGGCGAGCATGTTACCATTTTTTTTTTTTTCTCTATTAGATACAATCAGGTCAACTTTGACTGAATTTTGGACTGCGGATTACACAATATGATATCTTAGCTCCAAGATCCGTTCTCTTCTCGAGCTCTTCGTCAAGATCCCAAGTTCAGGACTAATAAATTACTTGTGAGGCGCCAAGTTCCATCTCTGGGACTTTGATCTGAAGCTATCTTCTTGACAGTCTTTAGAAAAAAAAAGGTTGAAGTGGGTTTGTCTGCCCACAGTTCAGTGCAACATCTTTTATACGATCATTAGTTATTGTTTACAAGTCATTCATTCAACGTCCCACTTCTTCCACATATCTTGCCTTTCCAATTTTCCTCTTATTATTTCTTGTTCTGTAAATCTTGCACACAGCATGCACTATTACTTTCTCATATCTTGTCCTCCCAGGAATGATCTGCTTATCCATGCGTTTTGATTGAAGTCACTTCTGTGTAGAGCCGTCCTCAAGATTCATCTTCACCATAAAAAATGAAGTTACTTGCAATGTTTTTTTTTATAAATATATGAAATGTTCTAAACTATCAGCTTACTGTTAATCCCTGACATGAATTTTTACATGGTTTTATTTTTTAATTCTTTAACCCCTTTTACAGAAAAAGGGTTTCATTGACACCCTTTTATATACATATATATATGCATTTACTTATTTATTTTTATTCAAATAATATGTTTTCTCGTAACCCTATATCTCAGCTTCACGATAAGTCACAGATGATCTCAGGCGTCAGAGATCAAAGTCTGAGATTCATCCTTATTTTTCTCGGAGGTTATTATTACCAGCCAGGAACATATTATTTCCAAATTTAAGTATAAATCGACTCCACATAATATTTTTTAGTTAATTATCTTCCCTGTGTGTCCAGGATTCCAGGTTTGCCATTCCCTGGGAGGAGGAACCGGGTCAGGAATGGGAACCCTGCTGATCTCGAAGATCAGGGAGGAGTACCCAGACCGGATGATGCTGACATTCTCAGTCTTCCCTTCCCCCAAGGTCTCTGACACTGTTGTGGAGCCCTACAACGCCACTCTCTCAGTTCACCAGCTCGTGGAGAACGCCGATGAATGTGTGGTCCTTGACAACGAAGCTCTCTACGACATCTGCTTCCGCACCCTCAAGCTTGCCACGCCCACCTGTGAGTCCATCATTCCTTCTTCCCTCTGGTTCCTCTCTCCTTTTACTGGGTCATACCGTTGACTTTTCATCAGTCATCTCTAAGCAATCAACAGTTGACTTTTGTCGTCCTGAAACCATTGGGTTCGTCGTTATTAGTAATGTTATACTACCTATGTGTACCATTGGGTTCATCGTCTTTTGATCATCATTATTTAAACCCCCGCCAGAATACATGGTCAACGCATAGATATATTGATATATGATCTTAGAGTTTTCTCCCAAGATGTGCGAATTCTTTCCTTTTTTGGGATTGACATCTTCCCTGAAATCCAGTTGGCGACCTGAACCACCTCATCTCGGCCACCATGAGCGGCATCACCTGCTGCTTGCGCTTCCCCGGGCAACTCAACTCGGACCTGAGGAAGCTCGCCGTGAACCTGATTCCCTTCCCCCGGCTGCACTTCTTCATGGTGGGCTTTGCCCCGTTGACCTCCAGGGGATCCCAGCAGTACCGGGCGTTGACTGTGCCGGAGCTGACCCAGCAGATGTGGGACGCCAAGAACATGATGTGCGCCGCCGACCCCCGCCACGGCCGCTACCTCACCGCCTCTGCCATGTTCAGGGGCCAGATGAGCACCAAGGAGGTGGACGAGCAGATGATCAACGTGCAGAACAAGAATTCCTCCTACTTTGTGGAATGGATCCCCAACAATGTCAAATCCAGTGTCTGTGACATCCCACCCAGGGGCCTGAAGATGGCGGCGACCTTCATCGGCAACTCCACCTCCATCCAGGAGATGTTCCGGCGGGTCAGCGAGCAGTTCACCGCCATGTACCGCCGCAAGGCCTTCCTCCACTGGTACACCAGCGAGGGCATGGACGAGATGGAGTTCACCGAGGCAGAGAGCAACATGAACGACCTCGTCGCCGAGTACCAGCAGTACCAGGACGCCACCGCCGACGAAGAGTATGAGGAAGAAGAAGAGGAGGATGTGGTGGAAGCCTGAGGACCCCTTTCTCTCTCTCCCTCTCTCTCTCTCTCTCTCCAGTTCACCACCATTCGTTCTCCATGCAGTTTCTGTGAGCAGGTTGACTTCTTGGTCTGTGTGTGCGGTCTGTGCTGCCTCTGGTTCTGTTGTTCACCTCGTTGTTGCTGTGCTTCATATGGTGTCCTGTATTATGTCGCCTTTGGGAAGAAGATGTTCGCTCATTTAGCTCTAAATGGTGTGATTGGTATCCATTTGTGGGATTTTACCAGATTAATTGTAATATTGGGCATATCTTCCCAAGGTTTGACATACTAATAAATCTCCATTTTGACGAGCCATATCCCATGATTTAATTTATATATCATATGAAAAACTAAGTAGATTATATGAAAATTGATAAAATGTTTTAGGTCAACTGTGGACCAAGAAATTCAGAACCGAGTCAACAGATGATGTGGCATAGAATCAAATAGTGCAGTTTAAGCGATCAGGGGAAATGTTGGGTCACATTATATTGATCACAACGTTCATTTCAGGCTATTGCTTTCATTTTCTCCACTTCTAGAAAGCCTCTTATTTGATCTTTTTGGGAGGTTCAGAAAAATATATATTTAAATAGAGAAGCACGGATTTCTTTAATCGAAAAATAATTACTTTTATCTCTTCCTCCCACACCATCAATGAGTGTCACCTATTGGAAGATAGCTGAAGAGAACATACTAGTGTTCTAGGTTACTAAAAATAGAAAATAATTTATTATTTGACCATGGGTGGTGTGACATTCATGCCCAAGTTGACGAGTTGGCATTTGCATACTAATAAAGGGAAAAATATGAGCGGCCACACCTACGAGATTAATTACGACTAAAAAGTTGACACTCACAAAATTACAATGAGAGTGTTTAAATATACCATGCAATGTAATTGAAAAGACTAATAAATATTCTAAGCTACCACTTAAGATGTAAAGTAATAATTTAAAAAAAACCTTAGAAAAGAAAACATATATCTAAGCCACCATTGATGATGTTAAATTGCATATTGAGACCTAAGAGGCCATTCGATGGCCTGAAAGAATATTGCAAATTTTTATATGGTCAACTTTTTAGTTGAATCTTTTCTCCAATACAAAGTATTGCATTGCTAAATTGATTAACTCAAGAACATGGAATATTAATAAATTTTCGTATAGTTTATGCATATAAAAGTGAGTTCTAAATTTGAAAGAAGTCCACTACTTTTGTATTGATTCCTTTCTTTAGATGCACATCAAGCAACATGGTGATGAAGTTTTCATTTCATACACCAAACATAATTGAAATGTTGAATAAACTTGGCTTTAACAATCCAAAATCAAAGAAAACTTCATGGACGACATTTTTAATATATATTTTTTTAAAAAATAAGAAGGGCACAAAGCAGAATAATTAATATTATAATAGTGCTTTTATATTACATTCTACAGTGCATGTATGCGTGAAGAATTTTAATGAAAAAGATGTTCAAAATTTTATTAAAAATATAGAAACGGCACCATTTATTATTGGAAGAATTATGAATTGAATTGACATATAATTTCATCAAGATAACGACACTAATTGGTCACACTGAATGGTCGGAGGTGCCTCCAGACAAAGTGCTAGAGAAACTCCATGTAGATGACACTTTTGATCCAGATGTTACTTGGTACCATTCATTCAATGAGAAAGAAGTGATGCGGGGCAAGGCTTTTTAAATGAATTTTCATATAACTACCTCTACTCAGGCATTATTTCATCTATACCCTTCTTCAACCAATAAAGGAGAATGAAATGGAGAAATACTTTATGAAACTTGTAAGCTTACCATCCCGTTGAACGTCGGATCAAATAATTATCTGCTGACTCAGGTCATGATCGCAATTTCAGGTAATTCAGGGGGTTTTTGCGTAGAGCCGCTGTCCTGAGGTGTGTAAGGCCCCTCAAACCCACATGGACCTCGTGACGATGGCCCGGGATATTCTGACATCCCCATGGGATGTACATATCTAAATATATACTTTATTGAGGTCAAATACGTAAAAGTGCATGGTGCCTCAACGGCTCTGGCCGGTTGGCCCGGACACCACTGAACCCAAGAGATAGAGATAGAGAGAGAGAGAGAGCTTATGCCACGTGGCTTTATCATGAGACGTTCATGTGAGAGGATATTTAGGACCCGTTTTGGCGGATGCACTCTATTGAAAACTATAATAATATCAGAGATTATTTTAATAATATATTGGTATCATTAACTAGGATGTGATCCTAGCCTTCAAATCCCCCCCGTTGGGATGGGTTCGGCCGTAGTGGAAACTGGGCCCACAAAGCCCATCAAGGAGAGAGAGAGAGAGAGAGAGGAATGAGAAGGGCAAGACATGACGTGGCTTGAACATAGGACGTTCACTTAATGAATTAATTTACTGAGAAATTTTAAATACTTTAATTTAATAAACATATGATGCCATCGTAGCCGTTCGTTCGATCCGCCAGGGGAGGATCAGCCAGCTGGCTCCGGATTAGCGAAGTGGGCCCCACATACCCACTAGGCGACAAGAGAGTCCTGAGGAGCATGGATGATTAGGCGTGTCTGTGGACTCCACCAACAACGCAGTCTGTATAGCCCGTGACCGTTGGTGACCGTGGAGAAAGTTCTCAAGAGGGAAACTTATCATGTTTTTTTAATCACACGAAATTCCAATACTTTCCTAAGTGGGCACATTTATTTTCATATGCTCCTCGATAACTGTCATCATATTTAGGGAATATTTTAATGAAACTATATTATTATTATTATTTCCTCTAAATTAGCATTTACGTCAGTGATGCGGCCATCATCATATAATTTAAGGGAAATCTACACGCTAACATGATTATTTTACATATTTTAATACAAAAAAATATAATTTTCGCCCCCATTATCAAAAGAATAAAAAATCAAGAACATTCAACACAAAATGTTTTTACTATTATTATTTTAGTAAAGAATAATTAAGTTCCCTATTTGAGGGGTTATTGAGAAGAATTAACATACATACTCTGTTTAATTATTTGAACTGAATAATCAGCCATTGAGCCTTTGTTAAATCATCCACTTTACCCCAAATTAAAAATATTTAAAATTTTATATAAATAATTAAATTAATGAGAACCACATTTTCATTGAAAAAACACCAATAAATTATTTAACATCATATGAGTGCACCAAGATCGGGTATTTTTGTTGATGTGATGTTTTGAATTGCTCATATTTTTGGAGACGTGAGATCGGCGTCTGTTAAAAATAATAAATAATACGCTCGATTGAGGAATCTGGGCTGACTGTTAGACATGAGGCGGTGAGTTTACTGCCGGTGTGGGCATCCACGTGACTATGTGGGTCCCACGCGGATCAAGAAAACGTCGCGGAAGTTGACGGCCAACGATCGCCCGGCTCTCCGCTCACATGGAATTTAACAATAAAATATATTAATTCCATACTATGTATTTTATTATTTCTATAATTTTTTTGCGGTAATTCCCAGGCCAGACTATTAATACTCGTGAGGCCGTTATATATTGACGCCTCTTTCGCTTCTCTTTCTCTCTCTCTCTCTCTCTCTCTCTCTCTCTCTCTCTATCTCTTCACCGTACCTCGCCTCCTGAGCGCGGGCTCTGGCTCCGGAGGAGGTGAAGGGAGGCGGAGGAGAGCCAGCGGAGGCGAAGAGACGAGCGGGAGCAGCGCAGGAGGTGCGGCATTCTCAGGTTTGCGACCGAGCTTCTTCCGTTTCCGTTTCGTCCCCGTTCTGCGGAGATTTCGCCGGTCCGCGAGGTGGCGCGCAGATCTGCGTCCTGAGGAAGGTCGATTCGGCGGATTTGGTCGACGTGGCGTCGTCCGCTTGAGGATTTCAGAGTGGTTTTGGCGCCGCGGAGCCGACATTGCGGTTTTTCGGGCGGACGTCATCGGAGTCCATGCGATCTGTTCGTCGCTAATCTGCTTTTTTTTATATTATTATTATTTTAAAGATGATTGATGTGGATGTGGCTCTTGGAGTGATTTTACGCATTCTGCTGCTATGCGGATGGATTCGAAGTTTTTTCTGGTTGATTTAATTGAATTTCGTCTGAAACCTTGTCGACTATAGAAGTAGAATTTCTAGAGGACCTTGTTCCATTGTGATCCTCGGCTACATTCTGCTAAGGCGATCTCTCGTTTCTGTCACCCGTTTCCGCCACACGGACTCGTCTCTCCTTCACTTCTCCTTCGCTTCGTTTCAAGCCCTAAGTTTCCTAAAATAGAACCAATGCGTTTGTTATACTGCATCATGCCGTACTAGTTCATCGGAAAATAGAACCGGTGCGTCAGAAAAGGAAGCCGGAATCCAGTTCTCGGGCATCATGTTCTCATTGTGCTCCAACAATCGTGGAGGGGATGTATTATTCTGCAGATCAGAAACGTAGACCCTACTTTCTCTCTCTTAATCTGGCTCTCTCTCTCTCTCTCTATTCGATTAATCTGCCTCTCTCTGCATTATTCTGTTTTCGGGTTGTCAATTGGAATATCCATACATCCACAGACTTTGTGATTCGTTTCCCAGAGAAAAAGCCGATTTTGCCATAACAAATCATGATCATTATCATTCTCTGAATCATCGTCCTTGCACCAACTCGGTGGTTTTCATTGCCGTGTTTTCATTGCCGTGTTCTCCTTGCTCGTGTATGAAACCAGGTGATGCGATGGTTGCGCAGGGCTACATCGTCGATCTAAAGAAGCCGCTCGTCTTCCAGGTTAGCTTGGTGAATATAATTTAATTAAACTACCTCGTCTTGCAGAAAAATCTGACTGAAATCTTCTACCAGGTCGGCCATCTCGGGGAAGCCTACCAGGAATGGGTTCACCAGCCCATCGTCAGCAAGGAAGGCCCTCGCTTCTTCCAGAGCGATTTCTGGGAGGTACTCCTCTATGCTCCCACAGATTCCGAACTCATCTTTGTATCTCCAGAGAGAGAGAGAGAGAGGAATCTGACTGGATGGAGTGGGTGCAGTTCTTGACGAGGACGGTGTGGTGGGCGGTTCCGACGATCTGGCTCCCAGTGGTGTGCTGGTCTGTGTCGAGGTCAATGGCGATGGGCCACACAGCAGCGGAGATAGCGGCCATGGTGGTCTTCGGGATATTCATCTGGACCCTGATGGAGTACACTCTACACCGCTTCCTCTTCCACATTAAGACGAAGACCTACTGGTGGGGCAGCTACCCGACTTTCTCTCTCTCTCATCAGTTGACCTTTTTCCTCTGAGCTCTCTCTCTCATCAGTTTCTCGCTCCTCCTGCGCAGGGCGAACACAGCGCACTACCTGCTCCACGGGTGCCACCACAAGCACCCCATGGACGGGCTGCGGCTCGTCTTCCCCCCTGCCGCCACCGCCATTCTCTGCGTCCCGGTACGCCTTAAAAGTCAACGGTAGTGAGACGGATCCTTCCTTCTCCACCTAGATCCATGATTATTGTTGTTGTTTCAGTTCTTCAACATCATCAAAGTCTTCGCCACGCCTTCGACTACTCCCGCCCTCTTTGGAGGCGGGCTGCTGGGTTATGTGCTCTACGACTGCACTCACTACTACCTGCATCACGGTCAACCATCTAAGGATCCAGCGCGCAACCTCAAGGTTTCTTTATTTTTTCCCCCTCACCGGGTCAGCTATTTCTGACTCATCGAATACCATACGAATTCAATCAATGATGAGTCAAAGTTTGGTGTTTGTTGAACAGCGGTATCATCTGAACCATCACTTCAGGATCCAAGACAAGGGCTTCGGGATCACCTCCTCGCTGTGGGACAGGGTTTTCGGGACGCTCCCCCCCGCCAAGGAATCCTTACGGAAAAGATGATCCATCTCATTCATCAGAGTTCTGCCCATCTCTCTCTTCTCTCTCTCTCTCTCTCTGTATTTCTGTCGTTGTGTAATATCATGGACATTATTTGGGTGCAGGTCAGTTCGGTTCCTTGGTGTTTCAGCCTCCTCAGATCTATCAACCACTAACTAACTAATGTGTGAGAAGCTAAACAAAGATTAAATATACATGTCCATGGCCAGTCCTGAAAAAGAAACAATCTCTCTCTCTCTCTCTCTCTCTCTCTCTCTCTCTATATATATATATATATATATATATATATATATATATATTTCCTCAATCCACCTTAACCACTGATTCCGTCAAGAGATTAATTAAAGCATTCAGGGGGTAATAATTAATGCGTAAGAAAAACTTGAAGAGAGAAATATTGAAGAATTACTGAAATGAATGTTGGGATCTATGGGCAATCCAAAAATAACTCCATATATTCGTAAAATGCAGAAGTCGGTGATTCCCAAACGGCTGTGAAGGCGTATTCATGTATTCGTCTGGCCAAATCAAGGGGCAGACCTTTTCAAGGGCCGGGGGGGGGAGGGGGGGGGGTCATACCTTGGGGGGTCGCTTCCTCATCGTCCAGAAGGCTGCGAAGTATTTATTCTGCAGGTTTAACAGGTCATGCCGGTCAAAGGTCAAACACAGGACCCACCTCCCACATGGGTGGAGAATGGAAGAAATCAGAAGCTATATACAGATGCGGAAATATTGGGTGCATTTCCACATGAGTTCTCAAACATATCTCACCCTATTTATGGATGAAACCGTATGAGTCTATGCACGTGTAGGTATTAATAGTCTTTCCTCAACAGGAAAATTGATTTCATATATAAAATGAATGCATTTTTTTCTTTCCAAAATTATTCTTGGAATGTATAGAAATATAGAGAAGATAGAACCTTGTTTAGTGAGATCAGAAACATTCCTGCATGCTCGCAGAGGACCAAAAGTAGAGAGGAAAGGGCAAAGTCGGAATTTTCAAGAACTACAGGGTTTAATTGGAGGAGAATTGAGCTTACTTGCATCATGGACCGACGATTTATGGAGTAAGTGGTCTCCACTGTTCGCTCCATCTTATCAAAAGAGCCAAAAAATAAGCACTTTGGGTTCCTTCTGAAAATTACCAGAAAAAGAAAAGAAAATTCTCCTGCTGCACGTACCTCTAAGTCAAACCCATAATGAAAAGAAATCCTCTTCACGTCATCCAAGCTGAGTTCAACGGACATCTCCTGCGGATGGGAAGGAGGGAAAATGGATCTCATTTAATAGACCAAATGAAAAAAAAAAGAAAAAGGAAGGGGGGAGGGGGTGGGGGGTGGGGGGTTTCGGAACACTTACATCGGGCCCATATTGATCTGCAAAATGATAGAGAAGGGGCCCAAAGTTGATCCAGATCTGCTGACCACGAGAAACAGGAAAACTGATCGTTCATAATGAGCAGAGAGGAACATGCGGTTTCATACTAGTTCAAACAATCTTGATCCATACTAGTTCAGCGAGCGAGAGAGAGAGAGAGAAACAGAGACAGAGACAGAGACAGAGAGCGAGAGAGAGAGAGAGAGAGAGAGAGAGAGAGAGAGAGAGAGAGAGAGAGAGAGAGAGAGAGAGAGAGAGAGAGAGAGAGAGAGATAGAAAGAGAGTGAGAGAGCGAGAGAGACAAGGAGGGGGGAGAGAGAGAGAGAGAGAGAGAGAGAGAGAGAGAGAGAGAGAGAGAGAGGAAGGAGGGAGATAGAGGGAGAGAGAGAGGGAAGGAGGGAGGGAGAAATAGAGAGAGAGAGAGAGAGAGAGAGAGAGAGAGGGAGGGAGAGAGAGAGGAGGGAGGGAGGGAGGGAGGGAGAAAGAGAGAGGGAGGGAGGAGGAGAAAAGAGAGAGGAGGGAGATAGAGGGAGATAGAGAGGGATGGAGGGAGGAGAAAGAGAGAGAGAGAGAGAGAGAGGGAGGGAGGGAGGAGGGAGAAAGAGAGAGAGAGAGAGAGAGAGAGGAGGGAGGGGAGGGAGGGAGGGAGAAAGAGAGAGAGAGAGAGAGAGAGAGGGAGGGAGGGAGGGAGGGAGGGAGAAAGAGAGAGAGAGAGAGAGAGAGGGAGGGAGGGAGGGAGGGAGGGAGAGAGAGAGAGAGAGAGAGAGAGAGAGAGAGAGAGAGAGAGAGAGAGAGAGAGAGAGAGAGAGAGAGAAAGAGACATAGAAAGAGAGTGAGAGAGAGAGAGCGAGAGAGAAAGAGAGAGAGAGAGAAATGATTCTGAGGTGGTGTGAGCACACGATTCATATTGATATTACAGGAAGCCAGGGTTGAAACCTACCCCTCCGGGCTTCAGGATTTTTGATATGATTTCGATGTACTCCACAACATTATGGGCCGTGTCAATGAAGAAGCAAGTCACCACAGCATCCCAGGTCCCTGCGGTGGGGAGATCAGAAGATCAATGTTATCCGTAGAAAAAGCATCTCGATCCCTGAAAGATCGTCCAAACAATCTGGAAACGAGAAAATTGAGTGAAGAGGGAACATGGTGATGTTGAAAAGAAAACAATGAATCTGATACGGTACCCCCTAAAGACAAATGTTTGTCAGAAAAGAACAGTCTAGAAACTTCTATAGTAAACACTGGGATAGGAACAGGCTGAACAATATAAATACCGTCATCTGTGAATAAGAGAGGGATCGTATCAGAATCTTTCCTTGTCAGATAAATGATGTGCGGCCAATAACAATAACAAAGCATGGTTAATTATTTGCATATCATAGTTTTGTAGCTTTGGTGAACCATACTATGACTCAACATACTAATACGAATTTAATTACTTCTACTATGAGAAAAGCTCCCTCAATAAAAAAAAAGAAAAAAAAAACTCAAGATCTTCACATTGGTTATCATTTTAAGTTTTGTCCATAGTGTTATGCAGAACAAGTTTTGCTATATTAGGCTTTCCTTTTATTTTTCTTTTTGATATTATTAGATGTACTTCCTTTTTCATGTTTCTGTTATTAGACCTTTTCGTAATACCGAAAAGATTTATTAGACGCCAATATAAATACTGGTGTACTGCCTTGAGAAGGGTTAAGTCAGTTTTCCCTCTCCAGCTTCTGTTATATCTCGTAACAGGGTATCAGAGCTTTCTCTTTAATCCTACGTGAAGACTGCCGACAGAAGATCAACCAACCTTGGTGGCGACAATGACTCCACGCTGTAGGGAGTGTCACCTGGTGATCTTCTTCATGTCTGCAGTATCTAAACTCGTGAGTTTCTTGGTTGTAAGTAGACCAGCAAATTCCTTAGAGAGTCACTACACCATCGTCATTTCTTGACGGTGGGGGACATCTACAGATACACCATCGTCAATTCTTGACAGTGGCAGGACGTCTATGAATACATTGTCGTCATTTCTTGATGGCGGTGGATATCTGTGAATACACCATTGTCATTTCTTGATAGTGGCAGTTATCCTCAATTTCTTGAACAGAAACTGTTATTCGGACCACATCATGGAATCTCTGTTTGAGATTTTTTTTGGTTATCTAGTCACGGCTGAAGAACATGGAGACAAAGGTCAGTGAATCTTCCTCCTCTGGCCTAAGACATTCATTGGAAGTAATTAAGGTATGTTCAGATCTACCTAAAATTGCTGAGAGATTCTAATTTGACGGAATCAATTTGTTCCAATGGACATCATATCTGGAACTTATTCTACGAAGGAGGAATCTAGATTGTCACCTGATGCAATCTTTGCCAAGTATTATCAACCCAAGATATTCTTGATGAAAAGAAGAAGAAGAATTGATTCAACATTGGATGCTAGACAATATTTCACCAAAGATAAGTGATAGATTTCTTTTTTTGATATCTGTGAAGGAACTATGGGACAAAGTTCGTCATGTTCACTCTACTAAACATGACAAATCCCAAATTTCTAGATTAATACAGAAATCTCTGACTTTAGTACATAAAACATTGCCTGTTTTGAAATATGTTTGCAAATTAGAATCCATATAGAGAGAAATCAACCACTAAAGACCAATCAAGAACCTTGATACTGAAGAACGAAATTATATTATGAAAGACAGGCTGTATAAATTTCTGATGGGGTTAAATCTAGAACATGAGACTCTAGTAAATCAGATCCTTGCTCAGGAAGTAGTACTAAATATTGAAGAGGCAATTGCATTAACCAGATAAAAAGAAAATACTAGAAATTTGAGAAATGATTTAAAGATAGAAAATGCTGCATTCAATGTTCTCAAGGGTAAAGATACTGGTATTCAAAAAGGGGGATAGTAAAGTACCATTCATTAAAAGAGATCCTAAGACTGATCTGAAGGGATGCCTATTTTTTACACTTATTGTAGAAAAAATCGTCACACTAGGGAGGCATGCTGGAAGATCCATGGCAAACCACTAAATTATGGTAAGTTGCATTTAGCTAATGCTCAAAATGAAGATGGTGTTGAGCCCATGATACAAAGAGGAGCTAGTCAAGACGGATCTACTTCCTCTCAGCCTTCAACGATTGGAAAGCTCAGATAAAAAATTGAACAATTGAGGAGCATGATCAACTCCACTTCCCTTGCACATGTAAGCATTTTCCTAAACGTTTTTCATTATGCTTAAATACCTCATCATTGGCATCACCTTCACCCTAAAAAGTGTCACAGATCATTGATTTTGGAGTTACTGATCATATGACACCATATGCATCACAGTTCATAACATATTATGTACCAATAATCGAAAGGTTATTACTACAAGTGGGGATTTGTTACCCATAACTAGCATTAGATCAATTCATCTTGAGAAATTGGGGTCATTAAGATATGTTCTTCATGTTCCAAGATTGAATGCACATCTATTGTCATTGAGAAAATTGGGTAAAGACTTGAATTGTCTGATATTATTTGACAATCATTTCTGTTTCTTCTACGACAAGACCTCGGGCAAGAGGATTGGGCATGTTAGAGCACGAGATGAACTCTGCTACACAAGGCGTATGGACAAGACATTGTTGACGAATTTCAATCCAAACATTTTCACTTTTTGTTTCTGCTTCTCCCTTGAACAAATTGTTGTTGTTGTATTGTCGTTTAGGACATCTGTCCATAAAAGTACTTCGATACTTGTTTTCAAAATTATGTTGTGCAATTGGTGAATCTACTTTCATATGTGAACTCTGTCAAGTGGCTAAGTAGCATTTCCCTCTGCTGGAAATAAAAGTGAATCCTCTTTTTACATAGTACATTCTGATATATGAGGTCCTTCTTCATCTAGTGGTGTTAGGGACTTCAGATGGTTTATCATCTTTGTAGATGACTATACTAGGTTCACATAGATTTACCTAATGAAAACAAAATCAGAAGCTAGTAGTGTCATTCAGAGGTTTATCAAGCTAATTCAAAATCAGTTCAGTATAACTCCTAAGAAATTCCGATCAAATAATGCTAAGGATTTTTTCAATTCTATTGTCTCCAATTTCTTTGGTGAGGAGGGCATTGTTCATAAATCTTCTTGCCCCTGTACACCCCAGCAAAATGTGGTAGCTGAAAGAAAGATTGAACAACTGCTGAAAATAACAAGGGTTGTCATGTTTAAAGCCCAAGTGCCGAAGCACTTATGGAGGTTCGATTACCTTGTTCTATGACAATCAGTCTACAATAAGTGTTGCACATGATCCTATTCAACATAACAAGACCAAACGCATTGAAGTAGATAGACATTTCATTAAAGAGAAACTTGAATCAGGGATGTTTTGCACAGAGTATGTCTCATCTACAAATCAGTTGGTTGATATATTAATTAAGGGCATTTCTGCAACAAAGTTCTGCAATCAAAGGAGCAAGCTGGGCATGCATGATATCCACGCATCAGCTTGAGGGGGAGTGTTACGCAGGACAAATTTTGTTATATTAGGCTTTCCTTCTATTATTGGATGTACTTCCTTTTTTGTGTTTCTATTATTAGGCCTTTCCGTAATACTGAAAAGGTTTATTAGACGCCAATATAAATACTGGTGTATTGCCCTGAGAAGGGCTAAGTCAGTTTTCCCTTTCGTGCTTCCATTGTATCTCGTAACACATGGGTTTCCTCTGATCCTCAGTGAAGGACCTATCTGATGCAATCTGGGCTCCCAAGAGTCACAGTGCCATACTGGTCTGGACAACATTCAATATCTCCTTGAAAGCCCTAATCCTTTTAATATTTGCTTTAATTATATCAGGCATTCACATGCTTTATTTATAGGACGCAAAAATTCACACTTTTAGTGCCTTTTTATAGCAGCAGTTAAAAGTAGTAATCCCCACTTCTACAGAAATGAGTAGTAAGTAGTATTATGATTTAATGATAATAATTAACGCAAATTGCAACCATTTTGCATACCAATCGTTAGTCATTTTATGTACCTTCTTGGCTGACATCACTGTATACTTCAACAAAATCACCACCACACATTGAAAAGCCTTCAGTAATGCCTGCACTGTTTGTAGGATCCAATCAGCCACGATGAATGAGTAAGAAGGTTCGAATATTTACAACAATAAAAGAGCTCAAATATACGACCCTCTTTGGAAGGATCGGATCAGAACGAAGCAGTGTAGTGTTGATAGATGGCCAGAATCATGGTTGTATCGAACTGGAGAGAGGGACGAGAGAAGTGGGGGTGGGGATGGGTTTTGAGAGAATCTCCTGCCATCAGAACGAAGCACTGTAGTGTTGATACAAGGCCAGAATCATGGTTCTATCGAACTGGAGAGGGACGAGAGAAGTGGGGGGTGGGGATGGGATTTGAGAGGATCTCCTGCCTCTCCAGGTTCAGACTGTTCTCTCTTATCCTGTTTCTCCGAGTCTATGAAAGTCTCCCTCTTCTGTCTTCTACATGTTATTAATGGCTGGATTTGGTGATTGCTGACTTTCGTAGGTCATCAAGTCCAAGTTATTTATGACTATTTTGGTGGTTTCTAGAGGTATTTAGGGGCTATTGAATACTATAAGATACCCCAACTACTCTCACTACTTTTAGCCCATTAATTATGGGAGGTGATGGGACCTCTAGGCTGGATGTAAGAGCAACCCTTCGAATGCCTCATGTTGTGCGCCTATAAATAGTAGGCTAAACTTGATCTCAGAAAATCAAACTCCAAGAGCATCGTGAAGGCCCTCCAGGGAGAAACTGGGTCCGTATAGAATGAACTTGGGCCGTGTGGGGATCTCTACATGCTCCGAGAAGAGCATAGATAGTGGGCTTTTCACTCCAAGATCGTCAGTCACAATCCTTCAGCCGCATGTTCAAGGTATAATCATTCTCAATCCTTATCTTTATCATAAACGGTCAACCTGCTCAGAGGAAGTTTCCATACTTCCCACAATCAAAGTCCGGTTTTCAAGGCAACAAAACTTTACTGTGACCAATCAAAGAGGATATGCATTTAGTTGGTCAACCTACGCTCAAATTGGCATTTGGTGATTGCTATTAATATCAGTCACGTGCATGGCATGCCCCCCCCCGTCAGTATGACATCAATGATAGCAAATAGCAACATGATGTAACCGAATGGCATGAACTTGGTAGTGTAACAACTGGACCTTTGACCATAAAAAATACAGATAAGAAATGTGCTCAGTGCCTCAAATTTTGACCGTCACAAATTTGTCAACAAATCAGATTACAAGACACTTCACCTATTTATCCAATTACTGCCGAATATATCAAATCAGATAAATGAAGAGTGAGATTGCATCTGATCAGGAGAAGAAGGAAGACTAGAGATGAAAAGCACATTCTAACATACATAAGCATATCACCTTGCTGGATGAATATCTGGAAACATGGCTGGCCGAAGCTGGTCATCGTCAGAGAGAACGTTACAATTGTTATGAATCCAGGGATAGATTGTCCACTCTCCGGCAGCTTGAGTGCTACACAATAAGATACAAGGTACAAGAAATCAAGGAAATATAGACAATGGAGAATGAAATATAGACAGAAAGTTTCGGCTCTCTTACTGATTGAGAATGAAACTTGAGCAGATCATCATATAATATGAAAATTCATTTCCTTGGCAGAGAAATCCTGTAAAGCACAATGGAGAGTCAAATGATATGGGAGAAGTGGAGAGGGGGAAAGGAGCTAGAAGCGGTTAAGAGTTACTGAATATTGTTTTTACCAAGACAAGAAATCTCCAGTGCAAGCCTGCCAAGTCCAGCTCCGGGAACTAGACAATGAGGAGGCCTGTGAATAAAAAAAGGGGTAAGCAGCTGTTTCCCTCATATAATGAGGATAATAAGAGTATTATTTTCAGTTCCACAAAATATTTGCATCAATTCACCAAGGAATAAGCATCATGACAATCAACTTGTGACGAGTGAGATGGGTCAACCGGTCATTAAAATCCTCTAAAATGCTAAGGAAAACGGTTAACTGGTTGCTCCCCATGGATGAGATGAAGTTTACAATAATGGATGAGGTAATTTTTGTTCTCTTTTTCAATTGGGTCAGTCTTCGACAGTTTCTCCTAAGCAGCCTCATCTCAATGAAAACTGTAAACAGCAAGTGTGCAATGACCCTCGAAATCACAAGCTTCACAAAGGAAAAATAACAAGGGCTGAAGAGGTAAACGAAGGAATCATACAGAACCAAGAGATTCTCTCCACTTCTGATGAGATGAAAGCATGAAAATTACTCTTCTTATCAAACAATAATGATATGTAAAAGCAAAGTCAGGGAATAGACAATCCAGTTGCAGTGCAACATTTAAATTCTTACCATTCTCTAAGCAGGATATATCATTAACTAATGCAAAAGTGTATCTACTACATGTAAAGACTCATATTTTAAGGTATTTAAAGCGATTTGTAATGAAAAATCAACATCCTCTTTTATGTATTTAACCCATTAATTCCCCTATCTGGAACAATGCACACTGATTTCTAATGACAGAGTTATTCACTACATATGAGTGACACTAGGAAAAAAAGTGTTACCTATCTGTGCTTCGAACAGGGAATAAGCGCTGCAACTCCTCAAGAATTGGCTTGTAGCATTCGTCACGCTCGTTTTTACCCTATGGGAAATTCGGCAGAGAGAAATACGGAAATAATCCAAATAAGATAAAGGGAGAGGATTTTATTGGATCAACTGCCCCGTAGAATTTATCAAAATTAGCGAATACCTCAATAGCCCAATCTCTCACTATATTTCGGATGATACATCGTACCTAGTGCTCAAAAGAAAAAAAAGATATATGTAAGATACGGATATGTGCTTCTAAACTCTTAAATATATTTCTGAAAAATATTAAACCACTGTTTTCTATTAGAATGAATAAGGTAAGAAGTGAAATCGCCGTATACAGTAGTTTATAAAATTGTCCACAAACAAGGAAATATTGGTCCAACCTCTTTCATCCAAAACCTGACCAATGAATTACTCCGGATCATCAAATATAAATTTCTTAATTAAATTCCTATACGTGGATGTCTCCACTGATCTCTCCAATCTCAGATCATAATTGGAAGCAAGGAGAGAACATGAAACTGAATAAAAGACGGCATCTTTGCACTCAAGAGCCTTAGAGCCCCGAATCCTGTGTCATGCTCTTTACCTTTCCCATCCAGCGCAGATTCATTGACTTCTCACCAGTAGAGATGAAAAATGCACTCCGTCCATAGTTGTTTGGCACTATGAAACAATATCATACATATAGTTCAACTCAAAGCCAGCCTTGAACTCATAGTCAACAATTGCAAACACAAATCAAAGCAAAAAAAAAAGGAATGAAAAAAAATAAAAAATAGAATTAAGTTATAAATTATATTTCAAGATGAAAATATCATAGACAATATTTGAAGGAAAAACGGATTTTGCATGAAATTGGAAACTCTATTTTAACACACTTAACTGCCCCTTGGAGGCTTGTTGAACACATTAAGCTAAAAAACCAATACAATAAATAGCATCAAGTCATATGGTGTAAAGAAGCATAACATAAATAAGATGATGTACCTTATCAACATCAACCAAAGGCACATTCAACGAAAGTGAAGAATCATTGCACATATTTGGAGAAGGGATCGCCTAGAAGACAGAAAAAGTATAAAGTGTCAAAAATATAGCAAGCTTAAGGACGTACATCAAACTGTGACCCGTGGTTGACTTTGGCCACCGAAAGTTTCAAAGCTACAAAGGCACAAGGAAAGGCATAGTACTTATGATCGTAAATGTCAACCTCAGAGAAAAAACAGTACCAGATATGTCACAAAAATCATATGACGATTCCACTAGAGGAAGCAAAAAAGCAACTACTTTGCCACTAATAGCCTCAAATCTAGGTTACATGAACAGATCACAAGAAAGATAATAGAAGTTTTCAGAAGGCAAAAAGAATATAACCCAAAAATCTAGGTCAATCAAAATTATCCTACATGATTCATCCAATGATTAACTCACTGAAGCATGAATTTTCATGCCGCATCTAAAACTTGCAATGAGAATTCTGAACGGGTTACTTGTATGACATCAGATAAAACGCGAGTAGGCACATTTTTCCAAAACTTAAATTTTCATCTCCTATTGCATCAATGCAATGCCCAGCTATATTGTCAATCTGAACAGTGAAACCAACGGACAAGTGATTGTACTAGATGCTGAGAAGACATGGTCTTATCCATAAAAGGTTCCAGAGAATTTTTCATCCATTATCAAAGAAAAACATCTTATTGAAATTAAAGTGAATTCATAGAACCCATTTATAATCCTTTACCATATTGTTCATAACAAATACTATGACCTGCTCTATGGAATATTTTATAAGTTCCAATGACCTCAGTTAACAACCTCACTATGGTCATCTATGTTATTAGAGCTACCAGCCATCCTGTAGCTTTCCACAAAAGTTGACTGCTCCTTTCCAGAGACAGAGTTGCATTCCCTGGTTGACCACTGGACAGATTGAATATTCTTCTCAACCTCAGATGTTATTTCCAAGGTATCATCTCTATTTACGTTTTCTCTATTTTCAGGCTCATCAAAATCGATATCCTGGCTCATGTCCACGGGTGGATCAAATGCCTGCAAAAAATAAATCAACAAATTACCGTCATTCCATGTTACAGAGGGTAAATCAAGTAAGAAAACGTAGTGCCAACTCAGAAACTGACAAGTGAAGGATGATCACCTGTATCATATTGATGATGAAATAGCCATTGATAGATATACACCTGCAAAATGATGCCACAGAAGTCACCAAATGGTTATAAATGACATTGCATGGCATATAACTCTGCATAAAATAAATTGCACAACTTCTAAGGAGCAACCAACGAGAAGATGAAGAAAGGGGAACCTAAGTACCATATTATGCGATCATATAGCACAGAGATGTAATGGAAACAGAAGCAGAAGGAAGAGAAGGAAGCAGAGTCATGGAAGAACCGTATGATCCTATCATATGGCTCATAGACGTAATGGAAACAGAAGCCGAAGGTATCTAGGATGAAGTTTCTTAAAAAACTACCCAGCTATTTATTTTTCATAATCCCACTCGTGCAAATATAACAACTTCCGAGAAAGAGCTCCCTCCCCAAAGCTCACTATGCCTAAAGCACATATATGGCACTTGTAAAATACTTGAGAATGTCAAAAAGTGCACAACAAACTTAGTACCAAACTACACACGATTTTACTCATAAAATCTTTCTATATGATCACATGAGTCATAATCATTAAGGGAGTTTTAGTACAATGTTTTCTCCGTGAGAATTATGAAATTTCATCATTTTTTTCAAGTCACGAGTTTGATTTCTCATCAGTTCCATGATTTCTTACTCCAGAAGTCCGATCAGTTTTTGCAGCATGAGTGTGTCACTACCTCCCTTGAGTTTAAAACAAAGGACACATATATCAGTTCGACATTCCCAAGTAACTTGTGTACTTAGGTGGCTCGTCCCACCATTCTTCTCTTGCAAGGCACTGGCACAGCTTCTAACGCCTCCCAAAAGACAGCCCATAACCCACCAAAGCAGTCCAGGCCACCAAACCTTCTCACTACACTCAACTATTTTCACCTCCAAAATCCTTTGGATCACTAAATCCTCCTTGTAAGCCCGCCTGCTAAGCTCTCCGTTCTCTCATTGAATGCCAACGTTCATCAGCTCAGTTCCATACCCATATATTGCACTCCAATCCTCCAACAAAGTCATAGGCCCCATCCTTAATCTTATGCCCCCCCTTCATTGACTATCTATCTTCACAAGCAACTTATGTTCACCAAACGCCTACCAACATCAGGAGGACGCTGCCAGCAGTTTGCCAAAGTATTGTCTCTCACTCTCTTTTTTTTTCCCTTTCATCTACCTATCTCCTTACATTTCCCTTTCCCTGTCCCAATCTCCCTTCATTTAGCGACTAGAGATGTGTTCCAGCTGCTCAATGTTTAAAAATACGCCCACATAGTAGAGCCTAGAATCAGCCTGAAAGCATTATCTTGCATCACAAAAGGTTGTAAGGATCTGTTGTGAATGAAAAGACGCTTGCACTTCAAAGAAAGCGTTTTTGACCAAGATGCTCTAAAAACAACAGCTTGGTTCAGAAGTACATAAACTGAAGTAAACCTTAGATAAATAAAAGATAATTCCAAGCGAACTCATACTGCTCAGGAACCATCATTATGAGTTAATGTTTGAAACAAGATCACCTAGCACATAAATTTTTTAAAGATTTTTTGCTCTAAATACCTACCGGAAACTGCAAAAAGAGTATTATATGATGAAAAGAAAACCCAGAAAACAAGTACTGCAGCAGGAATCCTCACTCGAACGCAGAGGAATAATTATGTTCATCTTAAATGGTCAACAAATCACTATTTGTCATTAGAATAACTAAGAGAGAAAGAAAGACATAAATTCTCATCATTATTTCAAGGAGATTGGTGATGTCTAACAAATTAGTGAGTTAAAAAGTAGATCTACAGAATAAATTGATTTAAGTGGAGTGGAGGCGTGTCTAGAAGTCCATGCTTCCCTTAGGCACATGGTCGTCAGATGGTAAGACCACCAAACTAAAGTGATGCCACTTTAACAAAAAAAAATCATCCTACACCTGTGTCAATAGGACATCATAACAAAAGATGTCGTTCAACATATATTTTTTTTTTACTCTTGTCTAAGAACGTATACCAGCTCCACAGGAAACATGTCAAAATTGGAAAGATTACATGTCCTCTTCTCCTTTCCTAGAGAGGGGGTCAGTCTTCTAACAACTGTGTTTTATATAAAGATATCTCAACTCCAAGACCTAATCCAAAGCAATCATCACAATCAACCAGAAAATTAGAAGTCAATTCATTTGCCACAAAGAATAAATGCTTATGCATAATACTATTTGAAGAGGAAAAAAAAAAAGGCAAAGAACGAACACCAGAGCACTAAAATGTAAGAAGATTCTTCCAGTCTTCCTTGATATCTCAAGCTCAGTTTGCCCTCAAATGTACACAAGGATTACCTACCGCCTAAGTTTCTGAAATTTTGAAGGTAAATGAGAAAGAAGTGCCTGCAAAAGTACAAAAAATATATTACTATTGCAATACGATGTTATCCTTCATCTAAAATAATAAAATAAATTCCTACAGAATTCTTATACCCACAGCCACAACATGAATGATAAGTGGCAACTAACATACTAACATGTATTCCTTCACATAGACCTATTTTCCAACTAGTTGATCATTATAGGCACGAAAGTGGCACATAAATAAAACAGAAATTAAAAAATCCAAGAATCAAGATACCTTGTGTGAACATGAGAGCTTCTTAAAGGAACTTTCGTATCTTTTAACATCCGCCTCAGCAGCATCTGAATAACTGAAAAATATTAAAAAAAAAAACAGGGAATGTTTGAGGATCAACACATTCCCACTAAAATTTCACAACTGAATTAGCGTATAAATCAAAATTTTGGTACAATGGGCAAAAGGTAATTCCTATATTAAAACTATTCTAATGATTACATATTCTCACGCACATGATAAAAGGAAAAATGAAAAATAATACAACGTATGATATAAAATACAGTGACCAGGCAGGAAAATATCCTCAGTCTGAATTACTGACAAAATGCCAAATCAAATCAAATCAAATCAAATCAAATGAAGTTTCGGACATTGGGGATGACATACACAATTAAAAAAACATCTAAAAAGTTCAATCCTACGTAAAAATGAGAACACAAGAAAATGTGGCACGATACAAAATATGACTTTAGATATGCAAAAGCAACAATGGAGTGCCATTCCCTTTCCATAGAAGCTGGATTATAATTCATAAATGGCAAACAGGTGACAAGTATATAAGACCAGCTGATAGTAAATCCTCACTAAGAAATTATGAACAAATAATCTATTAGGATGATTTTCACCCGTGCAATTCATTTTTCCTCTTATGTGAGACTGATTGAACACTCCATTTTATTCCCTGAAGACTTGCTCACTGAAACCGACACTAGCGTTTTCTCATTCGTGAATAAGCACGCTTGCATGATACTGTAGTGCTAAATAAAGAGTCTAAAGTCCAGCAATTCAGCAATATGCTGATTTGTCCACTCACTGATAAATTACCAAACAAATAACCCTCGTACGATCTCCAAGTTGTAATCCTAAAGAAAACATCAAGATATAACTGCGTAAAGATAATGGAATGCAATCTTGGGACAGAAAATGGACAACCCAAAATCCGTCCTTTTCCCTTCATACTTATGGAAAAGGAGCGTCAGGAAAGACCATACCCATCTTCTTACATTCTGAGCGGATGGATGAAGAACGATGGTATCACTTCCTGGAGCAAGAACTGGGCCAACCAAACCCACAGCTGGTGGCCATCTCTGTGTAAAACTGAACCATTTTGGGTCAAAGGACGGGTTGATTGTATTGTATACTCAACAACCAGAAGCCAAACCCATTGCTACTAATTCACCAACTTCAGCTACAGCAGTACCATGTGCTTGCGCTCTGATAGCTTGGAACATGATCAAGCAGCCCACAACATCAGCTATGTAACTCGACCTCTCTGACCTTTAAATTCAATTTTTCTCCCAGGGTCAAGCAAGCTGCATGGACTAGAATGCTGGTAGGCCTCATCCTTTGGCTTCTCTCATCCGTTAATTCTTTATGGGATACATATAAGTAGATTTCGGAACTACTTGTAAGAATCTAGTCATTCATGGGCATCTATCTCCTCAATACCGTTAATATAAGAATCCATAATGCGTTCAGAGCACTATGATACAGCAACGTTCACATAAGAAAATCACCTATTCGGATGCTCATTCACTATGCCTTCTACGATGTGTCATTACCACCCGTACCGAATTTTTTTTCCTCTAAATCTGTTTTATCTTCAGTCAACTACGATCTATTTTGTTACTCAATAAAAAAAAACCATGACACGTACACTGGTCAGAGTGACGCTTTCGATTCAATATATTAAAGTACTAGTTACATAACAGTTCCTTACAATCAGCTCAAGACGACAATTCCTCCTACCAAGACATTAGTTTTGTTTGCATAAAGTTAACATATGTAGACGCCGAATGAGTGGAACCACGATCATAAACAAACACTTGCCTCCATTATGATACTCGCTTCATCTCCATTCCACATACACTACCCTATCGAAAAATTCTAACACGCCGACGGCCATCCCCTCCTCAACCATAACAACGACCAATTACCAAGGAGAAACAATTCCATACGTCAAATAACCACGACTCCATCCTCCTGGAGTAACAAGAACGAAGACTAACAGCAGCAGCGGTGGAACCACAACAAAGGAGTAAAGAGAGGGGAAATCGGGATGGAGGCAAGGAAAAGGTGGGGCAGGCCTCCGACTCACTTGAGGTACGCACTGATGATGCGGCGCAGGGATCTGATCTCCATGATTTCCTCCTCCTTGCTGTGGTGGCGGTCTTCCGCCTCATCGCCCATTGCTCGCTCCTCGCAGCAGCCACCAACTCTCGGAGGGATCGATCGCCACCTCCCTCCAACCGTCGCCCACTCTCTTCACACAGCCTTCGCCTCTGCCAAGTAATATAAAGGGAGCAAGAGGGCCATATCTATTTTATGATAATTATTTTCACCTAAAACTCACGCAGTAATAATACCTGTTTTCTCAGATGATAAGAATAATAATAATTTTTAAATGCGCTGATATATTTTAATAATTACATAATTCTAAAAAAGGTGTGAAAATTACCCCTATTTAAGAGGGAGAGAGAGAGAGAGAGAGAGAGAAAGGGAGATGTCTGTGCCAATGTGTTTGAAAGAGACCTTTGACTTTTGGTCTCAAGCAAATTAACGAGGCCATTTTTTTTTATTGTTCGGCGCCTTAATTTTGCTGAAGAAAGCGCAAATCACGAATAATAATAATTATTATTACTAAATAATAATAATTACAAATAAGAAAATTAGGAGTTCCTACGGGACCCCTCTCGCATGATAAATTGTGGATATAACCATTTAAAATGCATGCTGTTTTACTAGAAGAATGTGATCCCTGAGGGTATGATTCAATTTTACTATCTAGTCAGGTATTTCCCATTTAATTTTTATTTTATTAAAAGATCCATTAAATTGTACCCATCAGGTCTTCCCCGATAAGCCTGGGGCCAAGGAAAAGGCTTCGGGGTCGGATACCGGGCCTTCGGGCCGGAATGTGCTAATATGCGGGCCGGGCCCATTCAAGAATTATTCGTTGAAGAATATATTTTTTAGTCCAGGAAAAATCAAACCGTCACACGTGATGAGGCACGTGGGCAGCGTCTCCGGTCGGGCCGGTGGGCGTGCGCCGGACGGCTAAAAAATGCGCTGCAGCTCGGTTTTCGGAGGGTTTTGGTGGCACCGACCCACTCTGCGATCTGCGCCGGCCGCCGCAGGGGCACAGCAGCCCTTGTCTCCGCCGCCAGCTTGATCGTCGCGTTGGCGTCTGCGAAAATTCCGCCCTGTTGCCTTTCCCTCCGACTGGTATGGCGGCGGACGTGGTAATAGATCCGCAACCGGCCAATTCTTGCTGCGCAGAGGTAGGCAGGCAATGTGATGGATACTTTTTCTTGTCATTTTCGTGATTTCGATTCAGGTTGGGTCGTTTTTTGCTTTTTGTGTGATGATTTCGTTTTGGTTGGGCGTTTGCGGGTGCTAACAGCTGAGGAAGAGGTACGTGAAGTTGGAGGAGAAGAGGAACGCCCTCCGGCAGGCTGTGAAGCTGCTCGAGAATCAGACCAACAAGTTGCAGGATGAGACAATTGTTTTGAAAAGAGGTAAGTGCATTTCAAATCTCTGGCGTCCTTATTTTGCAGCGGTCAGTTTTTAGACTCAGGTTCACCCGATCTTAAAGCGAGATGTTGAACAAGACATATCTATGCGGGTTCGTCAGTGTACCAATCGATCACTCAAATGGCCGTATACTGGACTAATGAAGCATTCCAATGGCTTATAGAAACACAGATCGGATTTTGGCTGTTAGGGTTAATATTTTACAATTGGATAATCTATTTTGTTCGTCTTTAATGCAACAACCGTATCTAGCTCCATAAGGACCTCAAAGATGTGACTGAGTAAAGGCGAAGAAAGACATGATAACTAGAGAAAACCATAAATGAGGAGCCAAATCGTCAAACAAGTACCTGTTAGCTTTATAATATCACAAGAAGAAACCAGCCTAGGTTGTGCATTCATTCCTGTCTATTTGAAGATACGTATTCCATTTGGAAAAGCTCTCATGTGCAATGGCCACTCCAGGATGATTTAAAACTTTTTACTCGACCCATAAGTTGGGGTTGCTCGAGTTGGTGGAACCGTTGGATAAATAAATGATTTGATGCCTACCCAATGCCAATTTCAGCGTGCAAAGGTAATCGTACTATCCATCTCCTTTATGAAAAAGCTCTCAGGACAACATTAGCCGTCTGTAGAAATTTTCTTGGATGCTCAGAAGACATTTCCATTGCTTCAATATATTCTTGGATGCTGTTGATCCTTTAGGACTTGCCACAGCTCTGCCTCATGAGTTCCTTTGCTGACTAAAGAACCACCGTGTGTTAGCTAGCACGTGTGATCTCTTGGGCTTTTCCCCCTCCAAATACGAACATTTTACGTACTGGCAGTTGAGAATAATTTCCAATTTACAAACCGATGGTTTTTAAGGTCCTCTGTCCATCTTTTTCTATTTATTTGAGATTACGCTCTTTTGATGTGTAATATTTTCACATTTTCAGTGGTGCATCTGAATTTTTTGATGTTGCTCTCTTTTCCGTTTTTAAATGTCACGGTTAAGGTGCTCACTAAAGTTTGTCTTTGATAACTATTTTCTTCTAGCCTATGAGGAAGAACGCACACGAGCAGAACAAGCCCAGCTATTGAACAAAGAATCACTTGAGATCAAACATAAACTTGACAAAGAGGTTCGTCAATTGAAGTCAGAAATAGCTTCGTTAAAGGAAAGTGGAAGTTCAGTAAACCAAGGTAAAAATCAGCAGCTGATACCCCACATCTCAGAAGGAGATGCAGAAATAAAAAGGCTGAAGGAACTCCTGCAGAAAGAGATAAGAAGGGGAGATTTTGAGAAAAAGAAGGTGGAGGAGGAGAGAAATAAAGCTGCTGAGGCATGGAGACTTCTAAAAATGGAAAAGAAGAAGGTGGAAGACGAAAAGAGAATCTCGGAAATGGAGAGGAAAAAAGCTGAAGATTTCAGGAATTGTTTGGAAGAATCAAGGTCTGAAGTAAACGAAGCCAGAGAAAAATTAATTGCAGAGAAATCAAAAACAGATGCAGCAAAGAAGAAACTCGAGTTTGAGAACAAAAAAACGCAGAGAGAAAAGAAGCGTGCTGATTCAGAGACAGCAAAGGTTGAAGAACAAATGAGGCAATTAGAAATAGAGAGAAAGAAGTTGGTGGATGAAAAGGCTATTTCCGATCACTTATCCAAACAGTTACAAGAAGAGAGGCAAAAGATAGGGATTCTGCAGCAGAAAATGGAAACCATAATATCTACTGGGCAAGGGCTCAAGAATTTTCTGAGCTATGGAACAAAGATGATAAGAAATCAGGATGCTGAAACTGCAAATGTGAAGCTTTTGAAAGATAAAATCAAATTCCAGAAGAAACAGCTGAAGCATGCTAAGAAAATGGCCAAGCTACATGAAGCAGAGGAACATTTACTTCTTCAACAACTTTGTCTATTAAATCAGGATCATATGCAATTCTCGCATAGGTTAGAAATGCTTACCAGCTGCTTTCCATATGTCATTGATGGTACTGATGGTTTGGCTAAGGTATGCTCAGACATTTACCTTGTTCACTGCGTATGCTAGTGATATGTTTTCTTCTTTAGGCGTTCAGTTGTTTTATTTATTGTGATTTTTGAGTAGTGAGTTGGTTTTCTTTATCTACTAAGTTGTTTCGATCCTTGGATTTATGGCCTTTCAAAGGTACTACTTGGCAAGTTTTTACCTTTCATATCCAAGTTCATCCAAATCATGCTGGAAATTTCCAGGTCATAGCAGTGGTAATTTGGTGTAGCACTCATTTCATTTCTAGAACCTCCATAGTTTTGAAATTCTGAATTCTTTTGTTCATAATTGGGAAAGTGATACATTAGCACATTGTTTTCAGAATACATCCAGAGTTTTAATGCCGCTATCTCATATATTTTCTCAGAACATCTTTTAATGTATGCCCTGTTATATGGGTACCACTTTAGTGCTTAGATATCTAATAATTGCGTTGCAAACAAAAATGTCTTTCGAAATTGATGTTGAAAGAAATTCGAAGGTAATTGGATACTTCGTAGCTTGTAATCTATGTATCATTCTATAATTTTATGCCAGAACATTATTAATCGTTTCTCTAAAGTACTATGTACAAAACATTACAGTCGTGACTGTTCAATTCCGTGTCTTTTAATAGTTTGGCGTGCAATGCATTTCTGATAAATTCGCATTGCAGGCTGGTAAAGCTTTAAAGCAACGTGTTGTAAAACCTCAGAAGACATTCTCCTGTGCTGAACATGATGTAAATTCTCAGATTGAGGCTGAGAAAACCAAGAATATTTGCACTCCAATGGAATATCATGGTACATCTCTGCCATGCACATGGCATTTTCCTCAAACATGTGGAGGATCTATCAGACCAGTTTCAGGTATTTGTTCTGATTTGGAATCCCCTGTGCGGGATTCTGTCAGAGACAAGTCGCAAAGTTCTGTGATATGTTCCACTGATGTAACCTTTTCTGATACACAATTCCTGGGATCACAGGGAAGAAGTGCTCTTGCTGTTGCTACATCAGCCAAGTTAGACACAAACTTGCGAGTTTCACCATCTATGAATTTCACTGGGGAAGAAACTAAAAATTCGAATGTGGTACAACGAGGGAAAAAAGGAAGAACTTTTCCCAGAGAGATGAAAGTTCCAATCTCGAAATCCATTTCTCGTGATAGGAATGAACTTGCTATCAGCGACTCCCAATGTATTGGAGCAAAGAGAAAGGCTAAAGACATTTTAGATGGTGGAGATTGCCGTTGGGGTTTAAAAACAAAAAATAAGATTCGTGTGGTGGAGAACAACTTAAACCCTGAAACCATTGTCTCTTCATTATCTAGAGGTGATTTGTTTCACTCTTCAAAAGGTAGAAAGCATCTTGCTACAGAATTGTCTGATGATTCGGATACCAGATATTGTGCTGAGCGACAAAATAATATTTCATGGTCTTCTGAACAGAATGGCGTCTGCCATGAAGGGTATGGATATGAACCAGGTCAGGCAGCGACAAGTTTTATCAATAGAGTTGCACCGGCCGTCTTTGATGCTTCAGAACATGCTCAGAAGTCAAGTGCAACCATCAGGAAAAGCCATGCGTTGTCTTGTTTTGATGACATGAATCATGATGATTATATGAAGCTGCTTGATTTGGATGACGAGATTGAGGAGAAAAGATTTCAAGAAGCAAGGAGGATGCTTTTATCACCCAATCTACCTGAAATCAAGTCTCCCATTTCGAAATATTCTGCAGATGAGTGCCTAAATTGTTCAAGTCAGGCATTTGGTGGTAGCATTGGAACTGAGAAAGAAAGATTTGGGCCAGTAGTTAGATTCAACCCTCACCAAGGATCCACATCTCAGGATCAGTTAGATTCTCGTTCGTTTACTGGAAAGAAAACTTCTGAAAATGCTTCAGGGGAAGTCAACAGGGATTCTGGACTGGTGGCCAGCTCACCACTTGGCCAGTTAATTCTGGATGGGGATACCCATGTGGATTTCTCGACTCAGACACGTGAAGTAGCAAATCAATTAAGTCAAGCATGTGTAGCTAGTCAAATCCCTTGTTTAGGTTTTACAAATTATCTTACTGAAAGTGAAGCAGGAAAAGCCTGCAATCAAGTTGTTGCTGAAGATGCAAACATTGAGGACATCCTTGAAGGGAAAATCACCGCTGATAACGGTTAGTCTGCTTCATATTTTTCGTTCTTTTTAGCCTTGTTTATAATGTATTGAAGATTTTTCATTAGTTAAGACTCTCTCAGCCCTTACTATGTTTTTCATTTGACAAATTGCAGAAGATAGTCTCTCAAGTGACAAAGGCATTCAGATTGATTTTAACAGTGAAAATAGGTCCACCATGTTTGTGGAGAGTATGACGCAAAAGGCTTTGCCAAAAAATAAAGAGATATCATGTCCAAATGCAGTTGATAGACATAAGCATCGTGTTTATGACTGTGTCGTTATTTTCTCAAATACAAAAGATGAACAGATGCTTTGTAGGATACTTCATGCTATGGATACCATTTTGCAAGGTACCTCCTGGGCTTATGAAGATGGATTCTTGTTTACAAATGTTCTTCATGCTTTGACGCGAAATGTGGATATCTCAGCCGAGTAAGTTATCCTTTTTCTCTTCTTCGTTCTATTTTGATTTCATTTATATCATGTGAAATTACAAACTATTATTCTTTTCTAAACCAGGGAGAAGGTTTCTGTTGTCTATTCGTTGTTGCTGTGTAAGATGTCTGCCTTGATTTCTGTGGATGGGGGAATCTCCGTGGTTAAAGATCTATCACTAGCGTCACAGATATTTGTCGCTGAGGCTGATAGAGGTACGCTTAGACGCTTCTCTTCATTCTTATTTTCCTGTTGAATAAAACAATCTGGAACTTGTCATCAGGACGCGGGCTTCTTTGAGTCTGACATTTGACAACAATTTGCAGACCACGCGGATAATTCAAGTTTCCAAACTTTATGTCCTCACTAGTTTCTATCTTTTAGGGCAGTATGGATCGATTAGCTACTCTCTACTGCTGGTTTTTCTTATGCTAAGATAATTCATTGGTGTTTATAAGTATAAGCCCTTGATTCCGACTAAACATCCCGAGCTTTTTATAAACGTTAAAGACTTCTGCTGTTAAAACCAAGACGACAGTGTTAGAATGATCAAGGCTATACACTCTCCAACGAGAATTTTCAATGATGATAGAGACTGTTAGAGACCCTTCATGGCCAATTTGTAAGATCTAGAAGCAAAGAATAAGATGACACTACTGTAGTATATGACTTTATGAAAGCTTTGATTCCGAAGAGTATTCCTGGTCAGTGTTGACACCATCAGGATACTTGTTTGGAGGGCCATAAAGTCCCCTTTTTTGTGGATGGCCGCTCGATGTTCAAGTCAAGGGCAGTGGAACTGGTGAGATAAACGTAAGAGAAATAACAGTATTTGCATGTTCTATCCACTGGAGAGTGTAAGATGGAAAGAATGTGTTGCAGTCTTTACTGATCAAGTTGTAAAATGTCTGCATTCTTTCGCCCATCCAATAAACTTTTTGAGAACATGACAGTTCATAGTTTTCTTCTTATCTGCTGTTGTGGGATTGTCTTGGTTGCTGACTTTTTTTTTACTAATTTATGAATTGATCTTGAAATTTTTCTTATTACTCTTATTCATTTTTCTTATTGCAGTGATATCCGATGCAGATACAAGATCCGTATTTCTCAAAACATGCCAGTTGGACATTTTTTTCAGGCTGATCCAAGATTTCCTTGTTACCAGAAAACTTATGGTGTGCGAAGATTGTTTACTAAAACCATCAGATATCTGCACTCCTGATGGTGTCTGCCATTTTAATGATGGAAACAAGGCCTGGATCTTGAAAACTGCCACAACCTGCCAGTTGGTCGCTGGAAGTGTGGTCTTAGCCTCCATGAGTGTCGTGCTCAGTTGTATTGACATTCTCTGGCATACCTCGTACCAACTTATTCGTCTGTGTATGACTGATTCTCATTGGATTCTTACTGCAGTGCATGTTTTTGCATCTATATCTGGGCCGAAATTCTTTTCTTCTCCGAGCAGCAATTTCATTAGTAGTGTGGTAAAAGTAATCGTTCACCTCCTAGAGAGCGGGTTGGAATTTAGTGCTGTAACACTGAACGCAGACCGGGGCCCAAGGTTTTCCCCTTGTATGGAATGCCCATTTGCTGAAGGTGAAGTCTGTCTGGACAAGGTCACATCTTTGCTGCTGGAAGAGCTCCAAGATTGTGCCGCATGCAGAGCAAAACCTTTGGATCCCAAGACTTCTGACATTTCTTCATCTGATGAACTTGTAGCATGCACAAACAGAACGAACCCACATGACGAAAATAAAGCTCGGCTTGACGGTGCTGCAGAGTGTGATCATGCTTGCTCTTTGCAGAATCTAGCTCACCAGCTGGACAACAATGCCGATACCAAACTTTGTCATTTTACTGATATACTCTCTTTGCTGGAGCTGATTGGGCACTACATGGTGTGCACTTTGACTTGCTATATATCTGTTTCATATAATGCTCAGCCTGGTTATTTTCTCCTGCTTCACTTGCATACATCCATGCGTAGTGGTTTTAGGAATGTATCTGGGGACATTATCCGTTTTCTGAGCGCAGATTATCAATGAAGACTAATTTTTACTCATGATTTCCTGCAATTTATCATACAAGGATGTTAGATTGCTGAGTATTTTATTCATTTAACACACAACTTCTCATCTAAACAAGCTTTTGAAAAACTTTTCCTGTTGAATTATCGTAGATATAAATCAGTAAAGATAACATGAATAGATTAATGGGTCAGTTTTCTTTACCTAGTTTCTTCGATTACAAGTCTTTTCATTACGGTTATTTACCCCACTGCTGGCTTCTAATTGGGGCTTTCATCATTTTCTGTTCTCAGGGGTGGCAGTGGCTGCGCAGGAGAGTCATTCCCCAGCTGTTCAGACTCTCGGAATCATGCACCTCTTTCGAATTCTCTGTCCCTCTTCTCATATTAATTGGGCAGTTCATCAGGTAAAGTCGTGTATAATCGAGACTTTGATGCTTCCATGCAGCTTATCACTCTTGTTTACTTTGCTTTGCGGTGAACTCCTGCTGTGCTGTGAGGCAACATTCAGTTTTCCTCTTGGCAGAGTGAAATATGCTCAAGGAAAGAGGGGGGGGGGGGGTTGTCTTTGGTGGGTAGTAGAAGTGCTGCACTAGTTCCCTTTTCGTACATCATGTCTGATGCCTGGGTCAAGATATCGATTAATACATGGCCTAAACTAGTTGTGTCTTCTGGGATTCTCCACTGCGAATCACCATTCTTGGATTTGATGATACTAACTCAAAATGGTAGGTGCCTCTGCCAGCCGATCGACTGATTATTAGCTGATCCACTATGAATCAGTCTTCTCAGAGGATTTCAGGTTTGATTCGAACACAAAATCAGCTGAACCTGCTATCTTCTTGGTATCGTTCCTCCCATCGTATCATCTGATTATGGGCAGACCCCCACACTAAATCAATATCTTCAGTTGACTCCACTGGATCCCCTCCCAGAAATCATCTGGACCCTCCATCTTCTTGCTATTTCCTGTTCTATGAGCTTCATGGTTATCACCTTTTACGCACTTTCTCAGAATTTTGTTGTTGGCTCCTCTCTCTTCCTTTCTCAGGATTGGCGTGGAGGTCAACGCTTGTGAAGAGGAGGAATCCGAGGGCCTGATGTCCAGTCTATCAGAGTTTCTAGACGGGGATGGAAAAGGGAAAATCGGCAGCCTGCCCATCCAATTCGCCGCCGTCAAGGCTCTGCTCGGCCTCCTCCCTTTGGATTTCCGAGAGATCATCCTCAGCAGGGGCTCGTTTGATGTCGCATTGAGAGGCAGCCATGCTGCCTGTGCAGAGCTCGTAAGGAGATGGTTTTCCCAGCTGGGCGAGGATCAGATTTCTGCGGCCATTGGATTTTTTGAAGAACTCGGTTAGTGAGAGAAACTGAGCTGCATCTGCTTTGAAGGGTAATCTTTTTGTTCTTCTTTCTTAAGCAGTCTCTGAGAAATTGCAGCCCATCTGGGAAATCAGCTTGGTCCGAATTTTCAATGCCGGACATTCAAATTCTATCACACATGAGCTCCTTGTCATGGGCAGCTGCCATTTTTTCCCAGGTTTTCTCTCTCTCTCTCTCTCTCTCTCTCTCTCTCTCTCTCTCTTTCTCCCCTCCCTCTATTTCCTCTTTCTCTCCCTCTCTCTATTCCCAACTGTCTTGTCGTGGTGTGTAGATGACGACGAGGAGGCAATGGCTTTTGGGGAATGGAATGGCTGCAGGGACCATTATGCACCCTCTTTGTTGACTACGACAGATCACCTACCCTCCCATCGTTCGGTAGAACGTCATCTCCAAGAAGATAAACCCGAGTCTTCAACCTTACCAAGATCTCAGAGGACGACAACCGAAAATGGCCTCCTTCATCTTCCTCGTCTTCGTCTTCCTCTTTGATCCCCGTGTAGCAGCGAGAGAAGTGAGCGGCCCCGAGGAGAGCTTTCTCAATTGCTTCCACGATCGCCACCCTGACGCCTCTACCGGCATCGTTCATGCCAGAGGGTCTGAGACCTACAACGCCATCTACCGCTCCAACATACAGAACGTGAGGTTCCTGTACTCTGCCGCAGCGAAGCCCGCCGTCCTCGTGACTCCGGCCAGCGAGTCCCACGTCCAGTCGTCGGTGATATGCGGAAAGACGTCCCGGCTCCGCGTCAGGGTCCGGAGCGGAGGCCATGACTACGAGGGCATGTCGTACGTCTCCGAGGGGGAAGGATTCCTCGTCGTTGACCTGGTGAACCTCCGGTCACTGACCGTCGACATTGCAAAGGGTTCGGCGTGGGTGGGGGCCGGGGCCACTGTGGGAGAGCTGTACTATAGAATTGCGAAGGCCAGCCCGACGGCCGGCTTCCCCGCCGGACTATGCCCCACTGTCGGCGTCGGCGGGCATTTCAGCGGCGGCGGCATTGGCACGATGCTCAGAAAGTACGGCACCGCCGCCGACAACATCATCGACGTCCGACTTGTGGACGCACAGGGACGGCTTCTTGACCGGAGTTCCATGGGGGAAGACCTCTTCTGGGCCGTCAGAGGAGGCGGGGGGGCGAGCTTCGGGGTCATCGTCTCCTACAAGGTGAGGCTGGTCTATGTGCCGCCCACGGTCACCGTGTTCACCGTGGGGAAGAATCTAGAGCAGAACGCCACACAGATCCTGAACCGGTGGCAGCACGTCGCCACCAGGCTGGACGAGAACCTATTCATTAGGGTCATTGCCGAGGCCACAGATGCCCCTCAATCTCCCAGGGGGAGAACGGTGCATCTGCGGTTCAATTCCCTGTTCCTCGGAACCAGAGATGAGCTGCTACCGCTGATGCGGCGGAACTTCCCGGATCTCGGCCTGAAGGCCGAGGACTGCAAAGAGATGACCTGGATTGAGTCGGTCCTCTACTTTGCGGGTCTCTTCGGGCGCCGGCCGGAGGCGCTGTTGGACAGGAGCCCCGAGTTCAATAGCTCCTTCAAGGCCAAGTCGGACTTCGTGAAGGAGCCCATCTCCGAGGCCGGATGGGGGAGCATCTGGCAGTTCCTCATTTCGTCCAGGGGGGAGCCGGCAGTGATTATCATGGACCCCTTCGGCGGGAAGATGGACGAGATCCCCAGGACAGCGATTGCATTTCCCCACCGGCGAGGGAACCTGTTCAATATCCAGTACTTCATGAGGTGGTTCGAGACGGAAGACGTCGTCACCATGGGCCACCTGGACTGGATGAGGAAGCTGTACGCATTTATGGAGCCCTACGTCTCCTCCAACCCTCGAGCTGCCTACGTGAACTACAGGGACGTCGACCTGGGGACGACCGGCGAGGCCTCCACGGTTGCCGCCACCTGGGGCACCCAATACTTCATGAACAACTTTCAGAGACTGGCGGCCGTGAAAAGCAGCGTCGACCACGATAACTTCTTCAGAAACGAGCAGAGCATCCCTCCCCTTGATGAATCGAAATCGGTCATCAAATGTCCATCATCAGATTGGCATTTTTAGCAGCTGCAATGGCTTAATTATTGAGGTTACGAGGTTCCAGCTTCTTCTTCTTCCTCCTCTTCTTCTTCTTCATCTTCAAGTACTATTTGCGAGTAGCTCGATTCGCAATCTGTGGTGGAGAATTTTCGGGAGATCCTTCGAGAGGCTATCCTACCCACCAATAGCCCAGGATGAATATTCATTGCTGTCAAGTGTTGTGCATCTTTCTCCAGAGAAACCGTGTATGCTCCGAGAGATCATCGGCGGCACATTTGACGTCCCATTGAGAGCCGACCAGGCTGCCTCTACAGAGCTTGTAAGGAGATGGATTTCCCTTTTTTTCCCCAGTTCCTCTCCTTCCCTCTCTCTCTCTCTCCCTCTCTCTCTCCTCTCTCTCTCTCCCTCTCTCTCTCTCTCTCTCCCCTCTCTCCCCTCTCTCTCTCCTCTCTCTCTCCTCTCTCTCTCTCCCCCCTCTCTCTCTCCTCTCTCTCTCTCCCCCCTCTCTCTCTCCCCCCTCTCTCTCTCCCCCCTCTCTCTCTCCTCTCTCTCCCCCTCTCTCCCCCTCTCTCTCCCTCTCTCTCTCTCTCTCTCCCTCTCTCTCTCTCCCCCTCTCTCTCCCTCTCTCTCTCCCCCTCTCTCCCTCTCTCTCCCCCCCTCTCTCTCTCTTCTCTCTCCCTAAAATATGGTCATGTACCTGGTACGGAGCAGACCCAAAATGGTTAGCCCACTAAAGGTGCAAATGGCCCACTTATTCCCCAGAAGACTGAAGCGCCCGGCCCATGGGCTGCCCGATGGGCTAAAGCTGCCAAGGCTGGTCGGCGTTCTTCAGGCCCATCAGCTTTGGAATCTTTTATCCTTTCTTAGGTCCCTTTTGTCATCCAGCTAGGGTGGGCCGCTCACCCGAGCAGCCTTCCCTCCCTGGGACGGTAGAGGAACCACCAAGTCAAAGGAAGGAAATTATATTCTACTATTAAAATGCCGGCCGCAGAGGATAACGCCGCTTACACACCCCCAACTCACCACATGCCTTTAAGGGTAGTGGGACCCTTCCATTTATAACAGGGGCAACTCCCCAAACCCTGCCACGCTACGCCCCCTTCCATGAGACGTCTTTTTTATTACCGTCGGACCCTCCATATGCCCCTTTACCACCGCCTAATATCGGTAGCTAAGCTGGGTTTCCCCTTTGTAGCCAGTACACTTCTTGGTTGACTATAAGTGCTGACCTTTGAGTTTAATCTTCTACATCACCGATATGACAGCTCGCCCAAACCGAGTGGTCAACGATCTTACAAGAAGATGAAGGAGAATTGACCGCGGCACGTAGATGACAACGAGGAGTCAAAAGTTATCGAGCAAGGGAATGACTGCAGAGCCACGACAGATCACCGACATCTCAAACCTCTAGGAACATCTCAGAGGGCGATGGCCGCACAAGTCTCACCAAAAATGTCCTCCTCCTTCATCCTCGTCGTCGTTTTCGCCTTCCTCTTCGATCCCTCTGTAGCAGCAAGAGAAGTCAGCAGCCCAGAGGAGAGCTTCCTCAATTGCTTCCACGATCGCCACCCTGACGCCTCTACCGGCATCGTCCATGCCAGAGGCTCTGAGACCTACAACGCCGTCTACCACTCCAACATACAGAACGTGAGGTTCCAGTACTCCGCCGCCGCAAAGCCCGCCGTCCTCGTGACTCCGACCGGCGAGCCCCACGTCCAGTCGTCGGTGATATGCGGAAGGACGGCCCAGCTCCGCGTCAGGGTCCGGAGCGGAGGCCACGACTACGAGGGCATGTCGTACGTCTCCGAGGGGGAAGGATTCCTCGTCGTTGACCTGGTGAACCTCCGGTCATTGACCGTCGACGTCGCAAAGGGTTCGGCGTGGGTGGGGGCCGGAGCCAATGTAGGAGAGCTGTACTATGGAATTGCGAAGGCCAGCCCGACGGCCGGCTTCCCCGCCGGACTATGCCCCACTGTCGGTGTCGGCGGGCTCTTCAGTGGCGGCGGCATTGGCACGATGCTCAGAAAGTACGGCACCGCCGCCGACAACATCATCGACGTCCGACTTGTGGACGCACAGGGACGGCTTCTTGACCGGAGTTCCATGGGGGAAGACCTCTTCTGGGCCGTCAGAGGAGGCGGGGGGGCGAGCTTCGGGGTCATCGTCTCCTACAAGGTGAGGCTGGTCTATGTGCCGCCCACGGTCACCGTGTTCACCGTGGGGAAGAATCTAGAGCAGAACGCCACACAGATCCTGAACCGGTGGCAGCACGTCGCCACCGGGCTGGACGAGAACTTGTTCATCAGGGTCCTCGCCCGGGCCATTGATGCCCCTCAATCTCCCAGGGGGAGAACGGTGCATCTGCGGTTCAATTCCCTGTTCCTCGGAACCAGAGATGAGCTGCTACCGCTGATGCGGCGGAACTTCCCGGATCTCGGCCTGAAGGCCGAGGACTGCAAAGAGATGACCTGGATTGAGTCGACCCTCTACTTTGCGGGTCTCTCCGGCCGCCGGCCGGAGGTGCTGCTGGATAGGAGCCACTGGGTCAAAACCTCCTTCAAGGCCAAGTCGGACTTCGTGAAGGAGCCCATCTCCGAGGCCGGATGGGGGAGCATCTGGCGGTTCCTCATGGCGTCCCGGGGAGAGCCGGTGTTGGTCATCATGGACCCCTTCGGCGGGAAGATGGACGAGATCCCCGAGACAGCGATTGCATTTCCCCACCGGCGAGGGAACCTGTTCAACATCCAGTACTTCATGAGGTGGTCCGAGACGGAAGAGGCCGTCACCAGGGGCCACCTGGACTGGATGAGGAAGCTGTACGCATTTATGGAGCCCTACGTCTCCTCCAACCCCCGAGCCGCGTACGTGAACTACAGGGACGTCGACCTGGGGACGACCGGCGAGGCCTCAAAGGTTGCAGCCACCTGGGGCGCCCGATACTTCAAGAACAACTTTCAGAGGCTGGCGGCCGTGAAAAGCCGCGTCGACCGCGAAAACTTCTTCAGAAACGAGCAGAGCATTCCTCCATCGATGAATTGAAATCAGCCGTCAAAGGTGTGTCAATAAAGAAATGCCCATTATCAGATATGCATTTTTATCAGTTTCCTTATCTTGTAATCTATGGCAGAACACCATAGAACCTTTTTCCCCTATTTTATTGTGATTGGTATTGAAGGAATGGTCAAGCAAGTTACAATTGTATTGAAAGGAAAGGACCTTTCAGTCATTAAATTTCAGGCCCACGGGCCATCAATCCCAATTTCAGAGTATGGGATCATGTAGACTAGAAAATATGGCATGGCTATGGACTACAATGAACCCCTAAATTAGAAGAACTTTTTTATATCTACCTACAATCAGGGATATTCAGCAAACTTACTTCAAACGTATTCTAGAGCTAATGATGAGCCTCAATTATATGAAGTTTAATTGAAAATGATGAATTTGAGGAAAGGAGAAAAACTAGTAAGAGAATATATCAATGAATTTATGACTCTATGATGGGAATTTGACCAATATCAAATGAGTTATTTAAATGATTTAGCTGCAGTGTCAATATGTAGAGATATAATGGACAGGAGAAGAACATATGAGTATTGAATGGGCATCAACTTAGAGTTTGACAAGCAGCATATTCAAAGACTTGACCAAGAATGGGCACCATGGTTAAACAACATAATATTCTTGATTAGAGCAGAAGAAACTTAATCCTAGATTCATCTAGTACCACTAATAACACTATATTTGTAACTAAACGTGCTAATTCAAAAAAAGTAAACCTCAATTTCAGTCAACACATAGTTAAAAAAATCTAAAAAATTGGAATCATGGTAGTATGACTACTTTACAGTATAGTTGTTTCAACAAATCATACCACACTCATGATAGGTATTAAAAACTCTATGATAGGTCTCCACATTACAACTCACAGTTCATAAGTAATGGACATGTTTATATGTTAGTTGAACATTCTCAAGAAATAGTAATAAGTTTTCAAGCTCAACATCTGATCCATACACACCAAGATGAGATTAAGACATCACTAAATATCCCTAGTGACATGCTCTCTAATTTAATCAGGTGAGTTTTTCATTTCAAGTATTATTAATTACCTTAAATACTTATCTTTCTTTAAATTTATTGAATTCTTGAACTATGAACTCAAGAGCCATTGAGCATATGACAAACTGATCCATATTATTTTCAACTTATTTTGCATGCCCTAGCATAGAAAAGATGCCACTACCAAAGGCTCCTTAATTATTTCTACAAGAATAGGAAATATCCATCTCACTCTAATTATCCTACACAATGTTCTTCACATCTCCAAAATGACCCCAACTTTAATTTTTAATTACTAAATTCACATCTGATTCACACTGTTGTATCCTTTGGTGTTCATTTGTGTTCAGCTTATCACAAGATATTAGGAAAGATGATTGGTCATGTTAGGAAACATAACAGACTCTATTTTTTGGGGGCACATATCTGATCCCAAATTGCAAAGAAATTGAGTCAATCCTCTATTGAACCTCATTCATTAAACCTAGATTTGGGGGCTATCATCAAAGGCTTGGACGTCCCTCTTTTGTAATCATTTGGAAAAAAATTATTTGTGTTCCACAAGGTGGATTAGAAAAAAGTTCAGTGTAATGTTTGTGAATTTAAAAACACAAATATGCTCATTTTTCTACAAATAATAAAACAAGGTCTATGCCTTTCTTTCGTATCCATAGTGATGAATGGAGCTCTACCATATTTATTGATGTTCATATTAAAAACATAAATCTGAAATCAGTACCATTCTTCATATATTATTTTTTATGATCAAGATGTAATTTGACACTACTTCAAAAATATTTAGATTTGATAATATTAAATACTAGTTTAATTACAATCTCATTTCAATTTTTCAAATAGAAGAGACAATCTATGTTTCATCGTCTTAATACACCACAACAAATGAGGTTGTAGAAAATAACAACAATCATTTGCTTGTAGCAAAGTGAGTCTTTATCTTTTAAAATCATATACCTAACTTCTTTTGGGGGGAAGTAGTTCTAACTTTTCTCACTTTATATACAATCTACCTTCTTAGGTATTTGAATATTAAAGTCCTATGGACATTTTGATCTCATTTTATCCTAAGCTTTCGTTAGAAACTAAGCTTTTCTCAATGGTCTTTGGATGCATAGCATATTTTCATACATATGACCATTAAAGAGACAAATCATATAGCCAAACACTAAATATCAAATTCTCAAACCCAAAATGATTATAAGTATTATCACCCTTCATCAAAAAGTATTTATCTTTAAATGATGTTACCGTTAATTAAAATGAATCTTATTATTCTTGCTCCTATTTTCCAACCAAGAATCCAATAAGTGAACATGGGAGTAATAATTATTTACCTCTTGGTCGGACATCTTTGTTACCTAAATTGTTAAAGCCTTTAATTGCCTAAAAAAAGTTCTACCATATGGCTCAAATTATGTATCATATAAGAGTCTTAGAGGGTTAAATATAATCCAAACTAAAAACTCATTAGTATGAGAATAAATTTATTACTAATTATGCTTTTTTACTTATCACCATTACTATTATTTTAAAAAAATTCAAATAAACCACAAGAACAAGATCTACCATTGAAGCAAAGTTTATCGTATTAGACTTAGCATCGAAGCATGAATAATGGATAATATATATGATTTTATCATTTACAAATCCCATTATTAATTAATCATTGTCTTTGATCCATCTCATAGAATGATAATTAATTAGAAAAAATAATTCAAATGAATTTTAGGTTTGATATTATTATGCATGTTCAATGTAAGAAAAAAAAATCATATCACATGGGATGATGACTTTAGATGTTATTAAATTATGAATAATATTGTAGGTCCTTCTACCAAGGGGCTAATAAGGAGGCTAACTCACAAATTATTGATTGAGATATCACTAACGCCCATAGTTTAGGCATCATTGTTATCATCCTATATCAATTAAATATTTTTTGTGAAAAAGTTACAAATAGAGAATGAGGTACAAGTGTTTCAAGTGAGAGTTTTATTTATAAGTTTAATTCTATCTATTTTTATAGTGACAAATAAGTCTTTATTATCATGAGTCAATGGTTAGTTTAATCAGATATATTATGTATTTACTCATGATAAATAGTCATATATTTACCTTAAATTAAAAAAAAAGTTTTACATGACTAATGTGAATTTATGATTAATTATTTGATTTTATATGATTTTTATATTCAGAGTTTTTAAGTTAAAATGAAGTAAAATAAAAATAAATAAATAATATTTACAAAGTGGAGACCTGCTCAATAGTCAACCCAGATGGTGTTGCCCTTGAGTAGGTGAACTCATATTAAAAGATCTAGGCTCAAGTAGTTTGAGGAATCCACGTAGAGCACCTATGCATCACTCCTCTTTCACATCATTATAGTTGAACTAGTGCATTGAATAGGATATAATCTCATCATATGTGTGTGCATGGGGGGGACCACATGTTTACACTTCTCCTCAAGTGGTATTGGCCATTTTGTTTCTAGGAGAAGGAATCAAATACATAAGATAGCCCACACTTGTATATATTTAAAACTCTATGAAACAATCGATGTAGGACTAAATCATCAGCAACTCTTGTTAACTAAATTAATGTCAAAAATTCACATGCATCAAGAGAAGGTAGCACATTTTTATTTTCATTGTTACAAGGGTATAATGGGAATCTATTTAATTTCACTTAGTTAAATGACTAACAAAAGTTTGAAGATCACCAATGGGAAAATATTTAATATTTATCTATTTTGACTAGAGTTTTTCTATAGGGAAATAGCTAACTAAAAGAGTTGTTAGAGACTATTGATCCTTAATCAAAAAATTGTCACCAAAAATAAGGACCTTTGGTTACATCTGACTAAGGAATTCAAATACAAAAGCCACTAATTTTTAGAAGAAAATCATTCCCTATTGATTGATGAACAAGCCATCATTTGGGGCAAAGGAATCTACCATGTGACAACCACTAGGACTTCACCAACACTATTCATCACCCTATAGATTTTACATGAGAATCTAGAGTGTTCACACTATGCACATCAAAGGAGAGCCTTCAAAGTCATGGACGCCCCTTAAAAACCTTATGAAAAAATATAGTTCCAACAATTGACATTACAGTGCCAAAACTTTATTTTCCTGATTTAAACTCATTTAATCTTTAAATTAATAATATTTTTACTTGAATTTAAGTTTAGACACTCATCTTTAGTCTATTACAATTCATTTGTTGTGTAGACATCTTGATTTCATAGATCAAATCTTTTGAAGTCACTTTCACAATAATCATTAGGTGAAACTTTGTTTTCACTTGAGTTGTTATTATAGTATTTGAATTTCCTTTCTTCTCTAGTTTTAAAAAAACAATTACGATCTTTTAGTCAAAATATCATATACTAGTGAAAATTACGATATTATCATACTTATTTGTGATTGACTTGAAAGTTTTTCAATATTTTTTTGGAACTTTTTATTGAGGTAAAATTAATATATATCTATAAAAATAATTTTAAAGTCTAAAAAATAATTTTTTTAAATTTATAAATTTGTGTGATTTAACATATAAAGACTATGTCATTTTAATAACACTACTAGTGACCATAGCATATTTTTAAGGGTATTATCCATTAATGATTTTGAGGCTGTTAAGGTAAGGCTTAGGATTGTACAATATATATTTTCAAGCCTTACATTAGTTTATATATGAGACTAAGTTAAATTTTCTCTAATTGTGCTCTCAACAATAATTGATTAATTGATGTAAATTTTATTGACTTCTAGAACAAAAAAATAATTCATTGTAATGAAAAATATTTTTTGGCTTTGAGAATCTAAAAGGTTTTTATATTGACAAAGAACAATGAGGTAATTGTAGATCTCCTCACTATTGACACATATTGTGTTTTGACACAAAAAGTAAAAATATATATATGAATTATTCTTAAATAAGTTAAACTATAATTCATTTATATGCATCACAATTATTTTATCATGAAAAATCATTATTAACAAATATTTAAATTACATATTTTGATGATGTTCTATGTAATCATCTAATTAACAACAAATCTAAAGAGACATGCCCTTGAGGTATATTTTGTATTGAAGTAATGTAGCATAATATTTAAATATAAGTACATCATAACATGTGTCAACACGTGTGATGAAGTTTCATGTACATTCTGAAAAGCTAAAGTCACTAGCGAGATTTGAATGCAACACCTAAGTAATGTGAAAAAATGAGTGTCAATGTGGAAAGTATTTTAAATATCAAAAACACATAATGGTGTATATAAGATTCAAACATAGGAAGTAAGCTTTGTAAAAGTGTAAAAAAATGACAGCTGAAATATTTATATCTAAGTATAAGCAGAATTTAAAATCAAGAGCACTATAATATTGAAATTTGGTCAAATTATTTCAAAATAAAAATATATGATCAATGATTAAAAGAAGACTCAAACCCATGATTCATGAAGTAGCTGAACTAGATTGTCCACATGAAACAAAGGAGGTGGAGAACTCATCATCACGTAACATGTATGAGGACACATCAAAATCCAACAAAGAAAAAAAACGAAATATAAATGATCAAATTTCAACCTAATGTTAAAAGTAAGATCATTAGTTGAAGTAAATGCAGATTCAAAGTTAACATCACACACTCTAGATGATAACACGTAATTAGAGTTCGTAAACAAAATAACAAGCTCATAGAAAAACTTTAAAGAAAAAAAATTATTTTGATCAATTAAAAATTTGTAGACATAATATCAAAGATGACATATGTATAAGCGAAGGATCTAAGCTAAAATATGACCAAAGGTCAAATGCCTAAATTCTAGACAATAACTCATCAGCAAAAGATGAAGATAGAAAGACGAGTCAAATGATCCCCTATGAGTAAAACCCTAAAAGAAGAAGTGTTCAGTGATCAGTTGTGAATTTTCAAACAATATATCATGGACAACTATTACCAAAGAATAAAGTTTGGAGGCGTAAAGTAATTGAGGTCACCAAAGTGCTTGTGAAGTAATGAAAAGTTATTCAAAATAATATGACCATTTTTAGACGTTGAAATGACATAAATATATTGGAGTGTAAGAAGAACAAGTTGAGGAAAAATTAGAGTTAACACTAAACAAAGAAACATTGATCCATATCATTCATGTGAGCTCAAGAAGAAGATTTATTCAATTATCTAAAGCAAGGCAATTGTGCATCTCTAAGAGAAAAATAAAATCTTCATTCTTACTCAATCATCCATTATAACTTACGAATCAAATAACTACATTGAATGTTGTCCCTCTCTAGCATGTCTTAAAGTAACTTGAGTGCTGAGTGGAGAGAGGGTAAAGCTAAAGCACGAGGTATTGAGAGTCCAAATCCGCCTATGAAGGGTGTTGTTTGTTGAGGAGAATTAGACATCAACTTAAGCACACATTGCCATAAGTTAGGACTTGGCATGTGAAGTCAGTTGTATTTCTATTGAAAAATAGTATAACATATGTAGATAGTTGCTCTAATACTAGACATAACTAATAATTATTTAAATTAGATGATTAAGATGTCAATTTTTATCTGTGTTTACACTCTATTTTATTAAAAAAATATACATATTACTATATTTTTTATAAAAATATTAATTTTCTGTATTTAAATTAATTTATTGTTATTATTTTTGAAAATAAAAAGGTTAAATGTGATTGAGAATTATGATGGTTAAATAAGGAGCTTTAATATTCAGATTTTTGGGGTGATGTGAGATGTTTTCTAAATTGTGTTGTAATTTTTTGGATATAATCTGAAATTTTAAGAAATTATTAAGGTGTTTTTTAATTTTTTTGTGATTTTATTATGATAATAAGAAAAAGGGGGGAACATGTTGACCAATTAGCATTTGACAATTGATTGCTCGAGTGAGTTGACCCAAAACAAGGGGAACCACGAATTGGGCTCAAATGGCTCAACCAACATAGAACACATGTACAACACTCCTCTTCCATGTCACTAGGACTAAACTAGTGGGTGGGGCTATGTATGATCTTGTCACGTGTGTTACATGGGGGCAAACAACCCATCTACTTTTCTCCCCATATGATCCTAGCCATTTTTTTTTTAGGAAAAGAGAACTAATCACTAAGATAGTGCATACTTATATTCAAGAAAAAATCACAAGAAAACTCGGTGAGGGACTAAAATATTTTATAGTCCTAATTAGACAAGCATTAGTTTAATAGAACATTGAATTTGATGGAGAGCTGGTTCAGTAGAGTGTCAATTGACCATTAACCCATTTGTCATAAAAGTGACATGATGTCACCTAATCATTGTATCATGATGAACTTAATTTAGAGGTTAAATATGTCGTCGTGATGTAACTAAATTCATGTAAATAATATTTATAAAATCAAACTCATCAGTTTAAGATAAGTCAAGGTCAATCATCAAGGAGTATGAGTAATGAGAGTAAGAATTTTACTTATTTTATTTCTTATATATATATATACATATATATACTTGAGATCGTGAAAGCAGAATTAAATTAAAAAGAGTGAAGACAAAAGAAATAAAAAGTGCAACAAAATAGAAAGAATAAATCTAACTCAATTGATAAACTAGTTCAAACTAAGATTTAATATATCCATGGAGAAGATTATAAAGATACCTCAGATCTAAATCTTACATAAATTTTATTGTGCATCAGTTATATGCTGAGTGGTGCTTAATTTATGACGATCTTAATGTGTTCTAAGTAGTCTCTTCTCCATAACAATCTTGAGCATGAGAATGTCATTGACTAAGGTATGATTTTCCTTTTTTTTCTTTCAGTTAGCCACTACTAGAGAGAGAGTCAAAAAGCCCCCTCCAAGATGGAGACTAGAGGGCTTACACCTCTAGAGAATTAGGCCCCTCTAATAGATGATTATGATTAATACTTGAGACTCTTGGTAGACAAATCAAATTCTTCCATGAAGGTAGCGCTTTAATCTTCTTCTTAATCTCATCTTAAGATACCCTAAGATGAGAAACCTAGATCTCATCTCTTGATAGCCTTTTTAAGGTCCAAATAGGCTTGACCAAGATGATGCCCTCTATTGGGCCCATAAACATATTAAGCTGGACCTCTTCATGAAACTTGGGCTTTTTCTTGTACTGAATTTCATTACTTCCAACTCATAGAAATAACTCACCTAAGTTTTTAAAATTAAATAATTATCAAAAAAATGTATGAGAATCATCACTTGGCTTCATAAAAGTCAAGTGGGTTAGCCTTACTATATCAATAAAATAAGTAAAATAATATATATTAGAACTTAAATGATAAAATATTATAAATATCATAATAAGTTGGTAACGTATGTATAATTATATTCTCTACCCACTAATTAACATCTATATATAAAATATTAATATATATAAGTAATTACTAATTTTTAATTATCAAATACTCCTCACTTTCATAATGAGTCAATAACACGTATATAATTGTATTATCTACTCATTAATTATTATATATATAAGATATTAATGCATAGATACAACTACTAATTTATAATCATCATATGATAAATCACACAAAATTATAATTTATAAAACTAAAAAATACTAACTTTTAGATTTTTGAAAATATAGTAGAATAAATTGATTAATTATAATTAGATAAGAGGCTTCAAAAATAGTAGAAAATTTTCAAGTCAATCATAAAGATGTAATATAATATAATGTAATATTTTAAAAAATCTGCAAATAATATGATTTGTTATTATTTTTAGACTAAATAATGAAGATAAAATATATTTTAAATTTAGAAAAAGAGAAATAAGGGTGAGGACGTCAAGATAACATCAGCGGCCTGATGAACAGGAATCAAACAAAAATAGAGTTTCATCTGGTGGTTCTTGTGTAAGTGATTACATATGATTTAATTGATATTAAGTTCTGTAAAAATAAAAAAATCATAATTTAATGAAGAATAGTTTTGAAACAATAGTAATCTCTATATGAAAATTTCTTATTATGTTTAGAGTGTATTTTCTATAGATTAAGTCAGGTTACATCGTGTATAATAGTCAAAAGTAAAATGGTCCATATACATAATCTATAATTAAATGATTTATGACTAAAAGATGATGCTACATATAGAAATAACCTTGCCACTCTATAAAAATATATCTAAAACAAGAACATGATGCAACAAACTTTGTGTCAAACTTCAAAGGTTTCATTTTTTTATGAATTTTACATGATTAAGAATTTTGTGTTTGGACTTATTGCTCCAATGTTTCCCAATAAGGTTCATTAAACTATCCATTTGTGACTATTAAGACCCATTTAAATGAAGTATAAATGAAGACCTTTCACCCCTATTAGGGCTTGAGCAAATAAAGTGGAGGAAAATTAAGAAGAGAGAGCTAATCATGGCTCCACCTTATACCTCTAGGCGTTGGATCAATACCTCATCATTATGACACAAAAAGCAAAAATACTAGTTGAGCTCAAGCCCTCAACAACGGCCTTGATAAGTCTTCATTATCATGAGCTAATAATTAGTAAATAATATATTTTTAGCCTTAACTAGTCTTTTTGCTTATATTTATGTTAAAGTGTGAAAAGTGGTTTTTCAATTGATTAATGTGAATTTTTAAGTAATTATATGATTTTATATAAATTTATATGATTTTTATAGTCTTAGTTTTAAGATAAATGAAGAAAAAAAAATAAAAATAAAGTAAAATGAGGGGAACCCCCTGGCCAATTGGACCTACAAGCGGGTTGGAAGCGGGGTACAATCATAGTCGGGGAGGAGCCACGAGTACGGGCTTGAGTAGCTTCGACTAATAGGGGCACGTGTGTGCCACTCCCCTTCCATGTCACTAGTGGTCAGCCAGTTGTGGGGCAAAGAGTGGTTGTACACGTGCGAGAAAGGGACTTGATCAAAAATGTGATATTACTATATATTTGCCAGAGACTTCAGTGCACAACCGATGTGGGACTAAACCCGTGTGACACCTTTCCTAGAAAAGGCAAGCAACCAGCACAGGTTCGAATCCTCCTAGAGTCAAAACTCATATTTTTTATCTGATTATCACGACTTTCTTGTAGATTGTCGGTGAAGGATTAAGCAACCAGAATCGTTAGATTATTGGTGAAAATCTCGTCAACGTGATTCGTAGAGTATTGTTACTAAAATTATTGAATGATTTATGATAAAAGGATGGTGAATCTATTGAGTAAAGCATCTTAGATTGATCGACGAATAAGCCGTCGTCAAGAAGAGGACAATCTACTAGAAGATGAGTCACCACCTTTTGAAAGTATATCAGATGCGATGAAGAGCCTCCTCTTGCTATGTAGACTTAAGGATGAAGCTCCCTAACACGTGCCCCACTTCCATCCAGCTCCTCTCTGCCGAGTAATAGCCGTCAGAGAGCCGCAAAGTCACCATTTTTCTACTCTGTCAGGTGACAATTGTCGAAGATGATTTGACAACCCATTTCATTGATCTCTAGACTTCGTAAGGAGATCTAGAGATGGCCCACGTCGTCCTTATCTAAGGAGAGCCTTCGAGGTTGCGGACACTACATGCGATCTTTCTGAACGTTTAGAATTCCGATGCATCGTCCACACATCGCCACCGCGACGTCGGAACTCTATTTTCTTACTTTCAACTTAATTTTCGTTTCATTTAGTGATAATTTATTGATTTTAAATTTCTCAAGATATACTTCATTTCATTATGATTCTTTTGACTTTTATAGATCTTAATTTGATCAATTAAATCATTTGTAATTGCTTATGTAAGAATCATCGAGTGGAACTCTATTTCTATCCAATTCGCGTTTGTCGGGCATTGACATCATCTTGACGTCCACACCCTTATTTTCTTTTTTTGTGAATTTTAAATATATTTCTTTTTCATTTCCTAATATAAAATTTATAGAAAATAGTATTCTTTGCAAAAATTTCTAAATAATTACCATATATTATATTACATTACTATGATCGATCTAGAAAATTATTGCTATTTTTGAAAGTTTTATTGAATTATAATTGTTATATTTGTTTAGAAATACTTCTAAATATCTGAAAAGTCATATTTTCTAATTTTATAAAATTTAGATTTACATCATTTAATATACAACAACTAAGTCACATCAAATTTTGGCACCGTTGTTGAGGATGTATTGCATAATATTTAGTATTTTTCTATTTTTCTCTTAGAGTACACAAAAAAAAATTAACTCTTATTTTATTTTCTTCTTGCTGAATTTTTTTTTGAAAAAGGGAACGAAAAGAAGCAAGGCAAGAACTAGAGCATACTAAAGAAGGGTAATAATTACTAAACTTTTCCCTCAAATTTATTGATTTTTTATGCATGATAGAAGATCCTTGTATCTAAGGCTAGAAAATCCTTTCATTATTTCATTCAAAACTAAAAATTTGAAAGAAAAATTAATTTTGATGGTTCCTTAAGGAAGTACAAGTCAAACTGAGAGCAATCCTATGACCATGAAAAATCATTATATCCCTTATTCATTTCAAAGAGCATCCAATATTAGAGTCTCATTAGTACCTATTGTTAAATTCGAAATAAATCTAAGAATTTTTCAAATGCTCCCTAATTTTCATGGATTGCCTTTAGAAGAACCTCATCAGTACTTAGAAAAAATTTATATAGTCTGTGATTTAGTTAATCTCCTTCAAGTTACACCCAAAATTATTAAGATGAATTATTTCCTTATACACTTAGAGATAAAGTTAGTCATTGGCTATCCACATTAGATAGAGAATTAACTAGTTAGAAAGACATAGAAATATATACTCAAAATATGAGAAATATATATAGAGTTTTTCTCAAAGACTAAGAGAAACTTTTATGATGGATTATTAGAACAACATAGAAATATAGTTAATTTTATATGTGGAGCTTTTATGGAGGAAACCCCTGATGAGATTTATAATTTTTATGAGAATTTAAATGAAAATTATAAAGATCAAGCCTCTTTTGAATTATATGATAAGGATAAGAAGAGATGAATTATGAATTGCATCATGATGATAATTCTAAATTTAGAAATGAGGTTAATCAGATTAATCAAATATTAGCAAAACTTGATTTACTTATTGAGAATATTAGAAAGCCTGCTAACCTTCAATTAAATGCATATAGTGCTTGTCCTATGTATGGTGAAAATGATCATTTCGAATTTCAATATCACTTGAAGCAAGAACAAGTGCAGGTACCCCACGATTTTAGTAAAAATAGGGAATATTTTTCTAATTCTTATAATCTTAATTGAGGGAATAATTTTTCGTGGAGAAACCCAAATAATATTCAAAATCCAAAAGTACTTAGATCTAATTCAAAATTTGATTTTTGTTCAAAATAGGAACACAAATTTCAGAAAAATAAACCCTCTCAAATCCAACCTGATGCTATGGAAATAATGTAGCAAATGAGCCAAATGATGCAACAAACTATGAATCAAATGATCTTGCACTAAAAATAAATTATAGAGGCTTTCGAAAGTAGGAGAGAAGAGAGACAGCCACCTAATCGGCCCATAGAAAATTCAGAAAACTATCTAACAATAGGATTTCAGCAAAGAGAGTTTAGCTAAATAAATTTAGAAAAAAAACCTACGAAATAAAAATATTAGGACAGTGAATACATTGAGTGAGAATATTTTACATGATCCTTATTTTCAATTATTAGAAGAAATTGATGAGCCATTAAAAGTAAATGAGAATATTAAGGCTGAAAATATAGTAACAAAAAATTTGAATAAAATCATTTATTATTCACAATTGATGAATGAATATAGTGAGGATGATGAGGAGAAAGAGCTTTAGATGAATAAATAACAACTGATCATGGAAGAATCATCCAAATTTTAGTAGAAGGGAGTAAGGATAGAAATGAAGAGAAACATATTTCAAAGGAAGAAAAATCAGTTGATTTTAGAGATGTAGGAGACGAAATTAATAAATCTAATCATAATTTTACAACCATGGATGTTGATAGTGAGGATGATGATGTATATCATATACTGAAATTAAAACATAGGTCTTGAGAAGAAGAATTTGATGAGTTGAGAAACAAAAACTAGAAAAAGAGTTGATTCAACTAATAGGAAGAAACAAAAATAATGGATATAAATATAGAGATAATTTTGGAGGAGAAAATTTAAATTTTATAGAATTCATTAGATCTGAGATTAAAGAAGACAATCCTTCCATCCTTCAAAACCCACAACCCATTAGAATTACTTCTAAGCTTGAAATATTTCACTCCTCGCAAATTGAACAAATATGTATGGAAGATAAAATAGAGTAGGGAAAGATTATGCAAATAAAAGAATACATTAAGAAATGGATGAATGAAAGAATTAGAGATATCAATTTAGATGAAAAAATTCTAAATTGGGTAAGAGCTAATTTAAAAATTATATGACCTGATCACATTTTATGGTCTATTAATAGAAAGTATTTATTAATGAATGAGAGACTTACAAAACAAGATAGAAATGAGAAAAGATTCTTTTTAAAATAGAAATATTATTTTTGGGAAAATTTTGTTAATTTTTATTTTGTTTTGGCTGAAAGTATGTCAAGATATATGTATGAAGTATATGAATTTATGCTAAATCTGAAAATAATATCATGAAACTTACCTTGGGATACAATTATATTTTGATGGTCATAGATCATCTTATATGATCTAAGAGCTGACCAATTGAAGACATTAAATTCAGCGCTTCATGGGAGACAACCCATGGTTTTTATTTCATTTTGTTTGATTTTTTTTTAAGCTCTATTTTTCTTAGAATTTCGCAGTACTTGTTTTTGTATTTATTTTTTCAAAAAAGTGCAGGAGGAGGAGTGTAAGATGAAGTGAAAAATTAAAAACAAGGTTGAGGTGATGTCTTTCTGAGCCTTATCATTTATGATAAGATTTTTAATGCTTAACTTTGCACATATGCATACTTCACTTGAAAATTATATTTTCTACATATTTTGTTTCAATTTTTATATGTCATTGAGGACAATGTCATTTTTAAGTTGAGGGGTAAAGTATTAATTATTAATTTATGTTGTAGGACAATTAAAAACATATGTTTGTATTTTATTCAACTTAGAACAGCAACTAAAAAAATAAAAATAAAATAAAATATAGAAAAATTACAACATCTATTTTCTAGTTTTTTGTCATGAACAACAAACAAAAAACAGCCTAAAATTTGAAATTCTAGAGACCCTTTTATCACATTTCAATCCCCTAGACATATATTACTGAAATTCAAAATTACAACTATAAAGAGGATAATTTTGATTTATTTTTGACAAATTTATTGTTGCTAAAAATAGAGCTGAAAATAGAAAATATAATTGGCAGAACTATCTAATTTGTAATTTTCTTACATCATATTACATGCATGAAAATTTAATCAATTAGATTAATTGATACCAAAAGATACTAGGAAGATTATTCTTGAGTCAAAAGAATGATCTGATAGCATGAAATGTTAGAATACTCCTTGGATACATGATATATAACATCGATTTGATTTTATAGATTTTCACTTCATGATCTTGATAGATAGTAATTACTTGATGTGAAAATTTGATTGATCATTTGAGTTTAATAGAGATTTTTGCACCCATATTTATAGGACTTGTGAAGAGAAATCACTTATTTCAAAAAAAAAGAGAGAACAATGTGAAAAATCTAGAAACAAAGAGTACACATGGAGGGTGTGAGACATCATTCTTATTGTCAAAATTTATCTACAAGAAAAGTTATTTATCTACTATATATATAAATAAAAAAGAGAGGAAGAAATATAGTACAATCTTCAAAAATCAAGTCATAAAAAAAGAGAAATGTATGATCAATATTATTCTTGAATAACTATTAATAATTAGAACATCTTGTAAATATGTCTATGAGTGAAGAAGTGATAAAGATGTGAATAAAAGAAGTGAAGTTTAGATTATTATTTCAAGGAGTACTTGAACATTTAAGTGCTTGACATCATTCTTAAATACTTGATATAAAAATCCAAAGTGTCTAAAGGTACATCATTTTAAATAGTATTTTTTATTTTTTATGTATTAAAATATGATGTTTGATATTTGTAATTTTTTATTTTCATAACTCTATTACTAAGGGACTAGCAATGATTTAAGTTGGGTGGTGTGATAAGTACTCATTATCATGAGCTAATAATTAGTAAATAATATAATTTTAGTCTTAACTCATGATAAATAGACTTATATTTGTGTTAAAGTGCAAAAAGTGGTTTTCAATTGATTAACGTGAATTTTTAGGTAATTATGTGATTTTATATAAATTTATATGATATTTACCGTCTTAGTTTTGAGATAAATGAAGAAAAAGAAATTAAAAAAATAAAGCAAAATGAGGGGGACCCACTGGCCAGTCGGGCTTACAAGCGGGTCGGAAGCGGGTCGGAAGCATAGTTGGGGAAAAGCTGCAAGTAGGGGCTCGAGCGGCTTCGACCAATAAGGGCACATATGCACCACTCCCCTTCCACATCACCAGTGGCCAGCTAGTTGTGGGGCAAAGAGTGGTCGTACACGCACGAGAAAGAGGCTTGATCAGAAATGTGATATTACTATATATTTGTCAGAGACTTCAGCGCACAACCAATGTGGGACTAAACCCGTGTCACACCTTCTCCAAAAAGGGCAAGCAACCAGCACAGGTTTAAATCCTCCTAGAGCCAAAACTCATATTTTTTATTTGATTATGACGACTTTCCTGCAGATCGTCAATAAAGGATTAAGCAACTAGAATTGATGGATCATTAGTGAAAATCTCATCAACGCGATTCGCAGAGCATTGTTACTAAAATTATTGAACGATTTGCAATAAAAGGATGGTGAATCTATTGAGTAAAGCATCTTAGATTGATCGATGAACAAGCCGTCGTCAGAAAGAGGACAATCCGCCAAGAGATGAGTCGCCACTTCTTGAGAGCGTACCAGATGCAATGAAGAGCCTCCTCTTATTACATAAACTTGAGAATGAAGCTCCCTAATACGTGCCCCACCTCCATCTAGCTCCTTTCTACTGGGTAACAATTGTCAAAGAGTTGCAAAGTCGTTGTTATTCTACTCTGCCAGGTGACACCCGTCGGAGACAATTCGACGACCCATTTCATTGATCTCTAGACTTTACAAGAAGATCTAGAGATTATCCACGTTGTCCTTGTCTAAGGAAAGTCTTTGAGGCCACAAACATTACACGACAATCCTTTTGAACGCTCAAGATGCTAGTGCATCACTGATACATTGCCACCACAACGTTGAAACTCTATTTTCCTACTTTCAACTTAATTTTCGTTTCATTTAGTGATAATTTATTGATTTTAAATTTACCAAGATATACTTTATTTCATTATAATTCTTTCGATTGTTACAGATCTTAATTTGATTAACTAAATCATCTGTAATTACTTATGTAAGAATCGTCGGGTAGAACTTTATTTTTACCTGATTCGCATTCGCTGGGGGCTGACATCATCTTGATGTCCTCACTCTTGTTTCTTTTTTTGTGAATTTTAAGTATATTTTCTTTTCATTTCCTAGTATAAAATTTATAGAAAATAGTATTTTTTGAAAAACAATTCTGAATAATAACCAAATATTATATTACATCAATGTGATCGACTTGGAAAATTATCACTTTTTTGAAAGTTTTATTGAATTATAATTGATATATTTGTTCAGAAATACTTCTAAATATCTAAAAAATCATATTTTATATTTTTTATAATTTTAGATTTACATGATTTAATATACAATGACTAAGTCACATCAGGCCTTGAATGACATCACCCTTCAATTAAAACTTCTTCCATTTAAGAGAGATTTTTCAAAGAAGCTATGGGCTTATTTAGTAAGAATACTCAATATTGAATACTTTGTTATAGGTTGAAACTTCAGCACATAGGCTTGTTGAGGCTTGCTTATTTAGTGGTCGGTCATTGGAGTGTTATGATTTAACACAAATTGGTTGAGTTTCATATTTAGTGGTCATTCATCATAGTGAAATCAAAAGACCTTGTCCCAAGATAGCAATGTCTCATTGATTGTATGTGAATCTCAATCTATTGTGTCTAACAATTGAGCAACAAGAATACAAAAAATTCTAATTTACCCCCCTCTTGTATAATATCAAAGCAAAACTAACAACATCTTCATAACAAATACAATTAATCGGATGAATTTTCATGATAGAAAAGTTATATTTTCTAGATATTTGGTTTTAATCATAAGAAATTAATTAGTATTGATATTTTCTACATTAATTTTAAAAATGATATAACATTTTTTTCCTAGCCATCTCTTATTATTTTCAAGTATGGGAAACTTTTCCAAGATAAGTTCTTAACTTTAAATTATTTTAAACTGATATGGAGTTTTAATTAATTCATTAACATGAATTATCTTAAGAATACAATTTTCAATTACTAATGCCCCATCCCCCCCCAAACCACACACATATACAATTTTTAATCAAATTAAGCAAGTTTTTTTAATTAATTGTATCGATTATTTTTTATTTTTTTATTTTTTATTTTTATCACTTTACTCAATTGTTGATTAATAGGTGTTGGTATTTCATGAATAAAATAATGTCTTCACAAATTGAATCATATTTATTATGTGTACTAGTTAATTGGTCTAATAGTTGGTTACAACAAATAGGAAAAATAAATATCGACTTTCATCATTATGTGACAAAATAACACATTCCATCTCACAAACTGAATCATATTTATTATGTGTACTAGTTAATTGGCCTAATAGTTCTTTACAACAAATAGGAAAAACAAATATTGAATTTCATCATTATGTGACAAAATAACACATTCCATCTCACAAACTGAATCATATTTATTATGTGTAATAGTTAATTGGCCCAATAGTTCTTTACAACAAATAGGAAAAATAAATATTGAGTTTCATCATTATGTGACAAAATAATACATTCCATCTTCACAAATTGAATCATATTTATTATGTGTAATAGTTAATTGGCCTAAGAGTTCTTTACAACAAATAGGAAAAATAAATATTGAGTTTCATCATTATGTGACAAAATAACACATTCCATCTTTACTATGAATTTTTTTGATACCACAAGCATCTCAATATATAAAGTTAAGTTATCATGTGATCTCTTAATAATCTTAAAAAATATATCAATTTGGCTTGCATATGATTGTTAACTTCAAAATGCCAGATAAGTTGTGAAATTCACAAAACTCTAATGTAAAACTCTAATGGCCAAAAAGTTCATTTCATATTATACTCTAATGTAAATTTAAGATCAATAGAAAATATTTGGATGGTAAAAATTTATAGTAGCTTAGAATTATGAGGTAAAGAGAAGAAAGTGCATTTGAAAAGTTAATGTCATGGAATTGTGTAGAATGTGAAGTGCTATACTTCATTATATGAAATTTTTATAAAATAGTGAAGCAATTTAGTCTTAAATTTTAGTAAATAACTTTTTTTGTAAACGGATGCAATATGTGAGGTTTAACTTTCAATAAATATACTTATTATAAAATAAATGAGCATATGAGGCTTTATATTTTGGTGTATGACAAATTATTTTGTAGAAATAAAAAAGTGTATCACAATTAATTCTAAAAAAACTAGACTGGATAATAGAGTAAATCAATCTTCATATGTCAATATGCAAGAAATTAAATTTTGAGCATATTAAGCTCAATATTTCAGTCAATGTAAATTATGTTGTAAAGAAGTATCAAAATCAGGAACTATATGTAAATAAGCTAAAATAGTATCCTCAAGATTTTAGTACATGAAAAATATCTTGTAGAATAATATAGTATACTAAAACTAATATCTCAATATACTAAATTTACATTGCCAAATATAACCATCAAACTTAAGAGTAGTACATTGATAAGTCAATATATGAAGCCACATATCTTAGTGCATGGACTTTGCACTATAAAACACTACATCATATTCAATCTTAATATATGGCATTAAATCTTAAGTTGTAAAACGATTTTCAATCAAGAGTGTATCCTAATTTGTGAAGAACTACATATTCCAAGACCCATTGATACTTTTACAAGATGTTGAAGTTATGAAAATAACTTATAATTCAAGTCTAACACATCGATCTAAAAAGAAGTTTCAAAACAACCTATTTATAGTTTAATTTCTTTATCTTTGATGTTATTTAGTTCACACTGGTTGTAGTAAAAAATGCTTGCGGTCATTTGGCATTTTTAGATTATTGAGTTGCAATAGCCATGAAATCTAAAAATACTTGAGGTATCAGATTTACTAGAGTCATGAATTTAGTAGAGGTGAGTTGATGTGTGATTTCAACCATTTGTATTATCCATAGATAGCAGAATACCAAGTATAATAGGTATAGTAAAAGAGTGTGGCTCTCTTCCTTAACTCACTAAAGTGTCCAATATTCTAGAGTTGAATTTATTAGAAGAGAGTTGATAAGTGATGTTCAGTTGTATGTATTATTCTGGATAATAGATAGAGAGTCCAACTGCAGATAGTGGAATACCTTAGAGGTGTCAAATTGTTATAAACTATGTGGCTTTCATACTCAACTATAGTGTCCCTCATATGTCACATCAGATTTCTTATTATTTTAACCATTCCAAAAAGCAATATGATGACTTATGTTTCTTTATCGGTCCATCAGACCCAACATGTCTCAATCGATCATGTTTTAATATGTTTTCAATAGAGAAAATGTATGAGACACTCAATATTTAATTAAAATATAGTGAGTCATAAATGTGTAACTTGAATAATTATCACAAGCATACAGTTTTCCAGCGAAGTTTCCAAAATTAGTGATTGCAACTTTACTAGACTCAAACAAGCATAGAACCCTATTGAATCAATGAGACACAACTAAATACATTTGTTATAATTTTAGGGACATGCTTCAAACTGCAAAGAGTGATGATATTTATGGTCACAAACCTAAACATCACACATCTTCACATTGTGAACCATATCCCTCAAATGATAAGAGTGTTGGCTTATTAGCAGGGTCTTACAATAGACTACAAGAGGGTTTCTCTTGTCTTAATTTAAGATATGATTGTGGAAATAAAATTTTACAAAATGAAATCAACCACATAAGACAAAAAAATTATATAGTCATTTTATCTGAGCCAAAACCTATCCTACCATCAAATTCTTTCTTCAAGTATTACACTAAGAAACGTCTAATCTCTTATTCTAAGTTGGCTTTCCAAGGTGTTAATTATACCTTTTTACACCTAATAACTATAAGTGAAAAAAACATATGAAACAACAATAAATGAACGAAACTAAATAAATTTTAAAGGGAATAAGAACACCTAAAGAAGCTTAAAGAGAATTTTTGGACTAAGAGAGAAAAATTGAACTGTTGTGATTTGTGAAAACCCCCGACATCTCACTTTTGATAGGACTGTTACGACTGTTAAGGCCAAACTATTAATTGTAAAAAGCTTTAGCATAATCCCTATATATAGGATTACATTTTTGCTCATCTATTTTCGACATATTTTGTCTATTATTTTGGGAAATCTCAGTTCTTGCCGCACTACATTTTCTGGTCTTCTTCTTTTTTTGGTCTTATAGAATCTCCATTTCTCTGCCTAATATTCACGTAGAAGAACAAGAGCCGCACAAGGGGATGGTTTCGCCCCCCTCGGTAATCCTTCGAGGGTATATGCAGGACGGAATCGTCTCTCTTACCTCAACATCAAGTATCCTGCGGTGCCCGGGACCCCATCGGCGGCTGGAGGCTGCACGATGGTCCGTATGATTGGCGCGCAGTGTCGTACGGAATGGCGCCGGCACGGCTGGAGGTGCGCGGGGCTCGCGGTACTTTGCTGGACGGCGTGGGCACAGCTGGGGGACCCGCAGCAGACACCGGAGCGTAGCCGCGCCGGCGGCATGCGCTTGTTCGGCACCTAACAGCGCCGGCTCCAGGTCGCTTGTCCCGGAGTGGCCTGCGCGAGGATGCTTGTGGAACAGCCAGGCGACGACGATCGCGGGAAGGCCAGGAGTTCCGCCGCTTGAAGCCAGGCGAGCGGCTGCACGGCCTGCTACGCGTAAGCAGTGGAGGACCGCGCGTGAAAGCGCTGGACCGGGGGGGGACGCTCGTCGGCAGGCGTGAGAGGCGCACGACGGCGCGGCTTGCCACGCCGTGAGTAGCGGAGGCTGAGGCATGGGAGCGCGAAACCCGGGCGGATGGTATCGACGGGGCGTGATGCGGTCAAGGTGATCGTCGGCAGGCGTGAGAGGCACGGCTTGCCACGCCGCGAGCAGCAGAGGCTGAGGCGTGGAACCGCGTAACTCGGGTATGGCATCGACGAGGCCTGACGCGGTCAAGGTGCTCGTCAGCACGCAGAAGAGGCGCAAGGCGGCACGGTTTGCTTCGCAGTGGTCAGAGGAGGCTGAGACGTTGGAGCGCGTAACCCTGGCGGATGACTTGGAAGGGGCGTGACGCATAGCAGCGCCGGCACCGGGAGAACTCAATTTGAACTGCTCGTGAGGGGGGGTGGGGAAGGGGGGCGCAGTGTGGACGCCACGCAGTCGTGCTTGGAAGCGGCGCACATCACCGCCCGCTGGTAGGGGGAGAAACGTCTTGTGGGCTGGACGCGCTTTTTTGAGCCTATAGGAACATTGAGGAGAACGATCTAGGAGGAATATCTGCTTGAATTGGCAACATAAGCCCCTTATATAAAACAAAAAAAAAAGGCGCACAAGTTTGTGTAAAAGTTGGAAGTTTTGTAGGAAATCTCTTTGGAATAGCAGATTAGAGAGAGAGAGAGAGAGAGAGAGAGAGAGAGAGAGATGGGGGATAAGTCTGAAGTGTTCCTTCATGGAAGCTACAGAGAAGGCTAGCTCACCTAGTCTGACCATATAACTCACGAGTTATCGCGGCCTTCTTCTTCTCCAGGCAATCGAACAGACAGTCATGGAGAGAGGGAGAGAGAGAGAGAGGAGAGAGAAGGGGCTGAGACTCACGGCTCCGGCCCAAAGGTCAACGTTCGTCAGCGGAGTCAACCCAACAGTAGCCAAAAGTCTGCCGGAAATCTATAATTGTAAACGAGAGGCACGAGGAAGGGTCAAGGTCATGAATCTAATCATCGCGCTGAGTTGACCTTGCCATGACAGATTTTGGCACTCCATCTTGTGCTGCCCGTTTCTGGATGCTTACTATTTATATAACAACATCTCTCACCTAGAGACAGCTTTCATCATGGTAAATGATGGCGGGGGAAAAGGAAAACCGTGGGGCCCACTCCAGATCAGATCAAAAGTCATTATTGGAAGGGAGGTCAATATCCTGGGCAGCACGGGGGGGGATTGATCTTATCTGCCACGTGATTGGCTTCCAAGGGCATATAAAGCCTACACCTCGTGCTGATTAGGGCCACAACCATGGTTTTGCTTAGAAAATTAATAGAATCCCACCACAGAGTAAAATTATTTTGGAATTATCAAGATGAAGAAAAAAAAACCACTTTTAAGCAAACTTCGAGGCCCAAATTTTTATTCCCAGCTTTTAATGGGCCTAATCTTAGAAAGAAATGAGCTGGCTGGCCAAGGCGGCCTTTTGAGCTTACTCGGCCAACTGGCATCCAGCACCAAGATCCTACGGTTGAAGTTCTCTCTCCTCGTTGACTTCATGGATCTTAATAATCCAAAGAAGAAATTCAGTAGTTTATGACTTTTGGACTCGTCAATCCCTTTAAAACTGGATAGATCATTGTAGGATAATGCGATGTGTTCCCACGAGTCAAATAAAAAGTCAACCTACGATTAAGAAAGAGAGGGAGATAGAAAGAAAGTGTCAACGGAGGTAGAACCTCTCCTTTTACAGTCGTCAATCCCGTAAAAGTCAACATATCATTGCAGGATAATGTGTGCATTCAAAATGATCCATTTATGAGACGAGAAAACTTCCATGGAAATAGATGGATAGGATCCTGATGAACCCAGGAGAAAAGGTGTAAAAAGTCAACGGCAGTCCAGGTCCCCTATCACGAACATTTTCAGGAGACTGAATTCAGGGTACGAAGTTTCCAGTAGAGACAACAACACAAGGCCAACCCCAAATAAGTATCACAGTCATATAATTTTCTAGCTAAGTTTTCAAATTTAGTGATTGCAACTTTACTAGACTCAAATACAAGCATAGAACCTATTGAATCAATGAGACCCAAATATTTACATTTCCTATAGTTTGAGCGACATGTTTCCGACTGCAGAGAGTGATGATATTTATCTCATAAACCTAAACAATATACATCTTCACATTGTAAACCATATCCCTCAAATTATAAGAAACCCAAATAGGGTTAGCTTATTAGTGAGGTCTTACAATACACGACAAGAAGGATTGGCTTCTCTTAATTTAAGATATGATATTAGTAAGATTTTATATAAAATGAAATCAACCACAGAAGACAAAATTCTCTAGCTGTTTTATCCAAGCCAAAACAATCCTACTCTCAGATTCTCTCTTCACGTATTTCACTAAGATACACTTAATATCTTATCATAAGTTGGCTTTCGAAGGTGTTAATTATACCTTGTTACACTTAGTAATTATAAATAAAAAATCTATATGAGAAAAAAATTAAATGAACGAAACTTTTAATGGAAATAAGAGTCCCTAAAGAACCTTAAAGAAAATTATTGAACTAAGAGAAGAAGCTTGAACCACTGTGACTTGTGGAAGCCCTAGACATCTCGCTTATGACGTAACTGTTATGACTTTAAAGGTCAAACTATTAATTGCAAAATACCTAAATTTAGGGTTGTATTTTTTCACCTCTACACCTTATTTTCGACATGTTTTAGCTATAATTTGGAGAAATTTCAGTTCTTGTTGCACTCCTTCATTTTCTGGTCTGTTTGTTTTCTTATGGAATCTCCATTTCTTAGCCTATTACTCACGCAGAAGAACAAGAGCCCCACAAGTTCGTGCAAAAGTTGGACGTTCTGTGATCGTCAAAGAGTCCTTATCTTCGTCAGTATCAAAAGCGCCGTCCATCATAACTCGTGACCCGTCCCTCTGGCGAAGAGTTGTTCTTCATCTGAGGCATATCTCGTATTTCCAAACATAATATTATTTTATTTCTAGCTAGTAAACAGAGTGGCATTAGTAGCGATCACGGTTCTGAGACCGTGAAAGCGGGATACATATCCCTCCTTATTTCCTTATTATATAGCCCGGTCGAAAAGCTTGACCCATGGAAGAAAGAAAGAGTTCATGGCCGCGGCGAGACGGCGGCTCAAGGACAGAAGACGACCCTGTAGTTGCCGCCGGCGCGGCAGGTGAAGGTGCTCGTGGCATCGTCCTTGGGGTAGCTGTAGGCATCTGGGCACCTCTCCTTGAAGAACCTCGAGTAGTTGGTCGGCGTGCAGCTGCCGGAGTTGCAGCAGTAATTGTCAGTCTTGAACACGTTGCAGGGGTCCCTGCACGCGCTGGGGGCCCTCAGCTCCGCCGGGCACTGCCCCACGATGTCGGCGGCACAGCGGATCCCGCGGCACCCGCCGGTAGTTGGGCTGAAGTCCATGGGCACGTTGAAGCCGTCCACCAGGGAGATATCGAAGAAGTCGAGGTTGCTGAACTGGTTGAGGGCGTACTCGGCCAGGGTGTTGGGCGCCTGCCCGTACCCGCGGCACTCCAGGAGGCCGCCGCAGTCGCCGGTCTCGCAGCGGCCGCGGCCGGCGGCGTCGAAGGAGCAGCCGGTGCGAGCCCACACGCGGCCGCCGGTGGTTCCTGGGTTGACATTGAACGTCCAGGTCTGACCGGAGTCCAGCCGGCGGCCTCCGCCGGGGGAGGCGGCAGCCCAGAGAGTTCTGGAGCAGCGGTTGATGACGGTGATGGTGGCGGCGTGGGAGAGGGTAAAGAGGAAAGGGAAGAAGAGAAGAGAAACGGGGAGCCTGCGCGAGGAAGCCATGGAGGAGAAGAGGGTATCCACCGATTCTCGCTTGTTGTTTACTTTCGCTGGCTCCGCAACCATATTTGTAGGAAATCTCTTTGGACTAGTAGATGAGAGAGAGAGAGAGAGAGAGAGAGAGAGAGATGGGGGATAAGTCTGAAGTGTTCCCTCATGGAAGCTACAGAGAAGGCTAGCTCACCTAGTCTGACCATATAACTCACGAGGTATCGCGGCCTTCTTCTTCTCCATATCCGGGGTACAAGAAGTCTGGCAACCGAACAGACAGTCATGGAGAGAGGGAGAGAGAGAAGGGGCTGGTTCACGGCTGTGGCCCAAAGGTTACGTTCGTCAGCGGAGTCAACTCAACAGTAGCCAAAAGTCTGCCGGAAATCTCTAATTGTAAACGAGAGACTTGAGGAAGGCTCAAGGTCTGGCGGGTACCTGCGGATTCTCCCTCTGATAGATATTATCTCGACCATTGCCGCCTGATTATCTCCGAAATAACACGGGCAACTACAATTCCATTCTGCAGGGAAATCAGAGTCGGAGCTGGAAAATCATTCTGAAGGTCTGGGTTTAGAGAGAAGCCCATGAAGAGGGGCTCTTTGTTATTCATGTGGAAGAGCAAGCGCAGCCGAAGCAGGCGTAGAAAACATAGAAGGGAATAACCGTCAGGAATGGAGAGAGAGAGAAGATGGAGACTTTTAGGCTTGAATTTGACCCATCCGTCGTTCTTTCGCCCATCTGCCGATGTTCGATTTGGCTTTCTAAGGTCTCTCTCTCTCTCTCTCCCCTCCCTCTATTTCCTCTTTCTCTCCCTCTCTCTATTCCCTCTTTCTCTCTCTCTCTATTCCTTCATTCTCTCCCTCTCTCTCTCACTCTCTCTCTCGTCCCGCCCCCCCACTTTCTCTCTGTGTATGCATCTCTAGGTTTTTCCACAGTCGCATGCATCGGCTTTCTATCGCACAAATCTCCGTCTGATTTCTCTAACCCGGATTATTTTGAAAACCCTGGGAGGTTATCAGTTAATTGCCGTAAAAACCCTACACAAAACTCTCATGCAAATAGGGGCACAAGAAATCTCACAGTCGTTTCGTATAGTTTCAGCACTAATCAGTACACCCGCTTCTTTCCCCGACTCGTCCATCTGCCCACCTCACACGTTGACTTCTCATGGTTTTAAGCATATTTTCTCATGGCTTGGCTTTGCTCTTCCCAAATTTATGCATCCCCACTTAGAAGGCCCCTCCTAAACTTACATGAAGCATTGGTGGCCTTTTGGCAGATCAAAACTTCCTTGAGCGTCGACTTTTGGATTTGTAGAAGCCTCAAACACCTGGGACTTTATGCGTTGACAATCCCAATAATTCCCCACAGAGAACTCCGATTGGCTGATCTTTCATCTTCTTCCAGCCTCCCATCTTTGGGCAAAGTAGTCATTACGACTCGACTGATGTCAACGCCTTGTCCCATTTTTTCATTTATTTGTTATAATTATGTTCGAGTTTTCCTCTATTCCATCATTATCAGGCAAAAAAAATCATCTCTCAGTAAATATTTCATCTTTTATCTTATTGTGCCTCTCTGATCATGGTAAATGGCGGCTACAATGCCAACAATAGTGGGCATGATCTTTTGACTAACAGTCCGCCGTGGGGCCCACTCCAGAAGTCATCATCCCAAGGGAGGTCAACGTTCTGGGCGGCACATTTGACCAAAGGATTATAAATCCTATAACCCATGTTCATAAAAGAAGAAAAAAAATAAAAATCCAAGGGATTCGGGCGAAAGCCATGGTTTTGCCTAGAAAATGAATAGAATCCCCACAACAGGGTAAACTTATTATGGAATTATCAAGATCACTGGCATCCATCACCAAAAGCCCACAGTTGAAGATTCTCTCTCTCCTTGTTGACTTCATGAATCCTAACAATCCAAGGAAGACATTCAACAGTCTAGGCTTTTGGAGGTGTCAATCCCTTTAAAACTGGATAGATCGTTGGAGGATAATGAGATATGTTCCCATGAGTCGAGAATATTACCACGGAACCCTAATATACCAAGGAGAAATGGAGTTGGAGTCACATAAAAAGTTAACCTACGATTAAGAAAGAGAGGGGTCAACGGAGGTAGAGCCTCCCCCTTTAAAGTCGTCAATCCTGGTGAAAGTCAACATAGCATTGCAGGATAATGCGTGCATTCAACATGATCCTTTTATGAGACAAGAAAACTTCCATGGAAATAGATTGCATAGGATCCTGATGAACCCAAAAAAAAAGAAAAAAGTCAACGGCAGCACAGGTTCCCTAGAGAGCTATTCTTCACGAATATCTTAAGGAGACTGAATTCAGAGTAGGAAGTATCCAGAAGTGACGACAACACACCGCCAACCCCAAGAAGAACTACCATGTTCCTTCGGCAAACTGACCAGGATTCTGAAAGGCAGAAAACCCCCAGAAAGTCTTCAAGGAGTAGGCCGGGTAGATAGTGGCGCCTTCTTCGGTGATCTTGGCGATCTACAGTTTTGGAAAGATAACCAAGAACATAATGAACCGGGGGAATTTAATAAATAGATATTTTTCCTCAATATAATAATCCCCATCCACAGGGAAAACACAAAAGAACGAACTAAAAACATATTGAACCGGGGAAATATAATAAATAGATATTTTTCCTCAATATAATAATCCCCATTCACAGGAAAAATATAAAAGAACGAACTAAGAACATAATATAGCGGCGAAATACAATAAATAAATATTTTTCCTCAATAGAATAATCGCCATTCACAGGAAAAAGATAAAAGAACAAACTAATAACATAATGAAGCGGGGAATATGATAAATAGATATTTTCCTGAGTATATTAATCCCCATTCACAGGAAAAAGATAAAAGAAGAAACTAAGAAAATACTGAAGAGGGGAATATAAATAAATAGATATTTTCCTGAATATAACAATCCCCATTCACAGGAAAATATAAAGGAACGAATTAAGAACATAATGAAGTGGGGAATATAATAAATAGACATTTTTCCTGAATATAATAATCCCCATTCACAGGAAAAAGTTAAAAGAACAAACTGAGAACATAATGAAACGGGGAATATAATAAACAGATATTTTTTCCTGAATACAATAATCGCCATTCACAGGAAAAAGTTAAAAGAACAAACTGAGAACATAATGAAACGGGGAATATAATAAACAGATATTTTTCCTGAATACAATAATCGCCATTCACAAGAAAAATATCAAAAGAACAGAAACATCCAAGGAGTGTACCTGGAACTTGTTGATAGATGACCTGTCACGGTACAAGAGCACGAGCAGGCATTTCTCCAGCAGCTTCACGGCTTCCTCGAAGCTCATGCCCTCCTTCCATTCAGAACGAAGGATTGGCACCGCTAGATGGTTTCCGAATCCGGTAGCAACATGGTTATCCGCGTAATGCGCGCCGAGCATGGTAACCTGCATGGGGCACTCAAAGAAAGTGTGAGGTCGATAATTACAGCAATATCTGTAAGGGGGAGAGTAAGAGAGAGAAACAAACAAATGGGCATACCACGCCAAGATATTTGTTCCCATTTTTCACTCCACCGAGAACAAGGGAGTTCCAAAGAGGATTGAATTTGTTGCGCCTATTGTACATCACTCTGTTCAAGTAGTTGTGGATCTCTTTGGGGCCCAAGGAATTCCCATCATCCCACATGTTGTCATATAGACTGCAGTATTAGGAAAGATATGAGAAGTTGCCCAGAATAGAAGCACTGAAACAGATGAGGCATCAATCCCCAATCTTCAATACAATGATAAAATAGTCCATATGGATTGCTAAAGTAGGACCTTGGTTACATTCCATGTTCTTACATTAGCTCATCAAGGTACCGCAAAATCTCTTGAAAATCGCTGATTTCCCCACTTGCGCCAAGAAGTGAATGCTTGCCAATCACTTTCATTCGCTCAACACTCTTGTATCGTAGAGTTGAACCATATGAACCTGGACATTGATTTGAACAGGGAGACACAGATGAGGGTGACCAAAATACCAATGAACAATAGTGGCAACGGCCATGGAAAAGATCTCTGTGTAAAAGCATCGATGTTACTAACGAGAAAAAATAATAATAAATTTCCAGATGCAATAATAATAAGAAACTAAGAGAAGATGCCAGAGGCATAGGTGTGGGAGTTGATAATACCAAAGAATAACATGAATCAACAATGAGCTTGAAAGCAAAGAGAAGCAATAGAAGTGGCATCACACCTGGGTATTGTTCAATGATTATACGCCCTAAAAACTATGAGATTTGTCAGTGTTTAGACCAATGATAAAAAAAAATCCATTTTTTTCAAAAACTCTCCACATGGCCCCGATTCAAAATCCGAGTCAATAGTTTCTTTCCTGACCCAAATTAGCCGACTGACATCAGAACCAGCACATTCAGGGTACTATTCCAGTGAATGACTTCCATTTTTTTATCAGAATGCAAGAAAAAAAAAGTTAAATAAATCCATAAAACTGTACATCAAAGAATAGAATTTCTTGACCAGCACATTCTATGAGCGCTTGGTAAGGTAGGCAGGTGATGAAACACGGACCGCATGACTGGCTTAATTAGAAAAGTCCGAAAAAGATGACCCCAAAGTTAGAGAGGAGAGCCGATGTAATGTCATAAAGCCTTGTCAAGTAGCCAAAGCAATCTAACAGTCTCAGAAGAAAATATCCCACGCAAGGAACCATTTACCCTCTTAGAACCTAGGCCACATTTTTATTCTTCTAAGTGCCAAGCCACAAATCCAGAGATTGCACAAGGCACACTTTTTTCAACGAATTGTATGAAATCTAAATCGGGCAGGCACGCATATCACTTAATTAGCTCAGGAATCCAACCACGTAGCATTTCCGTTTAGTTTTTAATAATACACAGTCTCGTCTCTTCACTCGCCTATAAATATGACGATGTCGAAATGCATACCACACAAAATTAGTGTACAGCTGACACAACGAAACTTGTAGAAAATAAAGTCGCCTCATAAGAGAAATAAATTAAGAACTTGCAAATGAACACAAGAAGACTTAGATGGGATATGACCTCCGGTATCAGCAGCCATGAGAATTCCATCTTTATATTTTATGCCAATTACTGATGTACCAGTAACATAAGGATACCTGCAGGACAGTACCCAGTTAAATCGTAACAAATAATTAAACCACTTCTGCATGTTTCTCTCAGCTTAAACCTGGTAAGAAAATCCACATATAACACGATTCGAAGGCCTAGATAGAAAATAGGTTAAATTGCTAATTAACTGATAACGTCGCCAACAGCGTTGCAAGTGCGTCAGGCATGAGAAAGGTACCAGCCCTGCTCTTCCAGGGTCAAGATCCATTCAGGCATACATTTTGACATCAGGAAGCGATCTTCTATGCAGTACATAATGCCCAGCCGTTTCACGGTCTAAAAAGTTGCAAAACAATGTACAATTTTTTGAAAAAAATCACTAACACTACTTCTTGAAACCAAGAGCACTGTCTATCCCCTAAAGCATTGTCGAACCAGCTTCCTGAGGTCATTTCATCAACTTAGTTGCAATTAAAATTTTACGTTAGAAAATAAACTTCGTTACGAGTTCACACATCATTTTCAGTTCAACTTTCGTAATGAGGCTTAAAGACTATTTTCATTCCCCATTTCAACCTAAAAAAAAGAAATGTAAACGAAAGTACACTCATCCAGTCATAGGTTGTTCTATAATTACACGGTATCCCGGCGGGCAAGTTGGGAGACGGCAAATGAGATATGCCCAGCCCTATGTTTCCCATGCGAATCCTGATGACCAATAGCCTAGGGCACGGCTAACGACCCAATCGACCAAGCTATTCGTTAACCAACAGCACATAGGCACGAGCTACGAAATATCAAGGACGACAACACCAAGTGCTAAGAATGGACGCTTACAGGGTCCTTTCAGAGCCTGCAACGTCCTCGTCGTGCGCCATAGGAGGAACCGTCGGATGCTGCAGGAGATCCAAAAGGGAAACGATGGTCGGCGCCGGAGAGATCAAAAGAGCCACGTACGCCTTAAAAACCAAGACGGATCGGGAAGAGCATGAGCGAAGGCGACTCACCTCCATCGCGGCGCGGTTCTCTCTCCTATCGTCGACGCCCTCTCTCTCTCTTCCTCGATCACTCTTCTTCTTCTACCTCCGAGCTCGTCCCCTTCCCCAAGAAACAACCTATAACCAGTACGGGTCTCCCCTTTCAGGCTCTAGACCCGTTTTGATCCGATAACTTCTAACGCAAAATCTGTCCGTCTACATCTTGATCGAACGGCTGGAAATGGTTTCAGTTGCCCGAAAAGGAATGAAAAAAAGTTAAACGATCGCGATGGGACTCGAACCCACAATCTCCCGCTCCGGAGGCGAGCGCCTTATCCATTAGGCCACGCGATCATTGCAACAAGATAATTTATTAATAAAATATTTATATTATTACAGAACCTAGCTTCTCCCATCGAAACCACCTCCTCCTTCCAGTTACAGGCTCTCTCTGTTCTTATGCTACCGAGCCATGGTAGGGCAGCTGAGCCGACGAGGCCGCCGGCAATGAGGAAGACGATGCTGCACCGGCGGCGATCCGCCGGAGCTCCCCAATAATGGCCCTCTTGCTGGTTGCAGAAAGGCCATGGGAGACGTTGTTCTTGTGGGCGATCGCAGCCGGCGACGGCGGTGGCGGAGGGAGACGGGTTCTTCTCTTTGGTTGCAGGTGAAGGGAAAGAGAAAGAGCTGCGTCAGGCTTCGTTAGAGAGAGACACACGGGAGTTACTAATGGAAGAGCTCCGTCTGGAGATGCAGAGAAAAAGCCGGAGAGAGAAGATTGATCTCTAGTGTCATATTTCTATCTCCCGGTCCGTCCGTGTGCTGCGAGGACGGCTTAGTTCCGTCTATGAGCCGCTGACGCCGACCGCAGTCGCGGGAAGAAGAAGACGAGCCAGAGAAGAAGAAGAAGAAGAAGAGAGGATAGAAGAGAGAGAGAGAGGGAGTGAGTGAGAGAGAGAGAGAGGGAGTGAGAGAGAGAAAGAGAGAGAGAGGGAGTGAGAGAGAGAGGGAGAGAGAGAGGGAGAGAGAGAGGGAGGGAGCTAGAAAATCGTCAGTGGAGCCTCCTCCTCACAGGGGACGGTGAAAAGAGATGTCGTTTCCTGTCTTTTGAACAAATACGTTGGAAACGTTGAAAATCTCGTGAGAAATTCTCCTTAAAAAATGGAAAATCCCCATTTTCCGCATTTATTTAATATCTAAGATGAACAAGGCAAGGCAGATCTGTAGTAGCCACCCCGTAGAACAGCCACGATTTGGAAGACCACTGGTTCAGTAAATACCTAAATAAAATTATTATTAATTAAATTATATAATATAAATCGCACAATAATGATAATTACTTTATCTCACATCAAACAATCTACATTTTATGTTTCTTTATCTACACTCATTTGGGTTTTTCTTTAATTTAGGGATTTATAGGCTAAAAATACCAATCAAGATCACTCGACATCCTAATTCAGCAGTCAAAGGTTGACATGATTTGACTTGCGACTATTTCTCAACAGTTTTGACTAATTCAGTCGTGCTTGCTCATGAGTTGACTTATTTTCACGTATTTGACTCGTTTACGTTCGTAACTTGAAGGCGAGCTCTTATTGGTGAAGAGTTTAATAGAATAAATGGAGTGGTTGTACGATATTTAATTGTTCAAATTATTTGAGCGAGTTACTGATGGTTTATTTTTGTTCTCAAAAGGTGATAAGTTGTGTGCTCTAAAGATGGGTTGACTTTTTATACGGTCAATCTAATTAAAGTCAATCTTACGCAAAAGTCTTATTCAAAATAGATGGGGCCCAGAAGGTCAATTCACTTAACAAATGAATACGTGTCAAAATTGTGCAGAGAGAATCGGTAAATAGTGTATTTCTTCAGTCTAATCTTAATTTATAAATATATTATTATTATTTAAATAAAACTTTGCCCCACCTTTATTGCTGACGTCATAGGGAAGACAGATAGAAGAGACAGTTGTCCCTCTCTCTTTCTCTCTCTACGTCCCCTCTCCGGTCTTTTCTCTCTCTATCAGTGTGTTTGACTCTCTCCGTCTCTCTCTCTCTATCCTCTGCGTGATGAACAATAGAAGTTAGCGCGAGAAAGGGAGAGGGAGAGAAAGAGCTTGATGAATCAAAAGAGATCGGAGAGAGCTCTATCCGTGTGATCTCTCCGATCTATCTGTCTCTATTCTTCGATGTCTCTCTCGATCCTCTGCCTGATGAACCATGGAAGTTAGAGAGAGAGAGAGAGAGAGAGAGAGAGATGGGAGAGAGGTGGATGAAATCCATAGAAATTTCCATATAACCGGGAGGGTGCAAGGAATCATCCCAACATACACACCACCATCTTGACATCAAAATGAATCAAATTCTCAGGAAGAAAAAAAAGAATGAATCCAATCCAGTATAAGCTCACCACCTCCCTCCCTCGCCGGTGGACCAGGGTTTCTTCTCTCTCACGAGGATGATGCAGGGGTCCTCACCTTTCGCCTGACCAGGACCTTCTTCTTCCTGGACGTTGCGTTCTCGATTATCAGAACGACCTTCCCGGGCTCGCTGTTCTTGAACGAGTTCCTCACTGGTTCCTCCTGGGCCCCCATCTTCTTCCCCTTCTGGAGGAGGATGGTGTACGAACCTTCGTCGCTGGGGACGAACTCCTCCTTGTAGTTGACCTCCCACCCCACCACGGCCAAATCCCAAACAGTGGTGGATCCGACCTGCAGATTTATTCATTGCATCAGAATGATCTGCAATCGGTTTGAACATCTCGTCGACCGCTAGAACAGGAAATGGGTACCTCTGGAACAGGAATCTCGATGTTCTCGACTGACCCAGGCTTGACCACGAGCTCGGAGACCCCACCGTCGTCTCCGAGGCCAGAGAACTGGTCGTCGTTTTCCCGCCGCAGGCCGCCGTACTGGACGGGGATGGCGTGAGCGGGGATGTACCTGTCGGAGGAGGATTGAGTTTGAATGATTAAAAGAGCGAATAGTTGCAGAAGGGGTAGGGGAGATGACTGTTGCAGGATTGAGTCGCTCACTTCAGGAGGGTTTCTGTGACCTTGGAGGGGCGAACCACGACGAACTTGTTCTTGGTCCTCTGGGTTAGGAATGGCGACAAAAGGGCGTTGAGAGCGTAGTACCAGAAGGGCACGTTGATGATGATCTGCAACCACGGGATTTTAGGGAGACTGCAGATCTCTGTGGTATTTGGGAGATGAGGAAGATTAGGGCAGAAAAGCTCACATTCTTGGCGACGAACTCCGGGTAGTTGTCCTGGAGAAGCCCCAGGGCCCTCTGCATCGCGTTGCGGAGCTCTTTCCTGGAGAGGCCTGGCGAGTTCTTCAGATCTGAAATCTGAAGGATCGAAGCCACCCCGCCAGGGCGGAAGTCAAGGTTCTGGATCCCCTTCTCCATCATTTGGAACCGCCACCGGAGGAACTTCTCGACCTTCTCCTCAGATCCGAATGCCTTCTCGTACACCGCCGAGTCCTGGAAGACCCCGTAGATGTTGTAGCACACAGGGTGGCCCTCCCGATCGACGCCGTCCATGTAGGCGGCCGCCTCCAGCCCCTCCCCCAGGTACTCCTCCAAGAGAGAATCGATGTGGGCCTCCTTCCTCCATTGGAGGGTGTTGGCGAGCATCTCGAAGGACTCCTTCACCTTGAACTCCCTGGCGCGGAGGAACTTGAGCAGGACGACGTCGGTCTTCTCCGATCCCTTGCTCGGGAGCAGGGGGACTCCCCACAGGGAAATGCCGGCATCGGCCGGATCTTCAGGCTTCAGATCAGAGGGTTTTGCGTCATCAGGAATCTTCTCTTCATCTTCTTCTGCCTTCTCTTCAAGCTTCTTCTCTTCCCTGTTCTCGTCCTTCTCCTCCTCTTCCTTCTTCTCCTCCTTCACGGCCTTCTCCTCTTCCCCAGCTTCTTTCTGCTCATCCTTCCCTGCCTTCTGAGGAGCCTCCTCCTCCTCCTCCTCCTCCTCCTCCTCCTCCTCTTGGGGCTTCTTCTCCCCCTTGTGCCTTTTCTCCTTCGTTGGCTTCTTCTCCTTCCGGGCGAAGAGCGTATTCCCCAGGATGGCCTCCTCCACCTTGGCCCTCAGATCCATCAGCGCCTTCCTCTCGTGGTCCTTCAGATCGGAGACGAAGCTCCTCTCCTCCACGAAGGAGGAGCTCTTCTGCATCACCGCCGGCGCAGATTCCTCGCTCGCCTTCTCCTCTTCCGACGCCAACTTGGCGGCGCCGTCCACCACCTTGCTCTGTTCCACCCCCGCAGCAGGGACGGCGGCGGCGGTGGCGAGCTCGGCGTCCTCCAGTTTCGCTTCGGCTGTCATCTCTGCGGTAAGATCGGGGGGGAAGGAGGAGGAGCTTTGCGAGGGTGAGGAAGAGCGGCGACGGCGGCGAAGGGGGAGAGACATCGCAGGGTTTAATAGCAGAGGATGCGGAAAATTTCGAGGTGGTGGAGAGAGGAAAAAAACAAAAGAGAAAGAAAGAAAACAATGTGGACCCCACACTCCCAACGGTCCAGAGCCAAATAGCCGTTAAGGCTAACGGGGGGGGAGGACGGTAGTTTGCTAATATTTTCTCATTCTTGCTGTCGCCAGATGTGGGGCCCACTCATTTTCGAAATTTCAAGTTTCCGAGGTAAATATCGCAGCTTTTCTTTTTTACGGGCGTCTCGCGGGAAGTCAAACCGGGCCCACTCGGCTGGCCACATTAGTTGACCGTCCTGGAGAAAACTGGTGGATCCGAACTGTCCCCTTCTCGGTATGTTCGGGTCCAATGCAGAATTTTTATTATCAGGGGAAATAATTAGTTATTTCAATCGAAGCTTTTTAATTCGAATAATGAAATAAAATAAGAAACATCTTATGTCACTATACATTTGCCTCATCTTCTGTCGGCCATTTCTACAAGCATTTGAGAGTCAACCCCAGCTGACTTTCTTCTTTGAATACCTCTTCCGCAGTCAACCAGTTCACCCTGTGCAGAGGACTGTGAAGGCCCACCATTTCGGGGCGGGTGGCGCCGCCAAGAAGAGGACCAACCTCCATGGAAGAAGATCTCATCATCCGCTCCGATCAGCCACAGCTCTCACATCATCGTCGACCATGAAGGCCGTGACGCTGACCTTATCATCGATCCAGCTGTACCCGCGATTCTTGGCAACTCCCCGGTCAACCATCTTCCTCCTGATGGCCGCCACCTGGTCCCACCGTCCATTTGCGGCGTAGATGTTGGACAGAAGAACGTAAGGCGAGGGGTTGACCGGGTCCAGCCGGAAGAGCCTCTCGGCGGCGAATCTCCCCATCTCCTCTTCTCCATGGACTCTGCAGGCGCTGAGCAAGACCTCCCATATGATGGGATCCTCCTCATGGGGCATCTTCTGAATCAGAGCTCTCACCTCGCTGAAGCGGCCGGCGCGAGCCAGAGCGTCCACAGCGCAGGCGTAGTGGTCAGCGAGAGGAACCAGATCAAGGTCTCTCTCCATGGAATAGAGAAGCTCCGTCGCCTTGTCCACCATGCCGGAGTTGCTGCAACCGGTGAGAACGGCGATGAGGGTGACCCCATCGGGCCTGACTTCGCCGCCTCTCTGGAGCATTTCCTCGAACAGCTCCACGGCAGCGGCGCCGCCGCCGTTCTGCGCGTAGCCGTGGATCATCTCGTTCCAGGAGACGATGTTCCTGCTCGGCATGTGGTCGAAGAAGACGCGGGCCTCCTCCACGCCGCCGCACTTGGCGTACATGTCGATCAGGGAGCTTCCAACGAAGACGTCGTTGCAGAGGCCGTCCTTCAACGTCTGACCATGGAGCTGCCTCCCCTGAGAGAGGGAGGATAATCTGGCGCTGGAGCTGATGACGCTGGCGTAGGAGTACTCCGTGGGGCGGAAGCCCGCCGCCAGCATCTGGTGAAAGAGGTGAAAGGCTTCTCTACAACAGGAGTGGAGAGCAAGGCTCGCGATCATGGAGTTCCAGCTGACGACATCTCTTTCTGGCATTCTGTCGAAGACTTGGCGGGCCAGACCGATGAGGCCGCATTTGGAGTACATGTCCACAAGCCCACTGGAGACGAAAAGATCTCCATGGAGGAATCTCCTCGTGGAAGCTCCATGGATCTGCTTTCCAAAAGGGAGGAGCCCAGTTCCAGAGCAGGCGCTGAGGGCGACGGCGATGGTGGTCCGATCAAAAGGAACACCTAAGAGCTGCTGCATCTTCTTGAACAGTTCCAGAGCCTCCAGGTGCATCTCTCGCTGGGAGTAAATGGATAAGATGGTGTTCCATGAGGTCAAACTGGGGCTGGGCATTCTGTCGAAGACCTGGCGGGCGGAGTCAACGTCCCCGGATTTGGCGCACGCGCTGAGCTGGCTGGCGCGGGTGACCTCGTCGGGCTTAAAGCCGAGAGCTTGCATCTGGTCAATCAAGTGTTTGACCTTCTCGATCTCGCCCTGGTTGCCGTATCCGGCGATGAGGATGTTCCAAGAGACGTTGTTCCGCTCATGCATGGAGGTGAACGCCTTCTGTGCGTCGCCAATGTCGCCGGATTTGGCGTAAAAGTCAACCAGAGAATTCCCTACGTGGATGTCGGAGTCAAACGCAGATTTGGTCACTAGGGCGTGGACTTGTCGGCCGAAGAAGCACCTCTCTTCGGCGGCGCTCCTCGCGCACGCCCCCAGAACGCAGGAGACGGCGACGGAGTCGACGTGGATCCCCTTCTTCCTCATGTTCGAGAACAGCAGCAGAGCTTCCGCCATGGATCCGTCCTTCACCAGCCCGCCCATCATGGCCGTGAAGGCGACCTCGTTGGGGCGGCGCAACCCATTGAATATCCTCACCGCGGCGCTAGAGCCGCCGCACTTGCTGTACATTCCGATCAAGGCGTTTTCGATCAACGGGTCCCCCTCCATGCCGATCTTCACAGCGAGGGCATGCCACGCCCCGCCATGACCGATCTTCTCCAAGCTCCCGCAGGCGCTCATGGCACTGGCGAGGGTGAACTCCGTGGGGACAAATCCCTCCTCCATCATCATTCCGCACAGATCCAGGCCCTTCTCCTCTACTCCAGCCCTCACCATACCGCAGATCACGGTGTTCCACGAGACCGCATTTCTCTCAGGCATTTCCTCGAGCAGGTTGCAAGCTCCGGCGAGATCGCCGCTTCTGCAGGCAGCGGATATGGCAGCGTTCCAGGAGTAGGCGTTCTTGGAGGGGATCGAGCGGAAGACTCTGCCGGCGTCGTAGAAGGAGCCAGATATGGAGTAGAGTTCAACAAGCCGGTTCTGGAGGAAGGTGTCCCCCGATAAGCCACCGGCGAGTACCTTCCCGTGGATAGCTCTCCCTGGAAGACGGGCCCTGCTGGTGATGCAGGCTTGAAGGAGCTCTGCAAGGTGGGCGGCGACCTTAGCGGCGGCGGCGGCGGCGGCCATCGCCGCTCCGGCGGAGCCCTCCCCCTGCAAGCTCCTCCAGTGGCGTCTTCAAACGGCCGGCCGTTTGAAGATTTCAAAAAAGACATTCTTTCTACACCTTCCCCTCCTCAACCAGGGCCCAAGAAACGTAGGACTTGGTGTACCCTGGTGTTGTTTTAGCTAAAGTGCACTGGGGTCATATGACAGGGGATTGTACAGATGGACGGTGAAAGATTAAGGGGCTCTCAGTTATACAACCTGTCTAAGGAACATCACACCGAAGTGGCGCGAGGCTCTCTGTGGGGAGTGGGGAGTGGGGAGGAGAGAGAAGAGAGGCGGGAGGGGGCGGAGGAAGATTATCCAGGTGTTCCGTGGTGTTGTTTTAAATAAATTGTTCTGGGGTAATCTGAGTGAGGATATGTACAGGTGGACAGTGAGGATTAAGGGGCTAGCAATTATACGACGTGTCTAAGGAACATTATACCGAGGTGGCGCGTGGAGATTGTAAGTGTAGAAGGGGGGAGGAGAGAGAAGAGAGGCGGGAGGGCGGAGGAGGTTGAACAGCTGTTCCGTAGTGTTGTTTTAGTTAAAATATGCTGGGGCAATCTCAGAGAGAGATTGCACAGGTGGATGGTCAGAGATTAAGAGAGTCTCAGTTATAAGACGTGCCTAAGGAACGGTGTACCGAAGTTGCGCAAGACCTAGTGGGGGGGGCGGGGAGAGAGAGAGAGGAGAGGAGGGAGGGTCAGGAGCAGATGGAGGCGGAGGGAGTGGACTCGCAGGGGAGGGCGTTCAGGAACGCGGGTGAGATGTGGAGGGAGGAGATCGGTGGCGACGGAGAAGGCAGCGAGGACGCCGCCGGTGGTTACAAGCGCAACGAGTGGTATCGCAAGGGCATTACCTACTGGGAAGTAATCCTCCTCCTCTCTCTCTCCCTCTCTCTCTCCCTCTCTCTCTCTCGCTCTCTCTTTATATGTATATATATCTATCTATCTATCTCATCTCGCTCTCGCTCTGTTATTTGGTCCTGTTTCCTTTATGCGCATTCGGAGACGGTGTATCCGTGATTCTAAGGGGGGTGGTAATCGGTTTGCTTCTACAGGGAGTCGAAGCATCAGTGGAAGGGGTGTTGGGAGGTTACGGGTGCGTGAACGAAGTTGATGTGAAGGGAAGCGATGCCTTCCTCAGAACTCTGTTGCCCGAGCGGTTTGGTGCAGAGAAGCGGCACCTTGTTGCACTTGGTATTTTTTCACTCGACTTCGACATATTCTTGTGTCCCTCTTGTGTTACTAGTTTTGTGAACTCCATGAGAGTTTTTTCGCGCCTCAGAGTGATAGTTGCTTCAATCGGGGTAGGCGGCCGGCAGATGAGGACGGATGGTTTATAACTGAGTCTGTAAATTTGCTTGTCTCATGATAGAGAACATCGTATAGAAACAAGAAAATTTATATAAACTTGGTTGTCTTGAAAATGCGTCTGTAGATTTTCCTAGTCTCATAATTGTGCCCCTTGTATGATAAATGGTTATGAACTGACAAGGAAACCTCCTTCCGCGGAACACCATCTTAAAGAGTGAAGTCAACATAAAAGATTTGAGATTGATTGTTTTCTCATGATGCACATGAGAAATCATTGAGATTTATTGTAGTATGGATCAAAAAAAGGACGACAGTCATTGGGATTTACTTCAGAGAAGCTATGTACAGTTGGTTTGAATGTGAGGATACACATTTCTTTTCAGTACTCCTTTTTTCAAAAGCAAACTTTTTTTAAAAAAAATATTTTCAGAATTTTTATTATTATTTGAGAAATAGGTGTTTGTTGGCTCGAGCTACTATATTTTTTTTCTGATTACTCCGATGGCACAGATTGTGGTTCTGGGATCGGAAGAGTGACCAAGAACCTTCTCCTTACGTATTTCAATGAGGTGGGACTCTTAATGTTGCCATACGATTATATTATCATGAGAATTAATTATTGACTGCTTCAAATTATTGTTTTACACATCTACAGCAGTGCATTCCTACGTATTGTCCTTTATTATCTAGTGGAAGTTTTTATGGGGAGAGTTGGAATTTAGTTCCACGGTTCTGTTTTCATTCAAATGATTCAAAATAATTGAAAGCATGGTTTTTCAAATCAGCTCGACTGGGGAAATTTGTGGAAATTGGGAGGGTAAAAGTTAATCTTAAATACATGGATGGTACTCAAACACTAAAAGATTCATGAAAACTCGCGCAACTCTTCTGCAGTTGTTCCAGAGCAAAATATTAAATATTCTAGATTCATGGACTGCAGCCTCAAGGCATTCTATGCCAAATTTTCTAGGGTTGAAATATTTCTTCATTGAATGAAATTGGTGTAAATAATATCAGGCAAATTTTTGTTTGAAAAAATTCAGAGCCCGGTTACTCTTTTATATTATACTGACAATCATTAAATGGTTGGATGTGACTTGTAGGTTGAAAGAGATTTTTCAAAGGACTCGAAAATTTTGAGATAAAATTGTAAATTTTAATCTTAATTTATTGTGAAAGATGTATGTACAATTTAATGTTATCCAACTAATGTGTTGAGATTATATTACGATCTAAAAGAATATGCAATGAATTATATAAGCCGTTGATACCATTCACAGCAACACAAACGTTGTAGGCAAGCACAGAGCCTTCCTCATTGACAGCAACACAAACATCCTCACAATGGCAGAAGAAACCCTACCATATAGTCACAAAGGGAATAGTTTACAATTATCTTTCTGAAAGTCAATTTCTTTGGGAATTTTTAGATGGTCAAAGGCATCCTGAAGTTGGCGGTTAATATGAATTCGAAAATGATGAGGACTAGTTAATTTACTATCTTGGCTCTTGCCCTAACTAACTAGATCCCTTTTTTTTCATATATATATTCTTTTTAAAAAATAAGGGTTCTATCTGACTCACCCAAGGCCAACTTTTGAAATCATACTGCTAACTTTTTGACTAAAACCATTGATGAAACTGTATTTATCCTTGGCGTATTCGCTTTTTCACTGCATCCTTGTCCGATGACCAAGAAAGAAGTGCAGAGTTTCCGATCATATTGTGCACTGTTCCTCTCTTCGTACTTCACTTTGCTTTTGTTCACGTAGCCATATATTTCCCTTGGAATCGATACAAGAGGTGAACTGACGACACCGAAATCTCCAGGTTGACTTGCTCGAGCCTGTATCGCATTTTCTTGAAGCTGCTCGTGAGAGCTTAGCTCCTGAAGGCAGTGTGGCCGATGATGCCCACAAAGCTGCCAACTTTTACTGCATCCCTCTTCAGGTTGCCTACATTAACTGACCCTCTAATCTCCATCTCTACTCTGGTTTAGGCCTTTCTCTTAGTCATCATTTACCTCTCTTTTGTATACTCATGACAGGATTTCACTCCTGAAAGGGGAAGATATGACGTCATATGGATTCAATGGTGTATAGGGCATCTTACTGATGATGACTTTGTCTCCTTCTTCAAACGAGCAAAGGTACATGAACTACTATGATTTGCTTGTCATGCTGCACACTTCAATTATTTTGTCTTAGCTTGTTTTACTATTCAGTAAATAAAAATAAAAATAAAAGAAGAAAATCTCGTCTGAGCCTGTTTTTTCACGGTGAATCAAAGGAAAATTCCTGAGAAATATTTTTCGGTAGTCAACAAACGGGGTCAACCCAGCACCACCATCGGCATGATCTTTCTTTAATCTCCTCTAGAACTGTTCTTCATGGGTGGTGCTCTTTTAGTAAATAATTTGCGCATATTTGGCAATATGGTCATTTAAAGTTTTTATATCTCTATGGAATATGATTATTTTAAAGGAAACATTAAGGGTTCTTCCCATTTAAAGATTATCTCTGCCAAAGTTGTCATGTAAATTAATATCCTTGAAGATGACAAAAACAGAAATCATGATAGATTCACCACTCTGAAAATTAATATTTATGTTTATTAATTATTTCATCTAACCTGTTACGAACCATTTTGGGAAAGAAACATACTTCGTATTCCATATTTGTGGGAAAATCCCATCAATTTCTCTTGAGCTTAATAATCTATAAGCTAATCATTCTTTTTTTTTTGCAAAAAAAAATCCTTAATATTTATGTTTATTATTTACTTCATCTAACCTTTTACGATCCATTTTGGGAAAGAAAGAAACGTACCATCATGATGTCACTTGCTCCTCCTGTTGTATTCCAAATTTGCTAGAAAATCCCATCATTTTCGCTCGAGCTTAATAATATATAAACTAATAATTCCTTTTTTTGGAAAAAAAAGCTTTAATATTTCTGTTTATTATAATTTACTTCATCTAACCTGTTACGAGCCATTATGGGAAAGAAAGAAACGTACCATTATGAAGCCACTTGCTCCTCCTATATTCCAAATTGGTTACAAAGCCCCATCATTTTCACTCGAGATTAATAATATATAAATTAATCATTCCTTTTTTTCAGGTTTTAATCTTTCGTGTAATATTACCCGCTTCAATATTCGTTCATTTCATTGAATTCTAACGAATGAGCTGCTTGATTTGTCTCTTTTATGTGGTTCCACTCAGGTCGGCCTCAAACCGAATGGATTTTTCGTGGTCAAAGAGAACATTGCCCGAAATGGTACGCCATCCAAAACATCATTTCCATTAAATATTTTTTATTTAATGCGCACTAATAAAATCAAAAAATTATCGGGAAAATTAAATCCAATAAATGCACTTCATAAGTACTTCATAAATCCAAATAAATATTGCATCAATTTGATCATTAAATTGGTTTGATTTTTCTGTAAGGCACAGGAAAATCCATCTTTTTAAATTAAAACCTTATTTATTTATTTATTGGAGAAATCACTGCTATTGCAGGGTTCGTGCTGGACAAGGACGATCACAGCGTAACGAGATCTGATTTCTACTTCAGGCAGCTGTTCGGCAGGTGTGGGCTCCACGTCTGCAAGACCCGGGTATGCGTATGAAGATAAATAAAGCAATAAATAAATGCGTTAATTAATCGGTCAATATTACCTCTGATCTTTGTGGGCGACTTTATGTGAAAACCAGGATCAGAAGGGGCTCCCCCAGGAGCTCTTCTCCGTGAAGATGTACGCATTGTCAACGAAGAGCCCTGGTCAGAGCAAGGCTCACTCCAATACGCCCGCCATCATCAGGTGACGTGGGCGGGTCATCTCATGCCACCTGGCAGAATATCACCGAAAGAAACACGGGGTCGATGTGGTGAAATCGTGACCAATGGCAGCCGTCGGTCTGAACTTTTTTGATCGAATGGGCACTAGCCGTTAGGAGGGGGGGGGGGGGGGAAAGCGCGTCCGGGGTTTACCATTTGTCTACGCCGACCGCCGCCGCCGCCGCCGGCACGCCTGCGTGTCGCTCTCTCGGGCTCACCATTGAAGATTGGCTCCTTGCCACGTCGGCAAGGAGCTCGAGTTTCGAGGCTTATTTCCACGACCCATCAGATGCTTTTACACAAACGACCCCCAGTTTCTGGTCTACGCTTTGAATTGGTAATAACTTGGCGATCCACGCATGGGGCCCAGCCACCTCCGCCTGCCCCGCCGAGCTACATCTCGCCGGGCATGCCACCGTGCGTAAGCCCGATAGGATTTGAATATTTCAACGAATGGGAGTTGCACCACGTCATACTCCAAAATTGCTGCGTTTTCATTGCTTCGTCACTGTCGTGGATTGGAAGAGATTCAAGTGTAAAGGGGTATATGGTAATTCTTTATGAGTGAGACGGGGAGGGGGTGATAAATACAGGGGATTTTCCCCCCCCCTTAGGTTGTTACTGGACATAGGAGCTGAGTAGCGTGGCTTTCCTGCCAGGCGGAGGAGAGAGAGAGAGGGTGTCAAAGGGAGGGGATAGGGGGGGGTTGGTGAGCTTGTTGCGGGCGCGCGCTCTGGATATCCCGGGTTGCTTCGGAATCTGTGGTTGCTTTCCTTGCGCAATTTTCAGAAACCTTGGTGTATCCGCGCTTCCGGGAAGGTAGGTGGAGGGTGAATCTGCGTCTCGTGATCATTGGTGTTTTTATGCTGCTTGTTGTTCTCGCGCCGCCAGCGATTCGTGGCCGGATTTTTGGTGCTCGCGGGTGGGGCTGTCGTCCAGTTGGTGAAATGGCGAGGGAGGGTTCTTCGCCGTGTTTGATTTGTCCGTCTTCCGCTTAGGTTGGGGGAAGAACTCGGTCCGCGGGATCCAATTTGGTTCGTAGCTCGGGGTAATCTTGAAATCTGAATTGATGTGATGGGAGATCGATGGCAGTGAGGATTTTCTGGGTTTGATTTGTGTTTTCGTGCTTCCCCGTGGTTTGGCGATGAATTCTGTTGGCTGATGTTATGATCTGGGTCAATTGAACCATCTTATTCAGGGTTTTGTGCGACAGGATGTAGAAAGAAAATTCAGCTAAGTATGAGGAATTAAAGGTTGTGAAATATTATTCGTAAAGACGAGTTAGGATTTTCTGCGCGTATTTCATTTATCAAACTCTTTTCAACTCTTTTTTTTTCCTATAATCCATGGGGTACACCTAGATTACATTTTTTATATCGTACTTTTTACATTCTGATTCTCAGGGAATGATTGATCTATTCTCCATGGCTTCATGCTTCATTTGTGAATAATTCAGGAAACTAAGAACGCTCTGCTGAGAGAGTCTCTGCATCTGCTCGTAGATTTCCAGTTCAAAAGAGAGGGCGCTATTTCTTTTTCACTTGGGATGATGATATCTTGATCTAGATGGATTCCACGAGGAGCTGGTTTCGAAAATTCCAAGCTAGAGGGGATAAGTTGAAGTCAGATCCAGGAAAGAAGAAAGACGTGGAAAATGGCAAGGAGCTGCCGAAGCCTCCAAATGACGAGGCACCTTCGAACGTCACAAAGCAGAAGGTTGCCGCTGCAAAACAATATATTGAGAGCCATTATAAAGCTCAAATGAAGAGCTTGCAGGATCGAAAAGAGAGGTAGCTATTGTCATTTTTTTTCTCATCACAGGCTTGTGCTCGAAGGAACTTGATTCCAAATCTCTCAGGAAGGTTTTTCTTATGTGAAATCATTTGAATTCGTTGTAGTTATAGTGATGAAGGTTCAATCGATTTTTACTGTGGAAGAGGACGAAAAATTGATTCCATATTCTGAGGTAGTTGGATGCTTATGTTACTACAGATCGGCATAGCTTTCCTAGGATATGAATATCTGAGTATCATGCCTCTGTGAACTGGTGAAGCCAATGTTCGTATACATTCAGCATTTACATTATGAATCTTTGCGTAGAACATGTTTTTTATCAAAGCAAGTGAACAGGTTGGCGAAGGTTATTTCATTTTGTTCTCCAGGACTGCTAATATTGGCTTCTGTTCGCTCGATCAACCACTTTGTGTGTTTGAGCAGTGGAAATAATACAAAAGCACTTTGCTTTGCTGGAAACATCAATGATGAACAACCTTAATGTTAGACTAAAGAAATTGGTAAATGACTTGTGCAAAGTATTCCCTGACAAACATGACTGATGCAGTTTATGCTTGATGCTAATTAGAGATATTAGAATGCGAAATTTGATTTTAATGTCTTTTTAAATGCTGCGCTTTCTAAACATGAAAATACATCCAATATAATCCTGAAAATCTCTGTTTTAATTACGTTTCCCTAAATTTTTTTTATTTTTCTTAATGTGATGAAAACAATTTAGACGCTGGGTCCTGGAAAGGAAGCTTGCTGATGCTGAAGTCTCTGAGGAAGAGCAGCATAACCTTCTGAAATATCTTGAGAAGAAGGAAACAGAGTATATGCGCCTTCAAAGGCATAAAATGGGTGTTGATGACTTTGTTCTGCTAACCATTATTGGAAGAGGCGCATTTGGGGAGGTATGTCTTTGTTTCTCTGTCAGATCTGATACTTTTATCCCCTTACTCTTTTCAGTAGCTTCGTCTTCAAAAGAAGCTCCATTAGACATGAGAATAGTGTGCCACCTAAACGTTGTGATGTCCATTGGTTTAACAAGTTATTCTGTAGTAATGGAATCTATGATTGAAACTCTCATGAGATACGATTTTCATGTTCCTTATTCTGATAATTCTCATCTCTGGAATGAAGTGTGTTGTTTCTATCTCTATTGTGTCATTTTGTTTGAGAACTGATAACCAGATAAAAAATTATTTTAACGAAAAAAGAAAACCCGCAGTAACCATAATGCTAAAATTGGACAAAGTTGCTCTTTCTTGTGGAAATAGGGTGTCTCCAAATGTCACATAGAAATAACTTCTTGTGGAATGAGCATGTGTTGTTTCTTTTGATTCATTCTTCTACATGAATCCTTTTTTTCATTTACAAGTGTCTTTTTAGACAGTGATCGCCTTCCTCCTAAAGTATTCCCAATCGCTCAAATTTGAATCAAATTGTGCTTGTATTCTTATCATTATGGGTATTTATGGTTGTTTCATGCGATAAAGAGCATCTAATTAAGAGTTGGATTCGTAGTTATCAGTTTCCTAGTTGTTAGGAAGTTTCCTTGTTTTGTGGTCTTGGTAGTTGTATGTAATAAACAGCTATGATGCGAATACTTGTGTTTTTCTTCCGCATATCCTCCAAAGGTTTTGCGCCACTCTTCACGACATGGTATCAGTACCATGTTGTAGTCGTTGACTTCCAAAGAATCTAAATTTTGTTTCCTTCTTTTTGTCATAGGCTAGGGTTTAGCTGAGGGTTGCTTGGTTTACGACAACTAGGAGGATTCAATTGTTATGGACTCTTGATCACAGGGGAGAAGAATTGACAACAGAATCAAAAGCAGACAACAAATATTGCCACATGAAGCCCCTAGTTCGTGCCTTCTGTTCTTCTACTCTTTTCCGCTGGATGTGAGAGAGTAACCAAAGGTTGTCAGGAATTGTGAGAGAGTAGGCTGATATTCCCTACTCTTGTTTGCAAAACAATGACAGCCCTAGGCTGCTCTCTCACATTCAATGTAAAAGTGGTGAAAAATAAAAGTTACAAATCAGACATTGTTGATTTTTTTCTCCTATGGTTGAGCACCCAAATCGATGAAATCTTCTTAGTTGTTGTGAACTGAGCAACTATCAGGTAAACCCTAGGCTATGGTAAAAGAAAGCGAACATTAAATTTTCTAGAAGCCAGTGACTACAACCTAGCTCTGATACTATGTCGTGGACAATGGTGCAAACCCTAAGTGAATATCTAGAGGAGAAACATTACCCGCACTCACATCATTGATGACTGTTATAAATAAGCACCAGTGCCACAAAAAAAAAGCTACCTAACTACAAGGGAACCGATGAATAAGAACCGAACTCTTAATTATACACTCTTTCTCACAAATTTGAATCGCATGTTGCTGGTATTCTTGCCATTATGGCATTATGGTTGTTTCTGATAATTCCCTTGATGCTGTTTAAGGGTGTAACATTTCTCTTTTTGCTAAGTTAGCTTCTTCTTCAGTTGGGTCCTCTTAACCCAACGAGAGGTCTAATGATTTTTGTGCCTTTTACTTTCACGTCTGTATACTTTGTTCAAAATATTTACTGTGAAGTTTTTGAGGAATGATAAAGTTCATTCTAATTTTTCTTCATATTTAAGGAAATTATTTCACATTATAAATTCAATTGAACTTCGAATATTTTGCAACGTGAATCTCATCCTCTTAGGTAGGTACATTAAATAATGATTGATTCATTCCTTGCAGCATTCCACTCTTGAAGCATTTACAACTTTCTTGTACTATGTGATAGATTGAGAGATTGTATCTTTGTGTAGGTGAGGCTTTGCAGAGAAAAGACCACTGGTCATGTCTATGCAATGAAGAAACTTAAGAAATCAGAAATGCTTCGAAGGGGCCAGGTAGTACTGCACCAGGCAACTTCTTACATGCGATGTTTTCCTTTTATTCTTACTTTTCTTATCCTGCGACCTTTGGAAGGTGGAGCATGTAAAAGCTGAAAGGAATCTCCTCGCTGAGGTCGATAGTCCTTGCATTGTCAAACTATACTGCTCTTTCCAAGATGATGAGTATTTATATCTCATCATGGAATACCTTCCGGGTGGAGATATGATGACATTGCTGATGCGTAAGGATATCTTGACAGAAGATGAGGCTAGGTTTTATGTCGCCCAAACAGTATTAGCTATTGAATCTATTCACAAGCATAACTACATCCACAGGTACTTATTCTTCTGTTTTTAGAATTCAACTTAGGAATGATCTCTTGATGCTCAATAACATTGTGCCTAAGTTATCTGCATGTTTTTTTTATCTTTTTTCAGGGACATTAAGCCGGACAATTTATTACTAGATCGTTATGGACATATGAAGCTTTCTGATTTTGGATTATGCAAACCACTTGATTGCAGTAGTCTCCCTAATCTCAGTGAGAATGATGCAATTGGAAGAAATTACAAGCCTACATTGCAAAGTGATAGGCAGCCAATCTCATCCGCTATACCAAGGCGTACACAGCAGGAACAACTAATGCATTGGCAGAAGAACCGAAGAACATTGGTAGGTTGTGTAATGACAGTTTGTCTCTTAAGCACTTCGAATTTTGTCTTGTTTTTCTTATTGTTGTATTTATGCATAGCTTCGCATTGGAGGGAATCTTTGACATGTATGAATTACGACACACAGGTCTACTTGAGGATCCACCTTTTTACGGAGACCTAATTTTTGTTCCCTTAAATTAGAGAACTCGTTGATGATGTGTTGTATGTCCCTGGATTTTATCAAACAATTGTCACGTATGACATCAACACTGACAATTCTAAATTTTTTTGGTATAATTTAATTTTATGCATCTGAATAATTGCTATGCTGTTGTTTTGTGGTGAATTCGATCTTTTCCTTGTCGCTATCTCGTTTCAATGTCCTCTGATAGTTTATTTATTTTTTATGTTGTTTATATAGTCTGTCATTTTTAAAAGAATATTGTTGTTACTTGAAAACTAAGCTAAAATGATCCCAATGTAGGCGTATTCAACTGTTGGTACCCCTGATTATATTGCCCCAGAAGTATTGCTGAAGAAGGGATATGGGATGGAGTGTGATTGGTCAGTAATAACATATATTGTACGGTAATTTTTTTTTGGAATGTGTGTTTATTATTTTCCTTTTTAGGTGGTCCCTTGGGGCAATCATGTTCGAGATGCTCGTTGGCTATCCACCCTTCTATTCAGAGGATCCAATGTCAACCTGCAGAAAGGTACACCCGTCGGCGCATGCAATCTTTTGCTTTTCATAATGGGTAAACTTTGTGAAATTTTTAGCTATCCTGGCATTTGATTATTTGATGAGTTGTTCACAAATCGTCGGGGTGATGACACATTTGGTCTATCAATCGTACAATTGCATGGATTCAGTAGAAATGGCAACATAAAAGGTTCAATTGCCCAGGAGCGTTCTGTTACAAATCGTACCCCACAAGTATTACGAGTTCTTCTCCAGAACAAAGTCTGTGGTAGTTATATGCTAATGTTATGTTCTACCCAATGTCTGAGTGCCAATCTGTGTAGTCACTGACATGTCTAAGACGAGAAACTTTAGACCTGCTTGTGTAGGTGGCCTAAGTGGGCCCTCTAAAGCTTTGTGCTTAAGCTCCAACTCATGCAGCCGGCAATAGTTAATGTTAAATTTATTACTCTTATTTTAATTGGATATGAGCTAGAAGTTTTTTTTTCATTTTCAGAAATGCAACAACTTTCTTAGGAACTTCAGTGGCGGTCTCTGACATCACACTATAATCTTCTATAGCACTTCACTTTGATATTTTTTCTCGAATAGAGTCTGAAAGGAGATAACCTTTGTCTTCTTAAATTTCAGTTTTCTTGATGACCATTTTCCCACGCATTTACTACAATGACAATTTTAAGGGAATATATGGATATCTTGGAGAAGCGATTGTGATAAGTGGACCATCAAATATATATTATCTTGTGTGTCAAGTGATGTTTGCACTCTCTGATCTGTTATAGCTTGATCTTGTCCGTCAACAAGTTAAAAAACGTTTTGCCCTTCTGCCTCCTTTATTTCTCATGCTTTTACTCTTCGTATTTAACTTGTGTTCTTAAGTATATGGACGTATTGGGCAAGATGTGAGGAGAAGTACCGAGCCTGATCCATTCAGTCGCCATCCACTTATAAAGCGTTCTTCCTGGTTTATAGCCTGAGAAAATATAGGCAACTACCAGTTCAAAGTTTTCCTCGTTGTGTGTCAATGTGTGATCAACAACTATGCATTTTATGGTCCCATAGACTATAGGTTGTCTCTTAATGAGATTTATGTGCACTCGGTGTTGAAAGGATTGATGATATGTCAGTCTAGCATTTGGATTCCTACAGTCTCTGCCTTTTTTCGTGCTTAATGTTATCCTATTGGTGGAAATTTGAGAGAACAAAAATAGTAAAACGGAAGCTCTCGTGGATGAGTGATTAAATGGTGGATGTGTTACTACTAGTCAGTTATTGAATCCTGCAACAAATAGACCTTCTCATGCCTTGCTCGTACCTATTTAAGGTAGTTTTCTAGGGCCGCTTGAGTTGTTCAAAAACTGATCGAGCTTTATCCGTTCAACTGATCACAAATGGATAAAAATGCCCACAATTAGCCATGAAATCTGTTTGTGGCTATGCAATTAGGATTATTTTTTTGGACTGAATTTTTGACAGATTTTTCTGATACAATATCATGTCTTTTCACAACAGTCTAGTCCAGTTCTCTAGTTGACCATCTGCCTGTTGTTATAATTTATGCCTGTCATGGTCGAATAAGCTATACACTACAGATCTTGTCAAATATGTCGGAGAAAACCACCATAGTTTCGCACAAGACCTAGTTAAAATGCCAATATCCGTTTGCTAGCTTAAGATCCAACACAGTGTTCTAGAAATTTTGCACAAATCTTTAGCTTTTAACGAATTATTTGCTGCTACTTAAATGACAAGGAGTTGAGCTTATACATAAGCTGCTGTTGTTTTCCTTGTAAATTTTGATGGAGAAAATATCTGGTACCTTGGTTTTTTGCCGAATTTCAGCTTGTACCTGCTCTCAGTTGGATAATTTTTTTATTACACTCTTCATAATCCAGTGACGATTTTATTTCAGCTACATGAAAGAATAATAATAATAATGATAATAATAATAATAATAACTAATGATACCCTACCACTTTGTACGACTGTTCTTGGGCTTGGGTCAGCCTCTTGATTCACTTCATGTTATTGATATCACCAAAGTTTGAGACCTTGGAACTGTACCAACACAGAGTGACTTTGAATGGCCAAGTTTGACTCATTTGTGTCATGAGGAAGACTTTGGAAGACTTTGACTCTTCTACGTGGTCTTTTTTGACTTATTGCCCCTGATATGTATGTAGATTGTGAACTGGAGAACCCATTTGAAATTCCCCGAAGAGGCAAAGCTCTCTGCTGAAGCCAAAGACCTCATCTGCCGACTTCTGTGTAACGTGGAACAGAGACTTGGAACGAAGGGAGCTCATGAGATAAAGGTTCTTCCCCCCCCCTAAAATCCAGATATGCCTGTGTTCTCTCTCAAAGGGTTGACCAATGAAACGCCGGAGGTGGAAAATGGGGTGTTCATCTCGTTGACTTTTTACAGGCGCATCCATGGTTCCAAGGCGTTCAGTGGCACAAACTGTACCAGATGGAGGCTGCGTTCATCCCTCAGGTCAACAATGAGCTGGACACCCAGAATTTTGAGAAATTCGAGGAGGTTCGTGTTTTCTCTCTCCACTCTTTGAATCTCGAGATTTCTCAGGAGTATGATGAATGGGAAGGGCCCCGGTGACTTTCTTGAAAGAGAAAAAAAACGGGCCGGGTAGATTGTAGCTCATTTGGGCGAGAATATTATTTGGTTTCTGATTTTACTATTACTATTATTAATTTTTTGGGTAGAACCAAGGGAGGATCCTTTGATTAGGGTTCTTGGGCTTTATAGTCTTCGTCTAAATTGATGTTTTTTTCCAACTCTAGAGAGAGAGAGAGAGAGTTTTGCATATTTCACCAAAAAATAATATTTCTGCTGACGGCTTTTAGGTTTATATTTGAATAGAATATTATTTGATTTCTGATTTATTTATTTTTCTTTTTTTTTTTGGGGTAGAACAAATGGAGGATCTTTTGATTAGGGTTCTTGGGCTTTAAAGTTTAGGTCTAAATTAATGTTTTTTTCTTCCAACTCTAGTGAGAGAGAGAGAGAGAGAGAGTCTCGAACATTTCACCAAAAAATGATATTTCTACGGACGGATTTTAGTTTATATTTTATTTAATTGTTTTATCTGCTGGGTTCCACGAAATCAGAAAGAAACTGGAGTGAGTATGCAGAGTTATTCTATGCAGTATGTCTGTCATATTCTGACGCCAATGCATGTGGTTAACTCTAGGCTGAGGCCCCAATGCAGACACCGTCGAAATCTGGCCCTTGGAGAAAGGTACCCGCCGCCGCACAGACCTCGACTCTCTCTCTCTCTCTCTCTCTCTCTCTCTCTCTCTCTCTCTCTCTCTCTCTCTCTCTCTCTCTTGATGTGGCTGATTTCTGATGATCCGAACGAACCTCTTCGTCTGTACCAGTTTCCTTCCTAGAACAAGCAGCTTCTTTTCTCTGTGGTCGGATCACTTCACCTCACCTCACCCCCTTCTTTCTTCCCTTGCAGATGCTCTCGTCCAAGGATGTCAACTTCGTCGGCTACACGTACAAGAACTTCGAGATCGTCAATGATCATCAAGTTCCTGGCATCGGTCTCTCTCTCTCTCTCTCTCTCTATCTCCTGCTTCTCTCTGTCCCTCTCTCTCTATCTCCTGCTTCTCTCTGTCTCTCTCTATCTATATATCTCTTCTCTCACTCTCTCTCTCTCTCTCTCCTCTCTCTCTCTGTGGCTAACCCGGGATTATTTTTCTGTACTGTGCAGCGGAGCTGAAGAAGAAGAACAACAAGCCGAAGAGGCCGTCGATCAAATCGCTCTTCGGTATGCAGAGCCTGCTCCTCCTGCTGCAGGACCACCCCCCATTTTCTCTCTCTCTCTCTCTCTCTCTCTCTCTCTCTCGCTAAGAATTTTCGCCATATTCATCCTCGTTCTCTCTCTAGAGTCGGAGCCGAGGGATCAGCCGGTGGTCCAAGGGAGCTTCCTCAACATGCTGCCGAGTCGGCTTGAAGTCCCCGAGGTCCCTAATCGGCCCACCCACTCGAGCGGTAGGCCTACCCACTCGAGCGGGAGGCCCCCCATGCAGCCACCGCTGCCGCCGGCACCGACCGCCGCCCGGAGAAGATGATCTCGGCAGCGCCGCCTGCCTCCCACTATGACTGTCCATTCCCAAATCAGGTTCCGCCTTGTCCCTCTTCCCTTCCATTTTTAGCCTTAATTTGCAGAATCAGCCTTCCCCCGCTTACATTCCTGAGCTTCTCCCCTGACTATTTGGCCCTCTCTCTTCCGCCTCTCTTCTCTCTCTCTCTCTCCTCCTGTAAATTTCTCTACTGCTTTCAGGATCCTTGGTAACCCAATCAGGATCGTCCGTTAGGATTTGCGGAGTCTGATATGCTTCTTCTTCTTCTTCTTCTCTCTCTTGGTTTTTCTCTCTTTTGGTTGATTTTATAGAATAAATAAATGAAGAACTGGGATTGGGAGGGATGAGAAAGGTTTGTGACGGGCCGGCCCTTGCTGAGGCCCAGGCCCAGAGCAAAAGCCTGGCAATATTTTGGCAAACCTGGTTTACATAGAGAGAGAGAGAGAGAGAGAGAGAGAGAGAGACGTTATATGGATGGATTTAATAAAGTTTTCTTCACATTATCCCTCTCTAACCTGGCTATATCGCGCTCCAATTCTCTCTCTCTATCAGCCTGGTTGGACTACACTTGACCCGCCAAGTCGAGTTCCTCCCCACGCGGCAGGCGAGCGCAGGAGCCCGTCACGTGAGCTGGATTGTGCCTGCAATTGGATCTACCGCCCAAGGGGGAATATCTAATATAAAATGCCATTATTTGCCTTTGGTTCATTAATTAGAGCATCTCTGGGCACAAACTACCACGTGGCTCGCTTTCCGACAGGCTTTCCCCGTGGCAACCCGGGGAGCTCCCATACCTATTAGAGCGAGAAAGAAGAGAGAGAATGGGCTCTGTATATCTGACGTCAGACCCTAGGTCTCGAACCGGGCCGGGCCAGTACTATCTTCGGCCCGATCCGAAGTAGAGAGAGGTAGAGAGAGAGAGAGAGATGGCATCTACAGAAGCTATGCATGGCTGTGAACGCATTTATGTGTATTAGAGGGTGAGTATATATAAATAGTAATATAATGTTGAAAGATAGGCATATAGTGAGATGAGGGGGGGATGGGCGGGCATATGTGTGATGCCTGCTGGCTATAGATAATATAAACTACACCCGAACAAACAGCAGTCTCACCCCGGCGGGGATCCCCTTAACTGCTGCTTCTCATGGCCTCATCAATGCGGTGAGCCCTTATGGTCAACTCTTAGGGTAGAGAAAGAGAGGGAGGGAGGGAGATATAGAGAGGAGAGAGAGTGAGGGAGATATAGAGACAGAGGGAGGGAGAGGGAGAGAATTGGAGAACAGAGATGTAGGTTCTGGTTCTGGGTGGAAGACTACAGAAAACTTAACTTGATACTCTCCAATGCGATCGTAATGAACAGAACCCGGCTGGTGTTTCTCTCTCTAGGCTCCACTGCGGCCACTCGAGCTGCATCTGGTCGTCGAGCGAACAGAAAATCCAGCCCATGCTGCTCCGACGATCTCGGCTTGACTTTAACCTCTGGAAAGCGACAATTTTGGAGAGTATTGAAGAGTTGGGTGGGAAGAGTAGTCGAATTTTTTTATAATCACATATTAATTGAGTATTACTCCATGCGTGGGTATCTTTACCGTTGGCGACGACTTCATGATTTGTAGGAATCCTGCGTCTGATACCAGGGTCAATGACTCCAAAGTCCATAGTAGTTCCTCTCTGGATTGTGGTCCAGGGTTAGATAATGCCCACTCTGAACACTCAGTGCCCATTTGTTATTACTACATGGTTGAACAGTGTCATACAGTCTCCTCTCTCTCTCTCTCTCTCTCTCTCTCTCTCTCTCTCTCTCTCCCTCCCTCCCTCCCTCCCTCCCTCTCTTTCTCTCTCTCTCTCTTCCTTCTTCTCTCCATTTAGGTGAGTCATAGATTAAGCGGCAATGGGGACTCAGCGGAGTGCCCCCTATGGGGATTTGACCTCGCGAGGCCCCGGCCCGTTGACCTCTCCATATGAGGGTGCTTTGAGGGATTTCTTGGATCTGAACGCTGATCGGAGTTGTTGGAGTCTCAGAGAGAAAACTTGGACTGAGAGCGAGAGAGAGAGAGAGAGAGAGAAGGGTGAGACAGTGAAAGGTCATAAGGTGAAGCTCCGATCAGACTAGCTTCCAGGAACAAACTTTTTGGCCTTGGTGGTGAGGGTTAAGGGACTTTATTGGAAGATATGGTGGAGCTCAAGGAGGAGAGAGTTCGTTGAGCAGATCAACACCTGTCAGGAATCTAAGAAACGAGTAAGTTCAGAGGGTTCATGATCATCAAACCCACATAACGTTGAAACTTGCTGATTTTGGGCCATCAGAAGTAGAATAGAGAGAGGGAGAAAAAAAAGATAGATAGAGAGAGAGAGAGAGAGTGGAGAGGTAGGGAGGGAGGGAGGGAAGAGAGGAGAGAGAGAGAGAGAGAGTGGAAAATTAGAATGGTCGTGGCCGTAGGAACGGTAAAAGAAATGGAAGAACGGAGACAGGGGGAGAGTGTTGGGGGAAGAGAGAGAGAGAGAGAGAGAGAGAGAGAGAGAGAGAGGGAGGGAGAGGGAGTATCGAATGGACTACTAAAAGAAGAACAAACAGAAAGGGTTAAAACGAAGCGTTCGAAAAATCTAGACAACACCATGTCCAACAGTGCATTACGTCATAATATACGCATCCTGACGATGCTCCTCTCTCTCTCCCCCTATTTAGTATACATTTGTCTTTCTATCTTTCATGATCAATCTTTACCTATCAAAAAGAGTGTCACAAAAGTGTCAGCTTCTGATATATTAGAGATAGGGTAAGCGAAACACAAGAAGCAAACGCGAGGGAGAGAGAGAGAGAGAGAGAGAGAGAGAGAGAGAGAGAGAGAGTTGTCTCCTTCCCACCAATCTGTATCCAAGTTTCAGAGAAAAAAAAGAATCCCAGACTAGATAGAGTCCGGCTTCTGATGCGTTCTTCTCCTGAATCTTGTTCATTGTTAGATAAACACCGTCTTATTCGACTGCCGGAGCTCTGCTATGGAGGAGATGTGCAGCTGCTTCTGGCAGAAGATGGATGCTGACCATGGCGATCTCGGCGACGTTGTCCGCCGCGGTGCCGGCGGAGGCTGCGGAGTGCCTCCACGTGCCGGCCAACACGTGCCAGAGCTTGCAGGCTTCCCTCCACCGGAGAGATCCAACGACGACTTTGGAGACCCCTTCTCCAGCTTCCGCGACCCTCTTCTCCATGATCTTGGTGGCGGCGCGGCCTTCTTCGGCGGCGCAGATGCGGTGCCGGTGCTTGGCCAGGCGCCAGTGGTGGGTAGTGGTGGCGACTTCTCTAGGGTTCTGCAGATCTCATCCGCTGCCAAGGCAGCTGCACCCACGGTGTCTCCTCCTGCAGTGTTTACACCTTCCGCCATCCTCAGCGGCGAGATGGCGACCTCTCCTCTGGACCAGGGGGAGTTTCAGATCTCCTCGCCTCCGAGTCCAGACATGAAAAGAAGGTCTTGATTTACTTCTCTAAATTGATTTCCATCACCGTCTATCTGGGTTCTGGCGAGATCTAACTCTGGATTCTAGGCGAATAGACAGCTCTTCATATCGATCTAAGAGTTTATCTCTCTATTGTCCATATCCCGGGCTCGAACATTTCACGGACCAGTTCGAGAACCTAGCGTTCCTTCAGGGGAAAAACTTTTAGGGTTTTTCAGTCTTCTCCATGAAACATTTCCGTCGTTCCCCAATACTTGTACCCGTGAACCTATTAACTTCATGCAATGGGCATGTAAAACGAGACTTTTGATCATTCTCCTCTCATTCTTAGCTTTGATGTGCGCGATGAAAAGGCCTAGCATTTTCTCGGAATCAAATAGGAAACCTTAAGCTGTTCTATAAGATAATCTGTGCTGTAGAGGAAAGATAATCTTCGGGGTAACAGTGTATTGATGGGAGACCTTGAGAGAACAAAACCTAGTAGATTTGATAGAAAGGGATGACTGAAAAGACTGTGATCTGAGGACACACTCACCCTCGGTCTCCATCTCTCTTCTCTCTCTCTCTCTCTCTCTCTCTCTCTCTCTTTCTTTCCCCAGAGAATGTTGCCTGCGATCTTGGCTTTGATGACAAACCCCAGTAGAAAGTGCAAGCATATCACTCCATAAACCCACATTATCCTTTATGAGAGCAATCAAAACCTCATCTTCCTTTCAACTCGCAAAGGCTTCACTTTTACGGTCATTTGCGTTGATAATATCTGAGATGGGTGGAATTCGCCCGTCATCCGGAAGGATCTCCCAGATATAATGACTTGGAAAGAAGGAGCGCCGGGAGATCTCTCTTTGTCTTGCTCTTTCCTCCGTCCTCATTAGTCCGCATAACAGAGAAGAATCTGATGCCCCCTTTGTCACACAGGAAAAGCCAGACCAAGAAGGTGGTCTGCATCCCTGCACCACCAGCGAGCAGTAGCAGACCAGGCGGAGATGTCATCCCCCCTGACCTGTGGGCGTGGAGAAAGTATGGGCAGAAACCCATTAAGGGTTCTCCCTATCCAAGGTAATTTCCAATTTTGAATCCCCTCTATCCGACCTTATCATAGTACTATGATCTTAAAGAGGAAAAGAAAATGGTCTTAGAGACGAGTTATGGAGCCTACCGTTGTTAAGATGCGTTCATGTGGGATGAAGAGATGAAGGAGAGAATCTTTGCGTCTCCACAATTATTTTGGAACAGTAATCAATCTGAGATCTTCTTTTTAAATATGAGAGTTTCATCTATGCGCTTGATATTTTCTATCATAAGAAAATTGCAATTTTGATGTTTTTTTAATCTCGGTTTTGTGATTACGCCATCAGTGCTTATGATCTTTTCAGAAAGGGCACAGAGAGAGAGAGAGAGAAGCCTGATCTTGGAGGGGTTGAAAATGGTGATAGAGATGACAATTATGTTCTCACACTCGCTCATCAAGATTAGGGCACTTGCGAATGAAGCGACCGAGGAAGAAGATATCATCGCTTAGAAGAAGGATGGTTCCGAGGTTTACCGAGGAAAACGAGTATTTTTCATATATTTCCGAGATTATACCATTAGCCCATATTCTAGTATTAATCAGAAACTACTATGAGCCTTCTCCCTCTAATCACTGTTAATTGGTTTACAATAACAAAGTTGTGAAATAGTTCGAATGCTCCGAGAGAGGGGATGTCTAATGGCGGTCTCTGCGTTCGATTCAGGGGTTATTACAGGTGCAGCAGCTCGAAAGGGTGCTCGGCGAGGAAGCAAGTGGAGCGGAGCCGGTCAGACCCCAATATGCTAGTCATCACTTACACCTCAGAGCACAACCATCCATGGCCGACCCAGAAGAACTCCCTGGCAGGTTCCACGAGGTCTCAGCCAGTGAGAAGTGGTGCCACCGCGATGAGGGTGGGTTCCTCTAGTAACCAGAGGCCGGCTGTGGGGGAGGCGGCGGCGGCGGCGGCGACCGCCGCTGAGGGTCTGTTCGCCGGTTTGAGAGAGATGGGGATAGCAGGCGAGGAGAGAGAAGGACCGAGAACGGGCGCTACTGCAGATAGGTTCGCCATGTTCGACTGGGGAGGAAATCCATTTGGGGAAACTAAGAACTGGGGTCTATAGAGAGAAAGGAGAAGCCAGCAGCACCTGGTAGGGGTAGGAACATCTCTGTAGATGGTCTGCTTTTCTTCACGTCGGTGAAATTTCGACCAAGCTCTCCCTCTCTCTCTCTCTCTCTCTCTCTCTCTCTCTCTCTCTCTCTCTCTCTCTCTCTCTCTCTCTCTCTCTCTCTCTCTCTCTCTCTCTTCTCTCTCTCTTTCTTTCTCTCTGACTCGATCTCTCTACGTATCTATTTGTCTAGCTATTCTCCTCACCTCTCCGTGTACCATCTATTTGTTTATCTACTGTCCCTCTATCTGCTCTCTTTCTCTTTCTAACCTTGGATTTCATTGTTTAACCCTGCTGCTGTTATTTAACAGAAAAATATGCCATTTATGAGGGAAAGAGAGGCGGGTCTTCTGCCTCTGGCTGGTGACAGGCCGTCTGAGACCACGACCTTTGAAATTGGGTGCATTGCAGGATGGGACAGAAAGCTGAGGAACAGAAGCATGCCACAGTTTAGGACAAGTACATGGCTCAGATATGACTGGAGAAGCTTTCTCTCTCTATAATATATACATATATATATCTCGCTGTCCCCCTCTCTCTCCTCTCGTAGAAGCCAAAATAATGCAGAAATATGGACGTGGGGAGGGAGACGAGCTGTAGGGGGATTCCGCAAAACAACCCAGTGACGTCTCCTCCTCCGACAGCCAACGCCATCTAAAGAAGCTGACGACGGGGATTCTGCTAGAGAAGAGATACAGACACCCTGCCTTAGGGTTTCTCTCAGCTCTCTGCCGTCATCGCCCTTCCACTTGGGCGGCGGCACTCTCTCAGCTACCTGTAAACCAGCCAATCTGCCTCAGAGCCTCCCTCCACCTTTCACAGGCTACTACATGCACGTGCGTCAGCTCGCTCCGCTCTGGGCACGAGGGGACCCTGCACGTGTGCATGCATCATCCATTCATCCATGCATGCATCACTCGGAGATCGGTGAATCTAAGCCGTTCAAATGTTGTGATTTCGTCATCTTCCCTTCGTAGAGAGAGACACACGCAGACAGACACAGACGCGAAAGAGAGAGGGAGACAGAGTGAGAGCTGCCTAAAGATTTCAGGCCGTGAGGGGTACCCTTGTAGTGAGATGATGTTAAAACCTCGACGGACCTAGGTCAAGATTCACAGCCGCCAATCAATTTCGATAAGGCACGAGCTCGCATGATCAAACAATCTTCTGATCAGTTATCGAGGGCCGTCTGATTCAGACAGAGAAAGAACGATTCAGAGGGGGGACCCCAACGAGAAATTCTGAATTTATGGGCAATTAGGTTCCCCTAATGCCGGTGGTTGTGCATAATTATGTATACTTACGCATTAATGAAGGTGTAGTTCTGAGAAATAACGAAAGTCTCCAATCGGAGGTCATCTCTTCATGCCCAGAAGGATTTCCCTCTCTCTCTCTCTCTCTCCCACGCCCAGCTGAGAAGACTCTCCTTGACTCTTCGTCGGCAAATCATGGCATACACAGTGAAGTTAAGAATGGCGCAGCATACCACTCTGGCACCACTGCAGACCACACTCCTCACAAGCGGAACAACACTCTTACTCCCTCCGTCATTTCATCGCTCTCTCTCTCTCTCTCTCTCTCTCTCTCTCTCTCTCATGCAGTGGCAACGCCCACGGCTGCGTAGAGGTTCCGAGCCCGGAAAGCGTTGTTGTTCGCGCCCGTTCCGGGCCGGCTGTAGTACCCCGTACTCCTTATTGTCCGTCGGTCAGAGGAGAGACCAATCTCGGCCATTTTCAAGACTCTGCCAGTATCGTACATCAGAAAAGATCTTCTCTCTCTCTCTTTTCTTCGTTTCTCTCTCCCTTCCCTCTCCCGAATGAAAGCCCAAACCCTAAAACCAGTCGCGTTTCTGCATCTGGCATCTCTTCCAACCATCTATCCCTCTGCTGCGTGAAAAGAGGAACAAATTGTATCTCTCCTCTCCTCCTCATCTCTTCTCACTCTATTGATCAACCTCTGGGTCTCTCCTCTCGACTCTTTCCAAGTCTAAATCAGTCCTTACAATGGTCAGCTCTCTCTCTCTCTCTCTCTCTCTATCTATCTATCTATCTATCTATCTATCTCTCTATCCATCAATCCATCTATCTATCTCAATCTGTCTCTCACTCTATGTCACCGAAATTCGAAGCATCACTCTCTGTACGATATTTCTATTTCTCGCCGAATCCCCGATCATCACCGTCTCTGCCCCCACCTTCTCTCGAGCGGAACCTGCAAGCATCAGTGTCTACACTTTTCTCTCTCCACCCCTTCCCCCCTCCCCCCCACCCCCAGTCTCCTCCCGCACCGAAACTCCAGGCACCACTCTCCACAATACTCTATTTCTATTTCTCCCAGTCATCGCCATTTCAACCCCCACATTCTCCTACAAGCATCAGTCTTTAACTTCTCTTTCCCTCTCCCTCTCACCGAGCTCCCAAGAATCACTCCCGACCCTCGTCCACACCCTAAAACTCTCTCTCTCTCTCTCTCTCTCTCTCTCTCTCTCTCTCTCTCTCTCTCTCTCAAATTCAACAAATGAACGTACAATCTGTATGCTGGAAGTCGCCCCCCGCGACCTTTGCCACGACGTCATGATGACGTTCTATGACCGACGTACCCATCTTGCTAGACATGATGAACTCTCCGAAAATCCACATCTCTTCGTAACATATTTATCGGCTATTCCGTCATATTCTAAAGTTTCACTATTTTTCACACCGTGTGAGGTCGTGCTCTCAAGTTTTTTTTGTTTTATTTATTACCAAATGGAATTATTATTTTCAAAAAAATCAAAAAATGCTACTGATAATTACCCCAAATACGTGCAATAATAACTTGGTATTCCTTCATCCTAAATTGGGATTTTCTACCATTTTAAGAATATTCTTTTTTCGTGGGAGAAAATAGTAACCCAGAATATTACAAGCATATAAAAATATATATTATGAAACAATAATTATCATTCGTTTTACTTTTAAAATACGTGTCAATATGCTAATTTAAATAAATCAGGACTTTAATCAATATAATTCCGTTGCAAAGAAAGAACAGTCAACTCCTCAAGAACATGGAAGTTGTCGGCCACATGCCAATGCAGCAGGTTCCCTTGCCACATGGAGGCTTTGGATAATTCCACGTGGCACATGCATAGCCTATACTAATCATATAAATAACATAAAAATGAAAATAATATCAGTTTTTATAAATATATTTTTTCATTCCCTCCTGGACCCAACCTCAATCGAGAAAAAAAAAACAATAAAATGGAATTTTTGAGAAAATAAATCCGAATATATGAAAATTAAGGTTTCTCATTGCCAAAGCGGGCTCTTTTTTTGTTTGAGTGATTTTTTGGGGAATATATTTGGCGGGTCTTCAGATGGCTTCTTCAGAGTCACAGGAGGTGAGACGACCGGAGTGTAGGAGGAGGCAGCGATGATGAGGGTTGGAACGATGGTGCCGCCGCTGGTGGGTTCAATCCGGAGGGCGGCATTTTTCTGCAGATCGGCGATGGAGCCTGGTGGCGGGGTGGCCATGGTTCAGGGAGCTTCCAGAGGAATTGGGCTCGAATTCGTGAGTCATTTCCGTGTTCTGCGTCTCGTTTAGGTTGCATGTTTGAGGTCGCGCCATCCTCAACAGTTTCAGGGGCTCTGCAGTCGGGTGGAATCAATTAATTATGTTTGGTTTCTGGTTTTTTTGTTCCCCTCGGTTGCGGAATTTTCCTTTCTGGATATGATTCGCAACTCTTGATGCCGATGTGCGGGAAAGGAGTTGAATCCCCTGATAAATTGCCGCTGTCAGAATGTTCTCCTTTACATTTTGGCGTGAGTTTCTCTTTAAATTGTATCAGATTTGAACTGGTGGTGGTCGCCGAACAGACAGATTTATTTATCCGTGAGAACCCTAGGTCATCTTTAGCTGCCATGGTGAGTTTCGACGAATGCCAAGAACACAACCGCTTGATGTCGACAGAGATCGATCAGCTCTAGGTTCTTCTATCTTGATTTATTGTATCTTGTGCATTCCAGTTATTTTTTTTCTCCATGAACAAGTATTCGGCATACGTTTCATGCTCTTGAATCCCTTTGAATATAGGTCAGACAACTCTTGGAGAAGAAAGAAAAAGGGCAGGTTATTGCAACTTGCCGTGATCCGAGCAGGGCTTCCTTCCTTCAAGAACTGAAAGGCAAGTATACCGAACGCCTCGACATCCTGCCGCTGGATGTGACCGATGAGAGCTCCATAAAGGTAGCTTGATTTTTATACTACGTGGGAACATATATTTCAGATATTTCATTGAAAACTTAACCTTCTTCATGAACCAAGATGCTCGATACCTAGTTTCCTTCTTGCCTCCAGAATTTTGGCTTATTCTTCTTTTAGCTACAGAATGCAAGACGATGGCGTTTCTCATGGTGTTCCCTTGCTAGTTCTATTAAAGAAATACCCTATCTGGGATCTTAAATCGATTGACATAACAAGGGATCTTGATCTTGATACAGAACGTCTTGCAGAACTCAAGAAATGATTCAGATCTTGACATAACAATCGATTGACGTACAAGAAATACCCTTTCTCATGTTGCTAGTTATAATACAGAACGTCTCCCGATCTTGATCATTGATTTTAATTCGCTACCCAAGAAGAGGAAGGATATCTGCGTGTATTATAAGATTAGAAAGGGATGATAAATCTAGGTGTGTCAATTATTGTTAAAATTACTAAGAATGATGAGGGATGAGACATCGATGTGCAGTTTGAAAGAACTCAAGAAATGCAGTTTGAGAGAATGATTATAGACTAGTTTTGGTGTTCAGAGGATATGGTACTTTCTCTGTCTTGTAGATTCATGGTTATGATGCATGAGAAACTAGTCCAATCTATAGCATCCATATTCTAATTTCTTCTTCTGAGCAAACGTACTCATCATTGTTATGATTTCATATTTCATCAAAATCTTACTCATTATTGTTGTGATTTCCTGCTATTGCATTGGAAATAAGAAAAAGATTAGGAAACTTTAAAATTATTGCTAGATGCATTTAGTTCCAGCGGACAAGCTTCCAAAAAAATTAAATTAACTAAGCATGATCAATCATTGGGGTAAAATATTCCAATGGATATTAGATGGTGATATTAGCGGGGGAAACTCATTTTATAGTCGTGCTGTCTTGACTATGCTTTTGCATCCAGGACCAAAACCCAACTTAGAGCTCATGTTCTTGTTCAGAAATTCCCTGGTACAGTTCATTTAGCTTTAATTAAGTAAGTTATGTTAGAATTCCATATATTCAACTTTTTCTCCTGCTTCTGCTCAAAGTTTCATTTTGATTGTAGCATATAATTTCCCTACTTCTAGAATGCGATTCCTCAGTTTCATGAATCCACAGCTATCCAATCCTATCTACATGTTTTCGGTTTTCGTTTCCATATCAGAGCATACTTCTCCCACACACACACACGCCTACATATCTGTAATGGTTCGTCTTTTTTTTTTCTTGCATTTGATTTTCTTCCAAGTTCTCGATCGTTTCCCACTCGTTTGACTCATATTCATCACTCATTGATTTATTTATTTTTCTGAATTTTTGTTTAGGCTATGTATTCAAAATCACCAAATGGATATCTTGTGGCAGGCATCTACAAAGTCTATAAACGAAAGATACGGTTCCCTCAACCTGCTGATTAATGCATCTGGAGTGCTCTCAATACCGGGTGTACTGCAGCCAGGTACAAATTTCTATAGAAACTACTTAATTGGAAGAACTAGTATGCAAGGAGAGTCCAGAAATCCAAAGCTCCAGGCCACCTGTTCTTCAATGTCCTGCTCTAAACTCGACGCTTGTTCAAAGACCTCTACCAGTGATAGATGCTTGAACATCTCATGAATCTGCATTCTGCGAAGCAAATTTTTTTGATTCGTCTAAATACTTGCTTTTGTAGAATACTTTGGTAAGATGACATCTCTGCTAAGCTCTTTCTCATCTTCAAAACAGATAGCTAGCTAGGAAGTGCTAGTAGGAAGGCCTGGACTTCGTAGCGGCTTAGTCCAGAGCCCATTTTCTGGGTTTTTCTGTTAGTCCATAAAAATGGCCCAGACTTAGCCTGTAACTTTAATATTCCTAGAAACAGTGCTGTGCATGTTTTAATTAACTGCATATCTGTAGAACTGAGTTTTTTTTTCTTTATTAAATAGCTCGCTAGTTTATTACTATGTTATTTTTTATTTTTCAGAACTCTATCATTTTTTTAATATTTTATTTCTAAGCTAAATAGATAAAGGACTCTTTTTCCAGCATCAATACTTCCGTTTCATATTTTTCTCCTGTGTTCATGATTGCAGAAACAACCTTGAATAAGGTAGAAAAGTCATCGTTGATGTTTGCATATGAAGTCAATGCTGCCGGACCCACTCTAGTCATCAAGGTTTTTTTTTTCTAATTCATTCTCTGTACGATTATCTTGTGTCGGCATGTTATTATTTGCAAACTGGGAAATATTTTTCAGGGTCAACTCTCTTTCACCATATTTTATCCGTCAACCTCTCTAAATGACTGACTTTTTCACCTGAATCTTCAATAGCACATGTGGCCGCTATTAAAGCTGGGAGGGCAGACCGCTTCTGAGAGGAAATTCTCTATAGTTGCAAACCTAAGTGCCAGGGTCAGCTCCATCGGAGACAACGGCCTTGGTGGATGGCATTCATATCGATCTTCAAAGACGGCACTTAACCAATGTATTATGCAATTAAATTTTTATTATTTATTTTCCTAATCTCCTAATATCATATCAAGTTCCAAGCTTGAGACTGAAATTTCTTGGTCACTGAAAAAAAAAATCCTCACATCATGGAGTTAAAATGAGGAATCCGAGAATAGCAAGGTGATCAGAGAAAAAGCATCTGTTTATTTTAATTTTTTTCCAAATTAGCATAAATGTTAGTGATGGACACTACAGCCTTCTGAATTCTGCAAAACCCTGTTTAAACCCTTCTTTTTATTTCCAAGAGTTGCTCTTTTCTTGTTGTTTTTGTATCACATAAACTAAAATCAGAAATTGAATCAGTTATCCCTGAGGTTCCTTTCTCTAATTAAATCAGGACATTGGGTCATCCAGTTCAAAGTAAATTGGCAGACCCAGAGATATATAACCCTAAAGTAAAATTATTTATTGCTTCCAGTATGAGATTATTAAAACATGTGGGTTTTTTGAGCCTTGATTATACGGGCAACATAGAGGAGGAACAAGTAGCTCAGCAGCAACCATTTTCGTTTATTGAAATTGAACTAATTACATCCATATTAACCATGATTTCAATTATTATTTCCATTATGATACTGTTCTATGTTTACAGTCTTCACCATAGAATCAAAAAGCTTTACATAATCCTGGAAATTCTCTGCTTTCCTCCATGATTTCATATGATTTCCAATACGGGACTATCCTGTTCACAATAAGATTAAAAAAAATCCATAATTGTAGAAAATTTCTTGTTACTATTTCCCATATGGGGCTAAACCTGATTGAAATCAAAGTGTTCCAAGACGGTGGGAGATTCTCTGGCTGAATGCTCTGTAATCTGGGTGTAGTGACGAAGAACATATCTCTGGAGTTCGCCAGGAGGAAGGACCCCATCGTCTGCATTCTTCTGCACCCGGGAACCGTGGACACGGACCTCTCCAAGCCGTTCCAGAGGGGCGTCCCCGAGGGGAAGCTCTTCACGCCGGAGTTCTCCGTGGGGAAGCTCCTCGCCGTGATCGAGGGCACTGAAGCTTCCGATAACGGCAAGTTCTTCGCTTGGGACGGGCAGCAGATTCCCTGGTGAAAAAAGGTACTTTTCTCGAATCAATCCCGATTTCTTCTCAGAACCCAATTCAGCTAACAAAAATCCACGTTGTGGGTATGGGTCCGATGGACGATTATTTTTTTCCCCGATTTGTTCATATTAATTATCACAAAAACCTATTTTTTTGTGTATGTTTACTTATCCGTATATATATATATATATATATGTATGTATATGAAGGGTTTGGAGGGTTGTATCGTTCTCGTCTTGGTCCTCGTCTCCTGCATGAGACGGAGCGCCGCCGGAGAACCGCCGCCGCTGTGGAGCTGCCGGCGTCCGCCACCAAGCTCTGTCTCGCGGTCCAATGGAACGCCCTCCTCCGCCGCCGGTGCAGGGCAGGGCAGTGGGCGGAAACCCTCGCCCTCTTCCGCCGCATGGCCGCCGGCGGCGGCGGGCGACGCCGCCGCTCGCCGGAGCCCGACCGGTTCACCCTCTCCATCGTCCTCAAGGCTTGCGGCGAGCTATGCAACCTGAGGGAAGGAAGGTCGCTCCATGGCTACCTCCTGAGGAGGCCCCAGGAGGAACTCCGCAGGGACCTCTTCGTCGGCGCCGCCCTGGTGGAGATGTACTCCCGCTGCGGCGAGATGGGCGGCGCCGCCGCCGTCTTCAATGCCTACCCATCGCCGGACGTTGCCCTCTGGACAGCGGTGATCAGCGGGTACCAGAAGAAATCCATGGCGGAGGAAGCCGTCTCCTTCTTCTCTCTGGTTCTCCGGGAGAAGAAGCATCTGAACCCTAATCCGAGGACCCTCGTCTCCCTCATCGCCGCTGTCACCCAGATCGGAGCTCCCCTCGCCGGAAAATCTGCCCACTGTTACTCCCTCCGGCGAGCTTTCCTCTCCGACCTCCCGCTTAGCAACTCCGTCCTGAACATGTACTCCAAGCTGGGGAACGCCGATTATGTGGTGAGGTTTTTCGCCGCCATGGCCGGCAAGGACGTGATATCCTGGAGCTGCGTGTTAGGGTTTTACGCCCGCCATGGGAGGACCGCGGCGGCCCTGGAGCTCTACCAGCGGATGACGGCGGCGGGTTTCCGGCCCAACTCCGTCACCGTCATCGGCGCCCTCCAAGCCTGCGCGGCGGCGGCGGAGCTGCCGGAGGGGAGGAAGCTCCACGGGGAGATCCTCCGGCGAGGTCTCGAGTTGCAGGCGGCGGTGGCCACCGCCCTTATCGACATGTACATGAAGTGCTCCTGCTCCGGCGAGGCGGAGCTCGTCTTCTCCGGCATGCCCACCAGGGACGTCGTCACCTGGTCTGCCATGGTGGGTGGGTACTCTCAGAGCGGGCTACCCGACATGGCCATGGAAGTCTTCCGCAGGATGATGATGGAGGGAACGAAACCAGACGCTGTCGCCATGGCGAAGCTCCTCTCCTCTTGTTCTCAGTCGGGTCTCCTCCGGCAGGCCCTGTGCCTGCACGGGTTCCTCCTCCGCCGGGGCTTCCACCGGCGACGCTTCGTGGTAGCGGCGCTGATCGATCTCTACTCCAAATGCGGGGCGGTGGAACTCGCCGTGGGAGTCTTCACGGCGATGAGAGAGAAAGACGCTGTCGTGTGGAGCGCCATGATCGCCGGCTTCGGTATCAACGGGCTTCCCGGCGATGCCCTGCGGCTGTTCAGAGAGATGATCAGATCCTCCGCCGCCGTCCCCGGCGGCGCCACCTTCGCGTCCCTACTCTCCGCTTGCAGCCACTCGGGCCTCCTCCGCGAGGGGAAGGAGATCTTCGAGGAGATGGAGGTTATCCACGGAGTGGCCCCCGCCGGCGAGCACGTCGCCGCCATGGTCGACCTTCTGGGCCGCGCCGGCGAGCTACCGGAGGCCTTGAAGCTGATCGCCGCCGCTCGTCAGAGCCATTTTAGCCACGCTTGGGCGGCGCTGCTGGCGGCGGCCTGCAGGATCGACGGCGGCGCCGCAGCGGAGGTGGGGGAGCTGGCGGCAAGAAAGCTCTCTGAACTGGGCGCCGACGACATGGCGGGGCCTTATCTTCCTCTTCTGCAAGTTTTTGCCGCAAATGGAAGGTGGGAGCAGGTGGGAATGGTGAGGAAGACGGTGGAGGACCGTCTCTTGAGGAAGATCCCCGGAAGGAGCTCGATAGAGGTTGCCGGCGGAATCCACTGGTTCGCCGCCGGCGACCAAAACCACCAGGAAATCGAGAGGACTCAGCTGATTCTAAGGGGTTTGGGGGCGGCGATGAAAGAGGGAGGAGGCTCCGTCTTTGATGATGCTGCTTCGTTCCACTGTGTTGACTAAAAAAAAAAGCCTTGATTCATTGGACGATCTAATAAGGTCACTGCTAAAATAAGTAATGGGTTTTGACCCAGGGGATCGATCTAGTGGATGGTGAGCTGGGTTTTTCCGAATTTTTCGAATTTACCCATCTGTTCAAGAGTTGACCTTCTTTGCTGATGAAAGAGGGAGGAGGCTCCGTCGATGATGATGTTGCTTGGTTCCCCTGTTTTGACTAAGAAAAAACCCTTCATTCATTGGATGATCTAATAAGGTTACTGCTAAAATAAGTAATGGGTTTTGACCCAGGGGAACGATCTAGGGGATGATGAGATGGGTTTTTCCGATTTTTTCGAATTTACCCCATCTGTTCAAGATTTGACCTACGGCAAGAGAATAAAGGCCCCAGCTTTATCGTCTCCATCCAGGAATTTCCTAGATTTAATCTTCATAAATGGGAGGGTTTTGAGCCTTAAGATTTATGGGTCGCTGTAATTCCCGCTTAGTTTATTTTTCAAGCTGCTAAAATCGGAAAAATGGGGGGAAATCCCACAGGAAGGTTCAGAGTTTCATTCCCATTAGGAATATTATTTATTTGTTTAATTATTTATCTGTGGGCATATTTCCAGATGAGGGTGTAAGTACAAATTCATTTCTAGAGAGGGCAAAATAGGCAGTTCTACTATGGGTTCGTCACAGGTCCCGCACACGTATGACCGCTCTCAGGCCGAACAGACCAATGCCCAGTATAGGCCCAACCCATATTTCCAAATGGGCCATTAGCAGCCCTGGCTGGGCCAACCCTTTCGTACTGCCGAGACCAACTACGGCCTCACCTAGAGGGTGGCATTCCGGGGGTTTGCACGTCCCATGACACGCGTGCGATTATCGGTGAGTAGCGAGCGATTTCTTTTGGTGGTGGAATGAAGACCACCCTCCTGCGGTGGTGTCCTGCCTTATCGCTCTCTCTCTCTCGCCGCCTCTCTCTCCCTCCCTCCCTCTCTCTCTCTTTTCTCCCTCCTTTCTCTCTTTGTCTCGCTGCCTCTCTCTCTCTCTCTCTCTCTCTCTCTCTTTTCTCTCTCCTTTCTCTCTCTGTCTCGCTGCCTCTCTCCCTCCCTCTCTCTCTCTCCTTTTTCTCTGTCTCGCTGCCTCTCTCTCTCTCTCCCTCCCTCCCTCTCCTTTCTCTCTCTGTCTCGCTGCCTCTCTCCCTCTCTCTCTCTCTCTCTCTCTCTCTCTCTCTCCCTCCCTCCCCCCCTCTCTCTCTCTCTCCTCCCTCTCTCTCTCCTCTCTCTCTCTGTCTTGCTGCCTCTCTCCCTCCCTCTCTCCTTTCTCTCTCTGTCTTGCTGCCTCTCTCCCTCCCTCTCTCCTTTCTCTCTCTGTCTCGCTGCCTCTCTCCCTCTCTCTCTCCTCTCTCTCTGTCTTGCTGCCTCTCTCCCTCCCTCTCTCTCCTTTCTCTCTCTGTCTCGCTGCCTCTCTCCCTCCCTCTCTCTCTCTCTCTCTCTCTCCTCCCTCCTCCCCCCTCTCTCTCTCTCTCCCTCTCTCTCTCTCTCCTCCCTCTCTCTCTCTCCCTCTCCCTCTCTCTCTCCCTCCTCCTCTCTCTCTCTCTCTCTCCTCCCTCCCTCCCCCCCTCTCTCTCTCTCTCCTCCCTCCCTCCCCTCTCTCTCTCTCCCTCCCTCCCTCCCCCCTCTCTCTCTCTCTCTCCTCCCCACCTCTCTCTCTCTCTCCCCCCCTCCCCCGCTCTCTCTCTCTCTCTCCCTCCCTCCCTCCCCCCCCCTCTCTCTCTCTCCCTCTCTCTCCCTTCTCTCTATCTCTCGCTCGCTCCTTTCTCTCTCTCTCTCTTGCTCTCTTGTTCTTGCTCTCTCTCGCTTCTCTCTCTCTCTCTCTCTCAGAGCCATTATGTCGAGTTGCCCTCAGCCGCGCTCTCTGCGTCAGGCAGAGGGCTGCACCTTCATTCCCCATCTTCCCCTAGATTCCCCCCTTTCGTCGTCAACCTACACGTCGAATTTCCCTCCCTCCCCGTCCGGCGACTGACCCCACCCACACTGCCGCCCGCTTTGCCCAGCCGTGGTCTCCTTTCCTTCGCCTTAAAGGCTGGCTATTCAGTGCGGTGGCGGAGATGCTGCCCACACCCTCTACTGGACCCGAGTACCACTCACCCTTCGTTTTGATCCATCGATAATTATTATAGCACACGATACCTTCAAATCTCAACCTGTTTGGAGAGAGAGAGAGAGAGAGATAAAGATAGATAAGTTTGCACTCAACTCGACCTGTTTCTTGTTCTTGGCAATGGGATGGCTATGGCTTCCGGCAACATAGAGAAGAAGGGGGGGGGGGGATAGAGAGGGAGAGAGGTAGGATGAAGAGAGACGAAGGGAGGGAATCGATCATGTGCAGCTGCCAGAAACAAGAGTAAAGAAAAGAGGAGATATGAGGAAGGACCTGTGATTTGACCCCTTGACATGATATAACATCTGCACTCCTTGTTCCTGCTGACTGGCTGTCCTCTGACTGCCACTGCACAGCTCTGCAGCTCCTCAGAGCTTCCATAAATGTGAACCAGAGCGGCCCCAACACGGACGCATGCAGATTCTCTGTCGCCTGTCTGAGTCTGAGCACCGGAATTCCTCTAATCTGTGAGACACTGCGAAGAAGAAGGAGCAGACGAAGAAAAAGGGGTGGGGGAGGGGGGACACAGGAGTGGGGAAGGGCGGGGGCGCTGCGACAAGCAGGTGATGAAACACATGCATGGCCCCTCCCCATGCGTCGGTACACGCCAAGGTGTAAAATTTTTCAAACCTTCTGAGACTGCCACTCCGGAGGAGACTGATTGGTCTTGTCAATAGCTTGCTTCTCTCTAGATTTAAATATATCATTTCATAAAATATTAAAAAAAATCGTTAATTGACGAACTAAGAGTTATTTTGGAAACCGTCTCAGTATGGCTCTAACATAAGTTATTTTGAATAAAATAATTTATTTTGAAATAAAATAAGTTACACGTTATTTATTGCACTGAGACTTCAGTCTTGGACTTGCCTCGGGTCACTCCTCTACCTAGAGAGGAACGTTCTGGGGATAAAATATCTTTACATGCCGATTTTTTTATATAAACCGGACTTTGGAAAGCCACACTATACGCCTCTTTCATTATAATTTCGGTTCTGTGTTTTCAGATAGAATAAGCTCGCGTCCTTTATTGTAGTGTCTTCATCGAATCTGTTATGGTACCAGAGGAGTGTAATGTCCTGTACAGTCGATAGCTACATAAGTTTCACTCTTGTATTCAGATATAGTAAGTTCCATATTATTAACAGCGCTGGGTCTTCAGTCTAGACCGAGAGTCCCGCATTCCAGGGGTCATATTACCAGCTCCAACGATTTGCTATTTTACGGTACTTTTTATCACGAAAGATCGATTTTGCTCATCAACTAGACCAAGGAAAACCCCATTAATATGCATGTTTTATTACAAAACAATGGTTACAACGTATGCAGTTACGACGTTACGTACTATTTATTGCACTGAAGGTGTTCTTGCATCACCAGGGGTGGTAATTGAAATATATCTCTGAGTTTCAACTCTTATTATACATCTGATCTTGTACAAACCGAACTTAAGAAAAAGAATATTATCATGAATATTCAATTACGGACAAATTAGAGCACTCGTTAAGCCATATCACCGGCCTTGAGGATTGGAATAATTTTACATGCAAGCTGCTACAAATAACCAATTTAATGACGAATTCAACTGTGAGAAACTTCATTGGCCTTCCCTTCGACTAATGGACTTGGATTTCCGCCGTGTTTATGCATACGAGAGGACTTGCAAGTTAATTATTGACCCGAAATGATTCCTATCATCTCCTTTCATATTTCAATCCATGATTCATACCACCAGCTGCTTCCCGTTGGTTTTTTCCTCGATAATTGATATGAGAATATGAACCACATTGTATGGGATAAACAAGGAAAAACAAAGGCGTGAGTGCCGCATCATGGAAACCATCTAAGGACCAACTATATCTGCATGGTCCTATTATGAAAACGTTGTAAGTTCAGCTTTATTTATTCGTAAAAGAGAAGTCCAGTGTTATTCGTTGCATCGTCTCTAGACCCGCAATCTTGTGGCTCAAATGGCACATCACAAGTTGTAAGTTTTATTCTTCATGAAGAACCGATAAGAGAGTCCGAATCAAAATTTTGCCAAAAAAAAATCTTAAGAAACTAATCGTTGCCTAATATAACAACATTATAAACCTCAGGTAAGCTGGTCTTTCTAGCTATGCACAGGCACCTGGAACCAACGAGATCCCATGGCCTCCCCTCGGACCGAGACGAACTCTTGTTTCCTCCGAAGAACCTCTGAGTGGTTCCGGGGCATCTGTTTGCAGCGCCCAAATGCCTTCTGAATGCACTTATTTCCTGTAGGCTTTCTTTCTTCATTTCGCTTTGATTCGCGGTACGGGTATGTCGGTGAAAACCGAGCATCCTCCTAGTCCATATGTTCGGCCGGCCTGTTTATTGCACTGTCAAAACAGCTCCCGTCTATGCGCTTGTAGCCACCCTACCGCCATTATAATATTATCTAGGAAGATCTCCGGAAGCAACACGAACGTGAATAAAGAAGAATGAGGGTGGTCTGTATACATTTATATATCACCGGATGTATCTGGTTGTCTTGGATAGAATCAATTAGGACAAACTATTTGCGTTGGCTCAATTTGGACAAATGGTCGCCGGATGTGTTCTCAATTACTGGGATCTGAATCTCGGTTAGTGTAAAGATACCTCGAAGCTGTGGAGTTTTCTTCTGAGCACTGGGATCTTCTGTGTAGAAAAGAAGACAGAGCGGTCTTACAGAGGACAGGGAAGAGAGGAAGCAGAGAGGGAAAGAGGGAGCGGCGAGAGAGAGAGAGAGAGAGAGTGAGGGGGAGAGAGAATGTGTGTGAGAGCAGGTCAGAGTGAGAGAAAGAGAAGATGGGGAGCAGGTCAAGAATGTGAAGTGACGTCTTGTGAAATGATTCGTCAGACTGTCATCACGTCCAGCGGTGGATGCCTATGTTGTGGGTCCTGGACTCTTCTTTTGTCCACACATATATCACACCATAGGAGGTGTAAATAGATTGGTATTACAAGTACAGGCATACTTATCGTCCCTCTCTCTCTCTCTACGTATATCTATACGTATCGTTCCTTTTTTACCTCTATATATATATTGATTCCTATCTAATCTTTTACCTCTCTCCGTCCCTCTGTGTCTCTACTCTATCCTTCGGTCCATATAGTTCCAACCCCTGGCTAGCCCTTTCTCCAGCCCCACCACAGATGAAGATCCCACTTCCTCTTCCTTTCTCCATCTTCCCCAAACTCCTTCCCCAAACCTCCCATTTCTGATAACCTATATTCGTCTGCCCGTTTCCTCTCCTTTGCCATCATCAGATCTGCGATCTCCTTCCGCCCTGCCTGCTTTGAGCGCTCTATGGTCTTCCAGCTGATCTCCACAAAGCAACGAGAAGAGAAAAACCGCTTGAAGGATCGGAGGATCTCGTCGTAGAAGTGATCACCCGCGCTTCATCGATCGAGATTCCCGGAGGAGAGCCCTTAAATTCCGTACTTGCACCTGAAGCGGCTCGAGAGATGTCTGGGATTCTTCCTGCCAGTTCGGACAACTCGGGAAGCTCCGGCGGCGGGGGACTCCAGCAGCCACCGCCCAGCCGGTACGAGTCGCAGAAGCGCCGGGACTGGAACACTTTCGGGCAGTATCTGAAGAATCACAGACCCCCGCTGGCGCTCTCCCGGTGCAGCGGTGCCCATGTACTGGAATTCCTCCGCTATCTCGATCAGTTCGGGAAGACGAAGGTGCACTCTCCAACATGCCCCTTTTTCGGACACCCTCACCCGCCGGCTCCCTGCCCCTGCCCTCTACGACAGGCCTGGGGCAGCCTCGATGCCCTCATCGGCCGCCTCCGTGCTGCCTTTGAAGAAAACGGGGGCGCCCCAGAAGCCAACCCCTTCGCTGCCCGCGCTGTCCGACTCTATCTCAGGGAGGTACGCGACACCCAGGCCAAGGCTAGGGGGATCGCATACGAGAAGAAGAAGCGCAAGCGCCCACCTCAACCACCGCCGCCGCCTTCTTCCTCCCAAGGCTGCGGGATTGCGCAGACGTCTGTCACCGCCGTGAACGGAATCCCCGGTTTGCAGGTGGCCGATCTCAATTCCGCGGAGGGAGTTCTAATGATGCCTCACCACCACCACCACTACCGCCATCCTTCGCACCACGGGCATCTCGTCATCGCCCACGACGGCTCTAGCGGAGGCGGCGGCGGCGGCGGCGGACTGGTGTTGGCCGTGTCGGACTCCCATAATGGATCGCTCATACCCCTCTCGGTATTTAACTAGAAGTAGAAATGTATCCTACTACTAGAGTACTACTATTTCTAGTAAATATGAAGAAGCCTTTCGATATACCGATAAGATAAGAAAGAACGAGCCGTGTGGCTATGCATGGCGAAGTTCTTTCCTTCCTGTACTGAGAGGAACACCACGTTTATCTGCTTCCTTAGTCTGTTTTCCCTTGATAGTCGTCCAAATCCTAGAAAAATTTTATTTTCCAAGAAGTAGTTGCTATGTATCCATGTTTGATGCTGTAGTTACAGGGAGCATCGGGGGGGGGGGAGAGAGAGAGGGAGAGTAGAGAGGAAGGATATGGATGTGATCGTACTGATTACTCCATCCTTCCCCTGTGATCATGACTATCCACATCGTCTCTCTCTTCCTCTCCTCTCTCTCTCTCTCTCTCTTAAATTCACATACTACATGCCGTAGGCTAATAGGGCTTGTATCATTCCAACGAACAGTGTTCAAGTCGCAGTGCTACTGTGGAACCCGCGTCTTCCGCTTCCTATCACTAGGATGGCTGACAAGAGAGCAGGGCCTGTTCTCTTCTTTCTCATCCTACTCATTTTATAGCTTGATAGGTTGGTCTTCTTGTCTCGGTCACCCTTAGCAAAATATACAGTGCACATTCTATCTGGATATGTTCTCCTTGATTAGGCTCTGCTACCGTTTCTCGCCACCAAGAACACCTGGGGTCTTCTAGGCTTCCAGATTTCTCTCTATGCCATAAGCAAGGTGTAACAATAAGTGGAAACGTTTTATTCCTTGTAACCTTCTTCTTCTTTGTGGGTTTTTTTTTCCCCTTTTTGATGTTTAGTTCATCTCACAGGTCTATGAAGTCTTTCCAATTATGTGATCCCACAAGTTTTCTTTCCCAGCCAACGCTTTTCCCTCTAAGCAATGCAGGTGCTGTGATCTATCGATGAAAATTCGAGTTACCATCTCTAAACAGATGGTCATCGTCCCCCCGTCAATCTCTTCTTCTATGGTTCATGTCTTTTTGTTTGGCCATATAATTGAGAAAAAAAGTCTCTAAACCTCTTTTTAATATCCAAGTTCTCACTAGGCTTGTAGCACGTATTATTTTTAAAATCCGATTTATGTATGTGATCATCGTATCCTTATCCATTCTGTCTCTAAACCTTTTCTTGGAAGAAAAAACAGAGTTCTACAATAAATGGCATCCTTGTTCGTCGTATTTGCTCGTATAATGCCATTAGATATGGGTAGAATCCACAGGCCACGGATCATTTTTTTTCTCTTTCGGTAGATCGTGCTGATGTTCTTTGTTTACGGAATAACTATTTTTTCGATTTGACTTCTTCATTCATTGATGACGCCGAACTGATTGGTTTGCAGGCTTGGGATACCTAAGGATGCGCTTAAAATCCATGGGAAACGATCTTGGAAGAAGCATCCCGTGAGGAAGAACGGAGTGGAATTTCAGGTTGGCGGATGTGAAGGAGATGATGTGTCGAAGCAATTTCATCGAATAAACCTGGGAGCTTCAACGAAATGATGAAGAGTTCGAGAGCATTTCTATGTTCCCGTTCTCTTGAATGTCGATATAATAGATTATCATGTCGCCGACGAAAATGATCATCTGTTAAGTGAAAATAGACTCCTCATGGGGTTTCCTCATTCTCGTCCTACTCGGGGCCAACACTGAGTACATACAGAAGAAACGTGTCCTTATCATATTTTTTCTCCTTATCCTGCGCTGTCGGCGGCAATATTTGAACCTGTTTATCATACTTCGATCTATTATCTGGAGGACTTGAGACGTTATAGAAAACCCTCATAAAGGTTCAAGGGAATGTGACATACTTGACTTGATGCAAGTATTAGCGTGAGCCTGATGGCCGGCTCTTCCGAAGTCAAGCCCGATGCCGGAGTCTCTTACTGAATCTACGCCAAGTCCATGCTGTCCATGTCACACCGGATGACGGTGGAATCTGTGTGAGGATTGAGTTGTGTCAGGATGACCTATGGACATTAGATACTATACAATGCGTTATGTAGGGGCGTATTGATTTCTCTCTCTATTTATATCTACCGTTTTTGTCTAAGGATCCGTACGAAAATTAATCGCATTTCTCTGATGCACACAGTACCTATCGAACAGTATTAGATGATGTGATAGTTACATCAGTAAAGCTTACTATAGAAGCCGGATATAAGTCCACCCCAAAGGAGGCGGCGTCTTCTCATGCCCCACAGCATAGTACATCTATCTTTTCAATGAAACAAACGACAATGCCGAGTAAATTTCCATCCAAAATACTTGGGGTTTCCGATCTTAGTCACTCGTCTATGTTAAAAAACATGATAATATTTCATGACAATCGTTTAATACTATAACTGAATAAAAATGGATTGATACAGTAGTAGATTCGCAAGCCGAAATTTCGTTTCCTAAACAGATTTTTGTAATACACGATGACGTCAGTGCTAGTTTGCACATAGTCATGCTGGAGGTATAATGGACTAGTATAACTTATATTTAGACTAGTTTTCAACGTTATCCAACCCCCCTGTGGATCCTCCGAAGCTTGATGACGCTCATGACGGTATGGTAAATACAATTGAATAGTACTGCGCATATTTTGACTACTAAAGTTCTTTGATTAGTGCTGGGACTGAATTGATGACCTAAAACAATGGGTACGGCCTAGGTTCCATGAAGGAGATGATGAGGATTCCTTGAACGCCTATTGTGGCATCTCCAAGACTAGCTCGATAGGATGATTCCACTTCATTGCACCGTAGTTTGTGAGGACCACGAGATCCCAAGCAAAGAGTCCTACGAGCAGCAGCAACCGACTGTAGCGTTCATGATTCCCGCACACGCGGTATACTGCTCGCTTAGCAAGACACGTTGAAGGGTTGAACACTAGAATTTGACCAGCAGGTGCTTCTGGGATAGCCTAACCCTCGGTTGTACACGAAAGTCTTGGTATTGGAAGGTTCGAGTTTATTGTTCTTAATGAGTGATTTTCACTGGAAAAGTTTCTAAAGTCTACTATTGTGCGTCACCTCGGAGCAGATGATACCACAAGGAAAAATCCAAATTGATTTATCCAAAGTCAAACGCTATTGAGTGCACGGAAATCTTTGCGTGGAGGTCATGATGATACTTTGAAGATGGATTCGAAAAGCCAAAGTCTAGTAGCAATCTAGTTACGTGATCTTCTCCATGAACATCATTGGTTCTAAGAAGAATGCAGACAACAAAAGGTACGCTTTCAAAGTCAGCGCTTAAGCGGGTACAAGGATCGTGGCATCTAGAAGACCTCATGGGTACTGTCTAAAGACCGATCCGCAAGGTCCGAGTCCAATAGAACGAGGATCCCGACGTTAGTCTCCAGTTGACTTGTAAAAAAATAACAATAAAGGAGAGAAATCGAATATTTGGACCCGTGATTTCAAGAAAACAAAGGGAGTAAGGTGCTGGTCTTCTCCAGTTCGGGGGAGGGGACAAAGGACAATATAACTGCTCCCGCAAGATTACGTGAAAAAAGGAATAGCTGAGTCCAGTAGGATGAGTACGAGTCGGGGGACTCTTCCCCTTCACATTACTGGTTTGGAAAACATTATACGAAAAGAAAGCTTCCAGTGCTAGAACTTTCAAAAGGCTATTATTTTATTAGTAATGGTATAGAAAGTCGACGGGTTTTGCTTAAATCCGTGCTAAATGACAATAAATTTGGGGAGGAAAGATCCGTGCCTCTCCCATCCGTGATACTACGAGATCTCCAACATTGGGTTCCGTGTCGACTTGTTTGAAATATTTTATAAGTGACTTGACTGCGATGTGACGCATCGATTGCTCGTGCGCAATCCCACGGGTACTCGAAGACCCTCGTCTGCTAGCAGCCGATCGTCCTTCATTCTGTTCTTTGTAAGCACCTCCAGAAGACAGCGTTATCTACGGTCTTGCCACCAGCGTGAAACATAACAGTTCCCATGTGGGGCGGCTGGATTGTGATTTTACGGTCAACGGGGGGCCTTTCCGAAGAACTCTATTGAAAGTCGCCCGCCTACCTCTGCGGCCACCACGGAGGGTTGTCGTCGGCAGAGGGATAGGAGGGGGCCCGCCGATCGAATGTGACGTCATTGGGAATGGCAGGCACATGTCTCATGCGTCACATCAATCGGCTGGCTTTCGTCATCTCCCGGTTTTTTCGGATCTTGGGGCCTCCGAATGGTGACACGTCTTAATCGCCGCCCTACCCTTCTCGGTTAGCGTGTCCAAAAAGATTACACTTTGAAAGAAGTCAACTATTTTTGGTGTATTTCGGAAATATGATTTTCCTAGGTCAATTAGCTTAATCATCTCTGTTAAAGTCTACCTTTTACTGGCCGTTGATTTTTCTTTCCGGTAAGGCAGCTTGGACCCCCGAAACACTTGCCGTATCCTTCACACTTGGAGCATTGACCTGAGGATGCGGCGATGAAAGAAAGAATAAGATGATGTCGCGTGGGATGAGACAATAAAGATTAAAGAAGGTCCTAAGTGGAAACAGTAGCATGGGGTCTCATTCTTGATATGAAGATCAAGCCGGGGGAGTCCTCTGCTGTAAAACCAATGAAAATGACGCTACTTTCCCCTCACTAGAATCATTCTTTATCATCCGCGCGTGTGAGAACCTAAGCTGAATACTTGTTGCCTGTCATCGGCCATCTATATGGCTATAGATACCTCCCAATATGTGACAACATCTACGTAGCATAGCTATCTTTCATATTATTATTATTATTATTATTGGTGTCGGGACTTTCATTTTACGATTGAATAATTTTGATTCTCCGTAGATAACGACAGCTCTTCAGGGACGAGGGCCCCCATTGTAAGCATTGATCCAAGGAGCTGTCCAAGTCTCAGCGCTTAACCTGCCGAGTCCTTTTGTGCGTTGGTCTGTTGGGTGTCAACGCTCACTCACGTGAAGATGCTGAAGATATCTTATTTTTCTGGGTAGTAAATGCCCGCTCTTCTTTAAGCAGGCTAATTGTATAGATCTCGGCGATAAAGAGAGGAGAATACACGATTCGTAGATATCTTATCAAATAAAATTGAAAATATTTATCGTTGCCCATTCGTTTGGACGCTGCGGTAAATCTTCAAAATCTTGCGATAAATAGTAAATCCCCACACTTAGTTAAGAATGTGGGAACTATGGAAGCTATAAGTTTTGTTGAGGAATATATTTGCTGCGGCCTCCGCTGGCGACCTCGACGGATTTGGCAGCATTTAAGAGGCATCTAGTTCATCTCCTATCGCCAGGCGACCATTGTCGACATGGATGGCTACTCGGACAAGTTGAGATCCCGACTGGTGGAAAGTTGTCGATCTCGTAGCGGAGAGGAAGCCAAACATGAGCGCTGTGGCCGCTGAGTCTTCATTCATCCACATCAATGACCTGGACAATGAGAGAAAGAGAAAGACAAAGAGGGAGGAAAATGCAGTAAGGAACTGACGCTGTGAAGATCCTGACGAGATCATGATTCCCTTCCCGGGAATACCCTCTCTCTGTCTCTATCTCTCCATCTCATTCTCTCTCTTCCCCTATCTATCTATCTCGCGGTCCTTGAAGCTCGAATGGTGGGTCATCCCCTTGTGGCCATTGTCCTGACGTGCGTGTCCAGATAGCAGCAGACATGTGGGGAAGGAGCCGGCATATTCTTCAACCATCTGGGGCCGTGCCGTCCTCCACACCTTCCTCTCCCTCCTTCCCACATCAGCCTCTGCTCTGTCTTCTTCTTCCGTTTTCCAGAAACAGCCGTCAGTTCACCGGCCCCCACCTGCAGATTCTTCTCAAAACTTGGCCCGGCCTACCCAGCAACCCTTCCTTACCATGCAGATAAAGGGAAATATATACGAACTTATCTTACAATTAGATTATACAGAGATAGAGCGAGAACGAGAGGGACAGTAGATCGAAGGGTTGTGACTACGATTGTTATTTAATATTTAATGCCCGACTTGCTCTGGTAAGGAGGGGGTGGCCCCCAGCGAGTTTAAGTAGCGTGGGGTTTGCTCCCTGTCTTCATCGTTAGCAAGTGGCACATTAATTGGTGTCACATTGATGGCATTCACTTCCGACCCTCTAGACCCCACGTCTCCATGTGGAATCCTCTCTCTCTCTCTCTCTCTCTCTCTCTCTCTCTCTCTCTCTCTCCTCCCTCGTGTTGTGTTGGCTCATCTCGGATATAATCGACGAAATGTGTATATTGCGTGCATGCTGCTGCGTACATTATTGAAGCGAGAGAAAGAGATGGAGAGACGTACTCATCATCTGAATGGACACATGCCGAAGCGAGAGAGACAGATAGATAGTTAGATAGTTAGATAGATAGTTTGGTAGATAGATAAAGAGGGAGAGAGAGAGAGGCCAGGGATTGGGGAGACTCGCAGGTGAGGAAACCGTCGTCGTATCCCATAGTGAGCTAGCATACAGCACGAAGGTGGGCTATTTACAAACACCCTTATTCCTTCCCATTTTTGCAAAAAAAAAAAAAAAAAAACCTATAATTGAGAAATAACAGGAATTATAAGAACATAACTTGAAGAACAAGGGTATTTCCACAATTTCATTCACATAAGATCGCAGAAGATAAAAAGAACTGCAAAGGGGTAAAGATGTAATGGATTTTTCTACGAGGGGAGTTTTCATAATTTCATGTATAAAGAGTAGAACTTTAGACATGTCCCCATAGAATTCCAACCAGGGAGGAGGAGGCCCATGAGATGGGGAAAGACATGAGCTCATGAAGAAAGAAAAGAAAACCCAATTTTGGCAAAATTTCAGTCGCAGATAGACGTTACTCACTCTGATGACGGCGCAGAGTGATGAGCTCTGCGTCGATCTGTGAGCAAATAATTCAGACAAGGCGCCGGGGTAACGTTGAAATGGGCTGAAACGAAGTCAACCCAGATGAAGTCTGTTCGAAAAATTAGTACCCAGTTGAACTGTTCGTGGTGATGGGAGCGAGACTTTTGTAACACAGACCTTTTGAATTTCTTGGTCAAGACAAACCACACCATACGGATAGAACCCAACCGGCTGAAGAAGTCAACCGAAAATTAGCAGCTACTCTGTACGTCCATGTTGAGAAGGGTTGCTTAGAATTTTTTGAGAAGAATGACTCCGGCTAATGTGGAGATGGGATGAAACGAAGTCAACCTCTCCATGGGGATGGGAGAAAGTCATTTATAGTACAGACTTTTTGAATTTCCTGGTCAAGAGAAACCTCAACCTGCAGATGGAGCCCAACCGGCTGAAGAAGTCAACCCGGATTAAGTCAACCGAAAATAAGCAGCTACTCCATCTGTCCGTGCAGAAAAGAGCTGCTTTGACGGCGGCCATCAGAAGCCCCTAATGTCATTGCCCGTCCTCCAATTCTGGGCCTGTATTAACGGGCCTGATAGTTTGAGCCCTGCGCAAGCCCAACACGGATATAATCAAATATGTGAAAAAATAATATAAACACTAGAAAAGGAAAAAAACCGAGTCAGTTAATAATTAAACCAACACCCTTACCGAAAATGGCAACAATCTCTTCTTCTTCCTGCTGCTGCTGCTCCTGCTCCTACAGCAGAAAAATATGAGCTCCGACAAAGCGGGAGGTGCTATAAGTAGCTAGTTTGAGGCACGTAGCCTTCTTCTCCGAGTTGCAGGAGGAGAACCCTCAGAAGAGAGTAGATCATCGGACACTCCGGGTGGGCGGTGTCGGCGGCGACGAAGACGCGGGCGGCTGGGCCGCCGGCCATCTCGATCCAGCTGCAACCGGGGGGCTTCTGCACCCTCCGCTCCTTCATCAAGTTCCTCACCTTGGATGCCCCCTCCCAGCGGCCAGCCACCGCGTGGACGTTGGCCATGAGGACGTAGTAGCCGGAGTTGCAGGGGTCCAGCCGGAGGAGGTGTTGAGAGGCGAGCTCGGCGAACTCGGTGGCACCGCCGTGCATCCTGCAAGCGCCGAGCAGCGCCCCCCACACGCCGGCGTCTGCTGGAAATGGCATCGCCTGTATGAAGCGCATGGCCTCTTCCAGCCGGCCTGCGCGGCCGAAGAGGTCCACCATGCAGGCATAGTGCTCCATCCGGGCCGCGATGGCGAACTCCTCCGCCATTCGCCGAAAGAACTGGAAGCCGCGCTCGACCTCGCCGGCGTGACCGCAGGCCGAGAGCAGGGAGAGAAAGGTGACGTGGTCCGGCAGGAATCCCGCCGCCAGCATCCCCTCGAAGAGGACGGCGGCTTGCGGGAGATGCCCGTGGGAGCCGTAAGCGGCGATGATGCTGTTCCAGGAGACCTCGTTCTTGGCTTCCATGGCGTCGAACGCCTTGCCGGCGGCGGCGAGGTCCCCGCATTTGGCGTACATGTCGACGAGGGCACTCTCGGTGAAGATGTCAGCGATCTGGCGACGCCGCCGCAGCATGTGACCGTGGATCTCTGTGCCGTGGCGGAGCGACGGGAGATTGGCGCAAGCGGAGAGGGCGCTGGAGATAGTGGTGCAGTCGTAGGGTGCCGCCGCCCCCTGCAACACTATTCGCCGGAACAGACGCAGCGCCTCCTCCGGCGACCCGTTCTGAGCGAAGCTCGAGATCATGGAGTTCCAGGAGATGGAGTCTCTCTCGGGCATTCTTTCAAATATCTGGTGGGCAAGATCCAAACAACCGCATTTCGCGTACATATCGATCAATGCACTGCCCACGAAGCAAATCTCTTCCATTGCGTTCTTCAGTGCATGGCAATGGAGCTCCTTCCCTGCTTTCAAGGCCGCAAGGCTCGCACAGGCGGGGAGGACGCTGGCTATGGTGATCGCGTTGGGCTTCATCTCCGCCGCCACCAGCTCCCGGAACGCCGCCAGAGCGCCACCGCTGTACCCGTTGAGGACGTACCCGGATATCATAGCGCTGACTATCACCACGTCAACGGTCCCCGTTTCCCGGAAGACCTTCGCCGCCGTCCCCACCTCCCTGCACTTCAAGTACAGGTCAACGAGGGCGCTCTTCAAGAACGCGTCCAGATCGACCACATTTCTGATAATGTAGGCGTGGATCTCCTCCCCCTTCTTCAGCGAAGCCCTGCAGGAGAACAAGGGGAGCACGCTGACCAGCGTCACCGAGTCGGGTCTGACTCCGGCGACCTGCATCCTACGCAGAAAGTCAACGGCCTCCTCCTCCATCCCGTTCTGCGCGTACCCGGAGATCATCCCGTTCCACGCCACCGGCCCGAAGCCCGGAGGCATTTCCTCGAACAGCTTCGTCGTCTCGGCCCAGCACCTGCACTTCGCGTACATGGACAGCAAGGTGTTGGCCACAGAGGATTCCATGTCCAGCCCGAATTTCATGGCGAGCCCGTGGATCTGTGCGCCATGTCCGAGCTTCCCCTCCGAGGCGCAGACGGAGAGGACGCAGGCGAGGGAGACCTCGTTGGGCGGCGCCGCCGTCTCCGAGCTTCTCATGGCGTTGAACAGGGCGAGGGCCTCTCTAGAGTTCCTGTTCCTCACGTAGGCGTCGATCATGACGTTCCAGAGCACGGAATCCCTGTCGAGAATTCCGTCGAACACCTTCCTGGCATGGCCGATGAGGCCATTGTCTGCGTAGAGCTTGATCAGGGAGCTCCCCAGAAAAGGGTCCGCTTCCATTTTCATGGAGACGAGAGTTCCATGGATGAGGCTTCCGAGATCTGGGGCACGCAGTCCCACGCATGCCCTGAGAACGGCGAGGAAGGTGTACCTGTCAGGAGCGACTCCGTAGGAGAACATCTTGAAGTACAGGAGCAGGGAGAGCTCGAACAGGCCGGCCATGGCGGAACCCCGGATCATCCAGTTCCAGGCCATGGGAATCCTGTTCTCTGAGATTATGAAAAGTGACCTCCCATCGGAGAAGCTCCCGCAGAGCATGTACATGCCTAGAACCCTCGCCTGCAACTGTTGCAGATCGGGAATCCCATTGACGATAATCTGGGCGTGGATCTGGCGGCCCCTGGGGAGATCGCCGGGGCAGCAGCAGCTTCTGAGCGCCGACGAGAGACGAACTTTCAGAGGCTCCTCTGCTGAATATCCCAGGCTTGGGCCGCCGGAGAAGGCGGCGGCGCCACCGCCGAGGCACGGTCTGAGGACCCTGGAGACGCTCAACCGGGCCATGTCTCCTCGACTGAGGGAAGATGGAGGTTCCTCGTCCAAGCTTTCGCCGGAATCCACCTTCTTCCTCTGCCCCCTCCCCCATTCCCCTCCCCGGTACCCTACTAACGCAGCAGCAGCATGGCAGAGAAACACGCAGAGAGATGGAGAGAGAGAAATGAAGAAAAGAAGACGGAGAGGGAGATGGAGAGAGGGAGGGAGAGGGAGAGGGAGGAGGGAAAACGGGCCGGATGGAGCTCGACACGTGGGCCATCAAGGGGCATCCACATGGCAAGGAGACGACACGGCACCCTATCCAGCTTGACTGAGAGAACTAGGGCGAGGGCGTTCAAATATAGTAAATATTTTATTCTCCTTCCTGAGTTATTTTCTACCGAAATCACATCTAAATATAGTAAATTATAAATATTCTATTTAATTATAATAAATAAATTATATTATTTTTTCGTATATAACTCTAATTGGGACACGTAGAGATGTACTATGTATTCACGCGTGGGTTACTAGCGTGGGACCCAACTTCCCCCGATGTGGGCCTCAAAATTAAGCCCAAATGTGGACATCTCTGACCAAGTCCAGCCCAAAACTAGGGAGAGAGAGAGAGAGAGAGCTTATGGGCAATCAGAATCTGTGTGAAATAAGTCAAACTAATGATAATATTATTTAACAAGATAAAATAATAATATACATAAAAACACGTCCTACGAAATATTATATTGAAAAATGCGATCGGCAAGTTCGGTTTTATCCATTATATTATTCGAAGATGTTGACCCAGTTGATATTATGTGCCAGATTTATGTAAAAAGTTTGAATTCGTCCCTACATAGGAATGTTATGAAAATACAGTCAACTCAGGTTAATATACGTGGAATTTTCCATATATCAATAAATTGTAATTATTAACCATTTTAAGTATATTGATACAATTTATGAATTATGATTGTGGGATAAATTTTGTTGATTTTAATAATTATAGATAGATATATAATTAAGGGGAAAATGTCGATATGTGAATACAAATAAAGATACCATTTAATATGAAAATATAGTCAACCAAGGTTAACGCATTGACTTGTTAATAACAATTTACGTATTTGATGTAATTTATGAATTACGATGTTGATATAAAAATTGTTAATTTTAATAATTAAAAATGATATATATTGAGAAAATATCTGATTGAGAATATAAATGTAGATAAAAATAATTTAATACGAGGATATAAAGTCAACTGAAGTTAATACTTTCAATTATTATTTAAAAATTACGTTTATTGAGGTAATTTATGAATTATGATGGTGAGATAAAAATCGTTTCTTTCAATTATTAAAGAAATCAAGAAATATATATAAATCATGAAAAATATCCTCTGAAAACGGAGAGTCCTATGAAAGTGGCGGCAGATGGGGATATTTCTTGAAGAATATTCGCCAGACAGAGAGAGAGAGAGAGGGAACCCGAGCCAAATTTGGTATTTTTTTTTTCCTCTTTCCCATATACGCTGCTGCTTTCACGTGTAAAGGTAGAAGCTTGTAATTATGATCCACCGGTGCACATAGAAAGGGCGGCGGAAGGAGAGGGAGGGAGCATCTCTTCCCCTTGTTTGTCCCGCTCCAGGGGACGCCGCTGCCTCCTCTGGCCGGCGTTCGTCTCTCTTCCGCCTCTGTCATTGACCCCGATAGCCTGTTGCCCAGATCCCCGAGCTGAAATCGGAGAATTTTCCGTAGATCATTGCTTAGGGTTTGTCGGTTTTTGCGGGCTGTTGGAGGTTTAGCGGGGGACCGAGGGGAGGGGTTTTTGAAGGGGGGATTTGAGATTATGGATGGGTTCCGCGGGGAGGGTATTGGGATTCGGGGAATCCCTTACTCTGGCTTCGATTTGCAGGAACCCGGGAGCACGCGCTCAGGTAATCTTGGGGTTCCATTTCTTCGTTCGCAGATTGCATCTTCTCTGATCTGGTTTTCGCGGCCCGGGGGATTTGCCATTCGCGTACGGTGTTCAACTCTCATCCGTGGTGCTTGGCGGGGAAGTCTTCTTGATTGTCGTTAGTTCGGGCGATTTCTTGTCGGGGAGATCTGATTTTCGGTTGTTTCCTAAACGCATGCGCGGTGATGTCGGTGAAGTGATTAGGGCTGGGAGGAATCCAGGCTGGACGCGAGGAACAGGCCTCTCATGTAACCATATCTTCTTTGCAGCATTCTCGGGTCCACAGTGATCGGATTGAATAGCCTTCAATGCTCCTCACACCGGCATCTTGTAAAATTCGTGTCAAATTTTCAACTATTTTCGAGTTTCTTGGCCTGGTTGGTTTAGGGCGATGATTCCTTTCTTCTTGCTCGGTGAAATTCTACCATCGATTTCTCTCATGCCCGGTGATGGAGCTTTCCGAACTCGCTTCGGTTTCATGCCCGCCTGTTCATTAGAGTTCTGATTATCTTCTTTCGGTCTCTATCTCCTGGTTTTCTTCTCTGTTATCGCCTCGTCTCCGGGATCTCAGCTCCGTGGTGTCCCTATTTACCGGCGCCCTAACCTGCGATCTTATGTTCTTGAAGATAATACACGATTCGACGCGTCGCAATACGACTTCTTTGGTAGGGACGGCGTGGAGGAAGTCGAATTGGGAGGTCTGGAAGGCGATGGGGACGAAGATGCTGGGTTTCTCAGGATCTACAGCGAGGACGCCCGCTTGTCCCCTCTGGGGGGCAGAGAAGAGGTGACCTTCTCTGTTCTTTTGCCAAGCATTCTTCGTTTCCTCTCAAGTGAAATGTACCCTCTAGTTCATGCCCAAGGAGTAATTTGCTTAACTCGCTCTACCCTTCTCTTCTGGTGATCACTTCATGTGAGACGGTGATACTGCCTGGACTAAGCCATCTCCCCCTCCTCGCCCCTTCTTTTTCTTGATAGTATGGGGTCCTTTTGCTGCTGTCCTTCCCTGTTCTTCTGCTTAGACTGCGTGAAAAAGTGGAGAGGGAGATCTATTTTGGGTGGAGTGTTTGACTATTTTGATGACTGAAGTATTTGACCATTCTGACGTGTTCTCAGCATGGTAATTTCACCACCCATAGGTGTTGGAGAAGAAGGGCAGGATTTTCTTGGATAATTTCTCATCCAACCTCAGTCGAGTTTTAGATAACATTATTCTTGCAACAATGAATAATATACCTAATAGATATCCATTCTTATGGGCATGTGCTTAGTGGTTTACCCTGAGCTTGCTGCATCTTTCTCAAATCTCTGCTCATTATTTTTTTAAAGAGATTATTCTATTTCTGACTTAGTTTGCTTTGACTTAGTTTATTAAGAAATGAGATCATTTTTTGATATCAACTCCTACCTTTCCTCCTTGCAGGGTGAGGGATTGGGGGCTCTCTCCGACATTGATGATCTTACGAGCGTATTCTCAAAGGTCAGCCTTCTCTCTTTCATGGGAATTGGTGAGAGGATGAAGCAAAATGACTGGTCGCATGTGTAGATATTTCATTGGTCAAACCTTGATTTTGAGAAAAATGGTGTCAACTGTAGATGATATTTCGCCACTGAATCTTGATTTTTTAGAGAAATGATGTTCATCATAGATGTTTCTGTGATCTACTTGTACCAAGTCTCATACTCTGACCTGGCTATTGCTTTCGCCTTCATTTTTTTTTTTTTTGGGTTGACTTCATCCTTTAGAATTCCGTATGCTCTGGGTTTTTTTATTGGGTTAGAAAGGTTTCAAAGGAAAGCTGCAGCATGTGATCCCATTAATCTACATAAATTTTTCAACGTGCCGTGTCTCTTATTCAATATATTTTTTTCTCAAATATATTTATTTATTTATTTATTTTAATGCCTTTCATGAGTAATTTTCCAATGGTTGTTCATCATTCTGGTGCATGTTATCAACCTGCAGTTATCAACCTACGTGTAACTTCCTGGGCTTACTCGGGCTGATTCTTAGGGATCTGCCATAAGGCCTAGATTTTTTTTTAAACCCCTAATTTTCATCAATGGGTAATTTTATGTACCCTAGTTGCAATTTGTGGGGTTATATGATTAAATGTCTATTAATATACGGTAGGCGTCTGCACTATTGCTTGAACGTGGCCTAAAAATAGATCTATTTTTTCCCACATTAGTGGGATTGGGGAAAATAACTTTCTTATTGTAGTAAAAAAAAAAGTCCCATCTTTTCTTCCAGCTCTCCTCTCCAATTTTCTGGATCATTTATTACGTATGAAAATCAGGATTTGGTGATCACGATTTGGCCGAATTAATATTTGGAGCATTGCTGGTTGAGGAAAATTGAATTATTTGATGCTTCTGTGTTTTGTTTTTGTTCATGGCCCCGTGGTTAATTTTTGTTGAAATAATTACGGTGCTGCTAACATAATTCTTATAAACATATATTTTATTCTCAGCTAAACAAGAACGTTAGTGGACCGAGGAATGCTGGAGTTATCGGTGATCGGAGATCATTTTCCAGAGAAAGTGAGTATTCCCTCCTTAGTCTTTCTTTATTTGTTCTCCAGGAAAAGAATATGCTGAATAATGATCTTTCATTTCGTACCTGTTTGATTAGATAATAATCTTTATTTTCGCTCTTTTTTCTTTGGAAAAAGTAGATTTTTTAATTTTTTGTTGTAGATTCCAGCCCTTGCTTGAGCTCGGAGAAATCTAATCAAACTCTGTTTTTCCAATTTTTTAATTTCATAATATTTATTGTGATGTGAGTTTGGGATTATTTATGGAAACATTTGGAAATAACTAAGTTTATGAAAAAATTAAGCAATTCTCATCAGTGGGATTTTGCTCCTAATCTCTCTGAACTTCTTCAGCATCGTTGACCGGTCCCTCTCAATTTGCCCTTTTAGGTTCCTTGACTGCGGACTGGTCGCAGGACGCTGACTTTTCCGACTGGCTCGATCAGACAAGCTTTGACCCAGAGAATCCCCAAGATGAGAAGCGGTGGTGGTCTCAGCCACAGCTGTCGTCAACTCCTGTTGCAGAGCCAAAGCCGCTGTACAGGACCTCCACATACCCCCAACAGGAGCCACCGCACGACCCTATTGGACCCCTACTTGCACCACCCAGTTCATCGTCTTTCACCTCATACCCGCCGCCAGGCAGCCAATCCAGAGCGCCGCCGCTGCTCCGCCACTCGAGCGTCCCTATTCCCCTTCAAGCTCCGGCAAGCCAGCCGCCACCCTTCTCCCCTCAGAGCTCATTGTCCTCCTTCTCTGGCTCGCAGCTTCACCTGGGAGGAGGCCTCCCCTATGGCGGCAGCTTGCCTCAGTTCACCCCTGGCGGTGGTCTCTCCATCTATGGCCGGCAGCCCAGCCTGATCCACCACCCGTCCATGGTTGATCTGCTCCGCCAGCAATGGATGCTGGGGGCGGTCCAGCCACTGGCATCGCCTCCTCATCTTCCCGGCTTCCTGTCACGTTCCTTCATTCCACCGCCACCACCAGTGGCTGCATTATCGTCCCCACGTATGGCGAGCAAACTGGAGCTGGTGGCGGGAATGGCCGAGCAGCGGGAGCCGAGATCAAGAGGAGCTCAGAGGGGGCGGCAGGGCTCAAGGGCTGCCACATCGGGTGGTGATGGCGGCAGTGGCGGCAGTCAGAAAGGCGATGCGGCAGTGCGGCTGCAATTCCGGTCGAAGTACATGTCAGCAGAGGAGATCGAGGGCATTCTGCGGATCCAGCATGCCACCGGACACAACAGTGACCCCTACGTCGACGACTACTACCACCAGGCCTGCACTGCCAAGAGGTCCGCCATGGCGGCGCGGGGGAGGAAGCACCAATTCTGGCCAGCGTCCCTCCACGACGGTCCCCACCGCAGCCGCAATGGTCACGAGGCTCACTCTTTTATCCAGGTTGATGCCCTCGGGAGATTGTCTTTTTCCTCCATCCGGCGGCCCCGGCCCCTTCTGGAAGCCGACCCGCCGCCAATCTCCAGTGAGCGGAAGGTGGCAAAGCCGCTGGAGCAAGAACCCCTTCTGGCGGCCCGCATTGCCATTGAAGATGGTCTCTGCCTGCTCCTCGATGTGGACGACATCGACCGGCTCCTCCACTCCGGCCAGCACCAGGACGGCAGCGGCAGCAGCGGCACCACCCAGCTCCGGCGGCGGCGGCAGGTGCTCCTTGAGGGGCTGGGGGCCTCTCTGCAGCTCGTTGACCCTCTCAGCCACTCTGCTGGCCTCAGCCCCAACGACGACCTGGTGTTCCTGCGGCTGGCCTCGCTCCCCAAGGGCCGGAAGCTCATCGCCCGCTACCTCCAGCTCCTCTTCCCCGGCAGTGACGTCGCCAGGATGGTATGCATGGCAGTCTTCCGACACCTGAGGATCCTCTTCGGCGGCCTACCAGCAGACCCTGCTGCTGCCGAGACGACAGCTGCCCTCGCCCGTGCTGTCTCCTCCTGCGTCAACAGCATGGATCTGAGTGCGCTGAGTGCCTGCCTTGCTGCCATCGTCTGCTCGTCAGAACAGCCACCGCTGCGGCCAATTGGGAGCTCCGCCGGTGATGGTGCATCGGTCATCATCAAGGCCATCCTTGAGAGGGCAACGCACCTGCTTACAGGCCCACAGGCCGCTGCCGGGTACAGCCTGCAGATCAGATCGCTCTGGCAGGCCTCCTTCAACGCCTTCTTCACGCTGCTGACCAAGTACTGCCTGCGCAAGTATGATGCCATCGTGCAGTCTCTGCTCCTGCAAGCGCCAACTGCTGCCGCTGCTAATGCAGAGGCGGCGAAAGCTGTCGGCAGGGAGATGCCAGTGGAGCTCCTCCGGGCCAGCCTCCCCCATACTGACGAGCACCAGCACCTGCTTCTGCTTGAATTTGCCCGCAGGTCCACCATGCCGGTGACCGGCTTCAATGCCGGCAGTGGCGGCGGCAGTGGCGGCGGCAGTGGTGGTGGAGACCCGCTGAGCTCTGAGTTCGTCCCAGGTTAGCACCACTGGAGGAGGTCGGCGCCATTCTTCCAGGTGTATGATCTTTCATTCTGGCTGTCTTCTTCTTCGTCGAGCAGGGTTGATTTGCCGAGGAGCTTGATTTTGGTGCTCCTTCATCCTCCATGAGAGCTCCGCCAAGAGCTTGTACAGCTTGACAGATGGCCCGCCGGGTCGTCTCTTGGAGTCCGGTAAATCTAACATTCCTTTAGCTCTCTCTCTCTCTCTCTCTCTTCGCAGAACCTGTATGAACTTCTTAACCTTTGTACTCTCTCTCTCTCTCTCTCTAGGTCCCCACCCTCTCTCTCTCTATAGTTTTCTTCGTCTTGCTTGTTGACTTTGGCTGATATTATACCATTTGTGATGGTCGGAGTGAGCCTTCCGGCTCCTCTGTTCTTACGTTGAAGCTGAGCTTCTCTCTCTTTGGTTGACTTTTAACACTGCCAAGGCTGGGCCAATCAAATCCGACTTTTGGGCTTTTCCGTTGGGCCAATCAAAGTAGACCCACATAATGGGCCAGCCAGGATACTTGGGCCTGTTTGGATTGGAGGAGGTTCGGCCCAAAACTATAAAAAGCCCGAGCAACCAACTTTTCTGATAATTCTGAAAAAATATCAGCCAACTTTTAATCGGAAATTTCTCTTTAAAATTCATAAAAATCCGACTTAAATCCGAAATTTCTCTTTAAAATTCAGAAAAGATGTGATGTGGCGGATAAGAAGGCTCGTTGACCCGCGATGTAACTTCCTTGTAATTCTGAAAAGGCAAAGCCAGTCGACTTGAATCGGAAAATTCTCTTTAACATTCAGAAAATAATTGATGTAGCGGATGAGAAAGCCCGTTGACCCGCGATGTGGGTCCCCTTTGCGTTCAAAATCGCGCTTACTACCAGCGTGGCTTCCCCGAGAGAGATGTAGAGAGAGAAAGAGGGGGGATTTTAGGGGGGGGGGGAAGTCTTCTAGCGAATCCCAACAACACGTGACCCATCGCTGGTTCCTTTGTTAATTTGTCGGCCGCCAGACGCTAGCTATCACTGTCTGCCCATGTGAACGCGGATTATGTCTATGCCCCTACCCCCTCCTCCTTCACCTACCCACTCCTCCTCTCAGGGAAGAGAGAGAGAGAGAGAGGGATTGGCGTTCACGTCTCGCACATCCGCGTCATCGGTTTAAGGATGAGTTATTGGGACGTGGTGACTGATTCGCCCGTCTTTCGGATTAGTCCTATGATAACTAATCACTTGTAAAAAACCCTTCATTGCTAACAGTATAAACTTTATGCCCTAAACAGTGGCCCACCGGCATTGCTAGTAGTAGTCCCACATTGAATAGATATCGTTCTCGCGAAAGAGGACAAGATTGCGAATGGCAGTGGACCCCAACTTTGACGGTTATAGCGATATGGGGCCCACATCTCCAATAAACAATAAAATAATGTATATACATATTTCTCACCTTTGAGGGTGACTTCTGTAATTTGAAGCACTTCTCAAAGGTATTTATATCACTGAGAGAAAGAGCTTTGTAGGTTTGTTCCTATAAGTTAGCCGATGGATTCTTGGACGGAGTTAATAACTTTAATTTTATTTCAAAATTTAATCACCGTTGACTTTTTTTATTCCTACGTTTGGGCATGTAGTTAAAAATTTTAAACGACGTGTCCTTCATAGTTGACCCATCTTAGGGCATCAACTGACACGACTTAATCTCTCTCTCTATTCTCTCTCTAGGATCCATAGGATAACAATTGGTCAACGCTAGTATTAGAAAAGAGGATCACTTGGATCATTGGGGGGGGGGGGAGAGAGAGAGAGAGAGAAGGGGGCATAGGTCAGCAAGGGTCGAGTCCTTCGACTTGGGCTGGGCCCACCCACTTGTTGACATCTCAATGAAGAAAGTGAAGGATTATTGACGATTAATGTGCTGAAAATATCCCAAGAGATGGAGATTTGGGTTCGTGTCCATATCCAATTCGCAGGTCAAAGCTGACAAATTGTTAACGCTTTTGATGTTGATCCTTGGAAGTTGTGAACTTGGATGAGAAGAAGTCTTAATGGAGAGCAATCACGTCGCTTGCTTGCAAATCAATCTTGGAAAGGTTCCCCGCCGTTGACTATGTCGCTGATTGGGACGAGACATTGAGAGAGAGAGAGTGGGGGGGGTATTGATGGTAGTTCAGATTAAATGCAGAAAAAAGAAATTGGGAAGAGACCCAGATGCGGATCGGCCGCCCTCGGATTATGACATGTAAAAGTCTGTATCTTGAGAGAGAGAGAGGGAGGGGGATATTGATGGTGGTTCAGATTGAATGAAGAAAAGAGAAAATTGGGAAGAGACCAGACAGTCCCCGGGGGGGGGGGGAAGGTTCGTGCGAAGAACATGGGAAGGGGGAGGAGAAGAGTATGGTTGTCGAGGTGGCACGAACCACCCGTCGTTGGGCGCTGGTAGATTCTGTCGAAATTTTTTTTCCCCCCTTCTACATATATACGTCTCCATTTCGCCTTCCCTCTCCCTCCTCTATTGTTCTTCGCTGGCGCCTTTAAACTGACCGAAGCTCCCCCCTCTTCCCCCTCCAAACCTCAATTGCCCCGTTACCCTGCTGCTTCCCTCCTCTCCGGGTATGGTCCCTGCTCCGTTTTCTCCTCTCTCTTCGTTTCTTGCGCGCTTCTCCTGTTGGGTCCTCTGGGTTCTGATCTGGGTCCGCCTCCGCCGGCGGGCATTGGGGATCGCCGCCTTCTTGCGGCGGGCGCGATGCTTCCGGGGGATCCTTTTTTCCTGCTGGCTTCTTCTTCTTCTTCTTCTTCTTTCTACTTTTAGTCGATTCTTCAGAGATGGCATCGTCAGAGGACGTGTGGCAATGCGGTTCTCCGAATTTCGTCTCGTTTCTCCACCATTAAACCTCCGTGATTGCTGAATGACCCGCGAGGAATTTTTTAGGGGGAATTCCGGTTCTTCTTCGTCCGTTTGATCCCTCCTTGATGTTGATCAAGATATCCGGAATTCTCGAGGAGGCTTCGACGCTCCATCATCGCTGCAGCTTCGATCGTCTGATCTTCTCTTCCTCTTTCTTCCCCTCCTCCGACCCATCCTCCGTGAATCTTTTCACCCTCAATCCCCTAAACCGAGACCCTTAATCGATTTTCTTCTCCACTTTCCTCGAATTTTTTGCTTCTATTACCTTATCAGGCAATATTTTTCTGTAAATCACGATTTTATGTATGATAATACCTTTCATAGGTGGTCTTCTTTCCCGTTTAATTGCAGTAAGCAGGGGGACCAGGGCGGCGGGAGGGCAGCTTCTGAGGAGTGGTTGGGTCTGGCGGCTGTGAGACTGGTCAAAAGACGCGTTGCCGCCTATGCTACCTGTTAACAGGATGAAGCCCCAGTCTAGGGCCAGCAGCTCTTGGTCCCCTTCAGGTGGGCCTTTGATGCTCATTCTCTGACCATAAATAGCAAATTTCTCTCTCAATTCGTTTTAATTCGCCTTTTTTTCAAATTATTGAAGAAATTGCGGTGATTTCTCTAAACCCACACCTGTTATGTCTATTCATTCTTCTTCATAAGCAGTTAATAAAATAGCTTTCCAAAGATCTCAAAATCTCTTCTTCTTTATTTCTGTCCACTGCGAGGTGAGGGAGCTCTTTCGGATTAATTGTTTCTTCAGGATCGCAGAGAAACTGCTCCGCTGTTCTTCGTTTCAGCAGCTTTCTCCTTCTTTTTTTTTTTCTTTTTTCAAGATTCTCATTGATAGAACCACAACGGTCTCACAGGGGTGGACCTTGCAGACTCAAGGAGGAAGCCTCATTTTCTGTGGAGGACTATCTTCACTGCTCTCCTGATCATTGGGTGCATACTTGTTCTGAAGCACTCTTCTGGGCACCGAGTGACGACGGCAGTAAGTATTGCTATCTCTACAAAAAATAATCTCCTGCGAGTAATTCTTTTTCCCTTGTTTAAAATAATTTAAATCCCTATATTTAGCAGAAATTTGACTTTTTTGGCGCTCATACCATCATGAACAGCTCCCCAGTAGAAGATCTAGCAGATCAAAGAGACCATGATTTTTTATATTTATTAATATGTTCTCGGGCACATGCGATTTTTAAGAAAACTAGTTTTATGTAAATTTCTGGTTTTTTTTTTCCTTTTTCAGTTCTCTCAGCATGAACATGGCGTCACCCATGTTCTGGTCACTGGGGGTGCTGGCTACATCGGCTCGCACGCTGCTCTCAGACTCTTAGAGGACAAGTACAGAGTAACCATAGTGGTAATCTTTAGATGATATGCTGGTTATTAGGTGATTCAATACATTTTTACTAAATATTTACTCAGAAGAACTGAAGCATCTGCTGTGGCAGGACAATCTTTCGCGAGGAAACATCGGTGCGGTCAAAGTTCTCCAAGATCTATTCCCAGAACCTGGGAGACTGCAATTCATTCTCGCTGACTTAGGAGACGCAAAAGCTGTATCCTGGTCAACGTGCGGCGTGATATATTTTTTTTTCTTTGAAAAATGATAATTGTTTGGACATTGTTATGCACCTTAACCGATTCTCAGGTCAACAAAATTTTCTCAGAAAATGCGTTTGATGCTGTGATGCATTTCGCAGCTGTTGCTTATGTTGGTGAGAGCACCCTCGAACCTCTCAGGTGTGCGCCACGTTTCCTCTGCAGTTTAAATCAGTTGAATGCGATATATTTTTTTAATAATTATCTAAATATTTGCACATGCTGGGCTGCTACTGCTGCTGCTTCTCTGAATTTGTTTCGGATTATAAAAAAAAAAGCTGATTTTTTTTGTGGCGAATCCTGATTCGATGATGTGTTGCTGATATGCTGCTTATTCAAGTTGTTCTACTGCTGAGTTGTGGTTGCCAAGCATTTTTGCTGTGATTTTAATGCTTACAATATTTATTCATGATAAAAAGGTATTTTGGGAAAATATTTAAATCTTTATATATGAAAAAAAAGAAGGTATTTTGGGAAAATATTTTAAATCTTTATCTATGAAAAAAAAAGAAGGTATTTTGTGGAAAATGCTTCATAAACAGCAGATTCCAGAAATGGATCAAGAAATGAACTGTTGCCCCCGCATCTTGGGAGATCATTTGCGAAGCATCCAGAGAGCAGATGGTCGTAAAAATGGGCATTTTCTCCGTTGACTGAATGCTGTGGTGGTGGTGGTGGTGGGGGATGGTTTGATACCTTCCAGCCTCTGGAAACATTAAGAAGTGAAGAAAGAAGCGTCCTTTGAATCTTGTGACCTCTGCAGGTCAACGCCCACATCCTCTATGCTGTATCAGTTGACCTAAGAGCGGTTTCCACTTAAAGTGAGAGTCAGCGCTCCTCGAGTTCTGTCTTGGGCAGAACTCGACAGAGTGTTTCTTCTCCACTCCATCGAAGATGAGGAATAAACCCATCTGAATGCCCATCAAAGCCATCTTGTTCTTCATTTTTTTTCAAAGGTTTTGGGGTCTCCTTCGACGGATTAAGCTCCAGAATTCTATCCATCGAGGATTAATTGTACTCTTTATTCATTTTTATCATCCAATCTGGTGTAATTTCGATCGGAAAACTACTTGTTGTTGGGCATTCATCTGGAATCAATGGGGTTCTTGTCGTTGGCAGGTATTACCACAACATCACTTCGAATACTCTGGTGGTGCTGGAAGCCATGGCGGCCCACAGGGTGAATAAATTGATCTATTCCAGCACCTGCGCCACCTACGGAGAACCGGAGAAGATGCCCATCACGGAGGAAACTCCACAGGTGAGCCCAGAAGCTAGAGAGAGAATCCTCCTCCACCCATCTGTCGCCGGCCTTTGATCTCATCTGTTGCCTGTCTTCAACCGCCAGCATCCCATCAACCCCTACGGAAGGGCGAAGAAGATGGCGGAGGACATGATCATCGACTACTCGAAGAAACCTGGCATGGCGGTCATGATTCTGAGGTCTGCTCTCTCTCTCTCTCTCTCTCTCTAGTGGAGGCGCCATATCTTTGATGGGTGCATCTGGAAGGAAAAGAAAGCAATCTTCTCGGGGTCTTCCAGGTACTTCAACGTCATCGGCTCGGACCCGGAGGGGCGGCTGGGGGAGGCCCCGAGACCGGAGCTCCGAGAACACGGAAGGATCTCGGGGGCCTGCTTCGACGCCGCCCTGGGGATCATCCCCGGCCTGAAGGTGAGCTTAATGGCGGCCCTCAATGCGGTCAACGAGTCGTCAGTTTCTTGTGGGCTGTACAAACTGAATCTTTTCTCCGGCGGGGGACTGGCGGCGCCGCCGCGTTGCAGGTCAGAGGCAGCGACTATGAGACGGCGGACAAGACCTGCGTAAGGGACTACATCGACGTCACCGATCTGGTGGACGCCCACGTCAAGGCCCTCCACCACGCCAAGTCAGGCAACGTCGGCATCTACAACGTCGGCACCGGGAAAGGTTGGTGCCACCCAAACAGAGAAATTCCCCCCAGTTTTCAGACGATCTTTCCGAATTTCTTGCGGTGAAGAAGGTTGACGGAAATGACAGATGATCTTTCTGACATGGGCTTCTTCTTCTTCTTCTTCTTCTTCTTCTTCTTCGTCTTTGAGCAGGGAGGTCGGTGAAGGAGTTTGTGGAGGCGTGCAAGAAGGCGACGAGGGCGGAGATCAAGGTGGAGTACCTGAGCAGGAGGGCGGGGGACTACGCCATGGTCTACAGCGACCCGTCGAAGATTAAGAAGGACTTGAACTGGTCGGCCAAGTACACCGACGTGGAGCAGAGCCTGGCGACGGCTTGGAGGTGGCAGAAGTCGCATCCCAACGGCTACCGCCTGTAGCTCTTGAGGGCTCTGGCGGCGGACCGGCCGGCGCCGCCGCAGGGGGCGGCGGAGTTCATCGCGCCGCCGGCCGGGTAGAGGAGAGGGAGCGGCGGCCGCTGACAAAGGATCCGAACAATACAGTTTCTTTTCTTCTCCCCCTCTATATTTGTTCTGATGGGAGCACAGTTCATTTGTTGTTTTTGGGGGGGGTCATCAAAGATGGAGAGCGCGGGGTGTTAGAGAGAGAGAGAACCCGAGAGACAGAGAGAGAGAGGCTAACAACGTAGAGCCTGGTCGATTGGTTTTGCCCATTCTGCCACATTTTATCCTCTGCACTGCGTATTTTCCTGAGGGACGAATGGGGTGGAAGACTTATCACATGCTCTCCGGGACACTTGACTCTGGATCATCAAGTCGTGGGTCCCACCAATTTAATCTACATGAAGTCAAAGGACTCGACCGGTTGACCATTCATCTCCTCTCAGAGATTAAACCTGATACTAATCTTTGCTGGAAAATGATCGACGAACATGTGAAAGCGTGATGCATGCTGGCAAGCATAGAATAGAAGATTTGCCACTCACGGATCTGCCGTGATGATGATTAGGATAAAAAATCACGGGATCAAACAGTTCTTCGGGCTGATTAATCTTTTTTTTAATAATCACAACATGGAATTCGTAGCTTCAACCAGTTTGTTTATCCTCTACAGATGAAATATTGTAAATCTTTTCCCAGTTCCTAGGGCAGTCATTCAGAGGATCATATAATCTGATGGCAAAGAACTGATTATTCGCTTAAATCTCGGAAAAATGGCTCAAGAAGAATAAAGGCCAACCAAGAACGCGACCCATTTTTGGAAACGTTAAGCAGCTGAATGGTTTGATTTCTCATAGAACAAGTTGGTCGTAAAACCCCCTTTTTTTTCGCTTATTTAATTAACGTCAGGGTTTATGAGATAAATCTGTGCCCTAGTAAGACGAGAAAATACGACGATCAATAACTGACGCCCGCAAGCTGTTCGACGAATTTCCCCTGCTTAATCCCGCCTCATGCTCGACGATGATTTCTGGGTACGCAAAGGTTGGGCAGTTGAAAGAGGCGGTGACGATATTGAGAGCAGATGCTTCCGGCTATGGCCTTGGGGCGTATTGATGCAGCAGAGGTGGCCAGTGGCTTTCTACAGCAAGGGACTGATTATTAAGGGGCGTCTCCGATCTGTCTACGAGCGCGAGCTGACGGCCATCGTACTCGCGGTCCTTAAATGGAGGCACTACCTTTTGGGGCGGTGACTCACGATCTACACCGATCAGCGCGCACTTAAGTGCTTGCCGGACCAAAGGCAGGTACCAACGGAATACCAACGATGGCTTAATAAACTCACGGGCTTCGATTTTCAGATCTCGTATAAGGTGCGGTCAAGGCCGCGGATGCACTGTTTCGGCGCCCCAATGACCCAGAGCTCTCTGCACTGGTCTCCACAATGGTGGCGCTAGACTTCGACCAGATTCAATGAGAATACAAGCACAATGATTGGACTAGCTCGATCATTGCTGACCTCCAAGTAGACACTACCAAATAGCCCAAATACATGCTACAGCGAGGCGTCTTGCTCCGAAATGGCCGTCCAGTACTAGCTCGCATATCTTCCCTGATCCCAAAACTCCTCTACGAGTCTCACGACTCAACGATCAGAGGCCACTCGGGATTCCTCCGGACCTACAAACAGGTCTTGCAAAATTCCTACTGGCCAGGCGTCAAAGCCCGCGTCAAGGCATACGTCGGTGAATGCGGTGTATATTTTTCTATAACAAGGCAGAAAATCTGTCTTACCAGCTTACTCCAGCACCTTCCCATTCCGGAAAAGATCTGGGAGGAGCTCTTGATGGACTTCATTGAAGGCTTACCACTCGTTAGTAGATTCAACACCATCCTAGTTGTGGTTGACCGCCTGAGTAAGTACGCCTACTTCTCCGCCTTGAAACATCCCTTCACTGTTGCAGATGTCTCCCAAATCTTCGTTCGAGATGTGGTCAAACTCCACGGAGTACCGAATACACTTTTATCAGATCGCGACTGGATCTTCCTCAGCACCTTTTGGCAGGAGCTTTTTCGGCTTCAGGGTACCGTGCTACACCGCAGCACTTACCATCCGCAGACCGACAGTCAAACGGAAGTGGTCAATTGCGGTCTCGAAATCTACCTACAATGTGTCACAAGAGATCACCCATGACAGTGGCCCAAATGGTTACCGTGTACAGAGTTGTGGTATAACACTACCTTCAACTCCTCCACGGGGACCACACCATTCCAAGCCATTTTACGGCCGAGACCCCCGACCCTCATCCGCTATGAAGCTTCAGCACGCACAGAGGGAGTGGATTAGTTGCTTCATGAGCGAGACACATGTCCCCACCAATTAAAGTAACATCTCTAGAACGCTCAGCTCAAAATGAAGCAATGGGCTGATAAGAAGCGCCGCACCATGGACTTCACCTCGGGCGATTGGGTCTTCCTCCGCCTCCGCCAATACCGTCTCGAGTCACTCGCACGGTGACCCTTCGAGAAGTTAGCGGCATGGTATTTCGGACCCTTCCGCAAACTGGACCGTATTGGTGCTGTGGCCTACCCGCCTCAAGCTACCCCCACAGTCCCCCATACATCCCGTCTTCCATGTCTCACAACTCAAACCAACTAAGGGCGGCCAGCAATACATCCACAACCTCTCTTACTCGACAATGAGAACCAGTGGAAGGTCGATCTACGGGAGGTCACCGCGACACGTCACACACCCCAAGGACTCGAGGTATTGGTAAAATGGCGTGACCTTCCCACAACGGAGTCAACCTGGGAACCAACCAAGAGAATCTTCCACGCTTTTCTAGAGTTTCTCCTTGCAGACAAGGTGAAGCTTTTAGCGGGGAGTATAATATGATAGGTACCCTTATTTGTCAACAATAGTAGTCGGATGGATGATAGCCTCTCGTCGTATGTGAAAAAGAACACAGAGAGAGATGGAGAACGAGGGGGAGAGAATGAGAGGCAGGAAGACTAGTCAACATAAGGAGGGAATCAGGACGACGACAGGAAAAAGGGAAGAGGGGATAACGATCCGTAGAGGGGATCAGGATCTAACGACCCTTTGAGCATCTGAGATTACATTATTTTTTAAAAACAATATAATTTTTAAACTAAACAATGAATATAAAACCTATTTAAAAATTCACGAAGAGACGGTATTGGTGCCTGGCAACTTCTCGGAAAGGACGCAGAGGGGCCCACTAACCGCGTATAAATCAATCATTCTCCGGGGGTTTCCCCCTCAACGTAGATTCTTCCCACGGCTGTTCTTGAGAAGGGTACTTTCTTCCCCCCGTTTTGGGTCTTCTCCAAATTGAATCTTGATGCCAGTGTGCGCTACGCAGAGTCGGCCCTCTGTCTATCTATCTATCCGGCTTCCGACTTGGCCATCTCTCTAATCCTATCTGAGTGAGAACCTTGGACTTTCTTACGTGATTATCCCGCAGGTTGGAAGGCCGGAGATGTCGGACTATGTTGGCCGGATTTTCTCTCTGTTCAGGGGGCGGCTTAATCCGCCGGCAATTGCGACAGACGCGGATCGCTATAACGTAGCAGAGGACGGGCTTCCCCCGGCGGGGGCTCAAGAACTCGCCAACGAAATCAGGGACGAGAAGCAGACGGCCATGACCATGTTCGGGCTCTCGGCTGTTCTTCTGGCCAACATCATTCCAAGATTGCACAATCATCCCTCGCACCAGGTCATCTTATGGGTTTGCCTCGCCTTGCTGTTGTCATTTAGTTTCAACCTCAGCCTGCTCGCATACCTGTTGACAGCCTGCTCTAAGAAGTCGCTGGGCATCGCCAAGTGGGCCAGGAGCCTCAACTGCTGGAGCATCATTGCCATCGGCCTCTGCTGGCTGGTCTGGTTCATAGGGCAATTCTTTCTATAGTGATGCGCCTTCCATCTACTCATGAAGGAGGCAAGACGGAGAGAGTCTTCATGGAGCGAGTTTTGTCATCCTCCTCTCAACTATGAAAATAAAAGAAAGGAGCCGCCTCTTGAGAGCATACCGGATATGATGAAGAACCTCTTCTTATTGCGCGAACTTAAGGATGAAGTTCTCTAACACATGCCCTACCTCTATTCAGCTCTTCTTCGTTAGATGACAGTCGTCGGAGAGCCACAAAGTTACTATTTTTCCGCTTCGTCGAGTAGTAGTCATTGGAGACGATTCAACGACCCATTTCATTGATCTCTAGACTTTGTAAGGAGATCTAGATATTGCTCATGTCGATCGTGTCTAAGGAGAGCCTTCGAGGCCGTAGACCCTAGATGACGATCCTCTTGAACGCTCAAGATTCCAATGCATTACCGACAGATCGCCACCGCGACGTCGGAACTTTGTTTTTCTACTTTCAACTTAATTTTCACCTCATTTATTGATAAATTGTATGATTTAAATTTATTAAGTTATATTTCATTCAATTATGATTCTTCTAGCTTTTACAAATCTTAATTTGTTCAATTAAATTATTTCTAATCATTTATGTAAGAATCGTCGAACCGAATTTTGTTTCCGTCTGATTTGCATTCGTCAGGGGCTAACATCATCTTGACATCTGCACCCTTATTTCTCTTTTTTTTGAATTTTAAATATATTTTATTTTCATTTCTTAGTATACATTTCATAACAAATCATATTCTTTGAAAAAAAATTCTAAAAAATTACCTAATATTATATTACATCTCTGTGATTGACTTGGAAAATTACCACTATTTTTAGAAATTTTATTAAATTATAATTAATATATTTGTTCAAAACTATTTCTAAATATCTAAAAATTAGTATTTTCTAGTTTTATAAATTTTAAATTTACTTGATTTACTACACAACGACTAAGTCACATCACACCGCCCACTAGAAGAAATCTTGGGGCGTTAACTTTCCCTGATGTAGAGGAGGGAGGGGAGAGGAGGGGAGACTTGCCCTACTAGAAGGAGTGATAATTTTTAAAGCTATTTTCAGACTAAAAGACAAATGGTGGGCTAACGAGGCTGGGGCCCACCGGCGGGGCAAGGCGTTTGTCCCGCCGTAGGGGAGGGAGGGGAGAGGAGGGGAGACTTGCCGTGGAACAAACATGTTTGTCCCCTAGTAGAGGAGGGAGGGGAGAGGAGGGGAGACTTGCCATGGAACGAATGTGTTTGTCCCCCTATAGAGGAGGGAGGGGAGAGGAGGGGAGACTTGCCATCGAACAGACATGTTTGTCTCCCCTCCTCTCCCCTCCTCTCCCCTCCCTCCTCTAGGGTGGGACAAATGCCTTGCCCTGCCGGTGGGCCCTAGCCTCGTTAGCTCACCATTTTCAAAAAATTATTACAAAATTGATTAATAATCAACAAATTTAATTATTGGCATATTAATTAATTTGAGAATTTTCGTATTATTTCGGATTTAAGTGGAGAAATCAAGGCCGGGTTTTTAATACTTAGACTCAGACAAGCTTGAGGCACCAGCTCCTGGGAACCCATCTCCTACTTGAACCATTCCATCTCCGTCTCTCTTAAGTCAACCTTTCTTTCGTCACTCACAAGTTTTCTTTTGTCACATACCCTCGCTGTTCCGATGGTCATTTTGTTCTCCCCCAATCTTTCCATCTCTTATTGTTGGCACTCGATTTCCCCCAATATTGCCATTGGCCTTTTTGCCCTCTCGATAACTACCATCGTTAACATAAGTCTGCATTGCTCAATCATCCTCTACACTAGCGCTCATACCTCTTCAACATTTTAGCCATCATAATAACAATTGTCTGAAGGAGCTCATCGATAGTTGCCTCGTGGTCCAAGATCCTCAACATTGGCAACTTCGTTTCTATCTCCATCACAACGATGGTGTGGGTTGTGAGCTAATAACCTATATGATGGTTGATAAGTTTTTATTATCTTGAGTTAATAATTAATTAATATTATATATTTAGCTTTAACTCATGATAAATAGATTAATATTTATATTAAAATTATAAAAAATAGTTTTTAGTTTATTAATGTGAAATATTAACTAATTATATAATTTTATATGAATTTACATAATTTTTATAATATTATTTTAAAGATAGAAAAATGAGAGAACCTATTGGCCAATCAAGGTTGTAAGTGGGTCGTGAGCAATGGCTCGAGTGGTTAAGGGCGGATTGGTGGAGGGACACATGTGTGTCATTTCAATACCACATCACTGGTGGCCAATCTGACATGGGGCAAAGAGCAGCCATAGAGAGAGGTTTATTAATAATTAAATCTTCTATTATTATATATACACCTCAAAATTTATAAAATAACCGATGTGAGACTAAATCAACTTCTCAAAGATTTTTGATGATTTTAATACCTAACATGTCCCTTATTTATAAAAATGAGATATTTTGATGATGTCACTTGTCGTGAATTTTTAAATAGGTTTTATATTCATTGTTTATTCTAAAAATTATATTATTTTTTTTAAAAAATTAAAATAATATATAGTATTATATTACATCAATGTGATAGATTATAAATTTCTCACTATTTTTGAAACCTTTTATTGAATTATAATTTATTTATTTTTCTTAAAATATTTTTAAAATTTTAAAATTAGTATTTTCTAGTTTTATAATTTTTTAATTTACGTGATTTATTATACAACAACTAAGTCACACCAATAGCATAACATTTGTGATGTGCCATCAACATATCAACCTATTGTCACAAGGATGAAACTCTAATTTTCATGTTTTAAACTTAATTTTCACTTAATTTATTAATACTTTGTGTGATTTTAAAATTTGAAACTCTTCTTTATTAGATTATGATTCTTTTGGATTTTACATAACTTAATTTGAACAGTTAAATCATCTTTAAGTACTTATATTAATATCATCTTGATGTCCTCACCCTTATTTTCCTTTTTTTAAAATTTAAAATATATTTAATATTCATCATTTAGTCTAAAAATCATAAAAAAATATTCTTTTAAGATAATTCTAAAATATTATCTGATATCATCTTACATCCTTCTGATTAACTTAGAAATTCCTCACTATTTTTGAAAACTTTTATCAAATTATAATTGATTTTATTTATTTTAAACTATTTCTAGAAAAATTTTAAGATTGATATTTTTTAATTTTATAAAATTTAAATTTAGGTATAATTTATTATACAATGACTAGGTCACATCAAATTTTGGCACCCATTGTCGGAGATGTGTTACATAATATTTAGTATTTTTCTATTTTTCTCTTAGAGTACAAAAAAATGTAACTTTTATCAAAACTATTTTTGACTTGGAAATTTCTCACTATTTTTGAAACCTTTTATCAAAACTTTTTCAAATCTCATAGATTAGTGAAACATTTATTATTAGAAATATATATTAATTTCAATACCACGGTTACTCGCATGGTAAATTTAGAATTAATAAAATAAAATATTAATACAGTGGGCTTGCAATTCATAGGGCATTGCTTGATGAAAAAATACAGGGTGATCGAATAAATTTGATTTGTTTTAAAAACAATCTGACGAAGAACAAGAATATATAGCAGGAGCTACCAATAATCGCTGCAAGAGCAGACTCCATCGCGGAAGATATGAAACCTCTTTGAGTCTCGTAGTATGATGCACCGGCCCTCGATCCTAGAGATGAGCTTCATCGCAGTATGGCAGTCCTTGCAGCAGCGCAGGTTCTGCATGATTCTGATGGGTCTGCTGCTCGGAGTGGCGATCAGCGCGAAGGCCAAGGCCAGCTTCTCGCTGTGGCGGAGGAGAGAGAGATCCTTCTCCTGCGGGTTGGTGTCGTGGAGGACGAGGTGGGTCTCTGGGACGTAACCCCCCTCCTCCATTTTGACTTTCAGCTCCTCCAGCTTCCAGTAGATCAGGTGCAGCTCCGGGTGGGACTTGTCGTCTGGGGAGAACACGTGGAGCAGGCCTTTGACTTCGACCCAGCTCCTGGATGGATCCTTCTGAAGCCCTCGCCGTCTCATCCTGCTCAAAGCATCGGCCTTTATCTCCCACTCGCCCATGGAGGCGCTGATATTCGATAATATTATGTACCCAGATGGATCTTCTGGCTTCGTCTGCAGGATCTTCTCCATAGCCATGCTCCC